>CM044434.1:63726928-63744389 GCA_024363595.1 Xenopus borealis | reverse complement strand
AGTGTCAGTGGGAGAAAGCTAGGTTTATGTAAGTGCGAGTAGGTTAAAGGAATTGGCAATGAAATGGTCATGTATAGCAGTGAGCACAGGAAAGACTAATTGGGTTTTTGGGTATAGAAATAAGAGTTCTGTAATGTTGGAATTTGCAGCGAAGAGAAGGAGCCCGTGGCCATGATATAACTGGGATGGGGTAGGGGCCAAAGTTCTTAGCTTGCATGAAAAGGAGGTGTTTCCTGGAATAGTTAAACAGAGTACTTTGGATATTTCATGTGTGGAGAGGGAAGGAGAGCAAATTAGAGAGGCTGAGATTTGGGACTAAGGGGGTAGGTAGTGAGAAATGTTTTATGAAGCATGAGATTGAAAGGAGGAGAAAAACAGGATAAAACATTTTTGAGTAATAAATTACAAACTGGTAGGTAAAAACAAATCTGTTTTCTTCTTATCCCAGCTGGTTCAAAGATGATGGAGGCTAATACGGTTCCTTTTTCCTTTTCAATGCCTTGTCCAACTGCCTTGTGTAACTGCCTGTTCAGAATAAACAGTTAGAAGTAGTGTATATCAGTTGCAGGCATATTGAAAGTATGTATTATTACCAGACTAAACAGTTAGAAGCAGTGTATATCAGTTGCAGGTATATGGAAAGGATGTATTATTACCAGAATAAACAGTTATTTTTACCTGTAGGAAGGAGAAGAGATAGCAGTTAGTTCCATGGAACTGCCTTGTGTAACTGCCAGTTCTAAGCACTTGTAAAATGTTAGCACTTAGCAAATGTTAGCACTCGTGCCATACCCCCAGACATTACTAACCAGATGTATATTTTGCCATTGTTTTGTGTGAATTCCAATGAGTCTGCAGCTCATACAGTCCTGCACAAATCACATATTGCTTTAGGTTGTACATGTGGCTGACGGAGAGGTCTTGCACATACCCCCCCATAGTGTAACATTAATGCTGCAATGTTTAATCCTTGTCATTAACATAATAACATAATAAATATGTATTTCAAAGTAAAACTGATTCCTGTGTTAATATCCTCTGAGGACTTGAAGAACAAATTGCTTTTATACAATTCCCATACATTTTACCAGATTTTACTAAATTTTTTTGTCTCCTGAAAAAAAATAACAGGGTTCTCCTGTAACTAAAAATTACATTCCTTTCTCTACTTGCAGCTACAACAGAAAAATAGCAAATATATGTTTTGCCAATTTGTAACCTCTGATTCCTTTACAACTTCATCAGTGACTGTTTTCATTGCTAAACATTCTGTTCTCCAGCAGTTAAGAGGCTTCTAGCTGTTGAGGCCTGTTATTAATAGCAAACAAATTATCTGTCTTTCTCATGAAATGAAGGTAAGGCTTTGATTGTCTGAAGGCAAATGCATTGGTGCAATTTAGCACTAATGTTAGGAAATGATCTCCAGTGTGTTATAGCCAAAGTGCAGGGTTATGTAATAGGATACAGCATGGTTGTTCGGTGTTAACAGTACTTTAACTATAGTTAAAGACACCTAGCTTTTTACATGGGCTGAACTTTTCTACTCCAGTGAGAAATGTCTTGGCAGAGCTGCTACTATTTCCCACCAAATGGTATATGAACAAGACCACAGCCATTATAGACTTTGTGCTTTTATCATACTGGGGAAGGAGAAATAACCGGGTCATTTATCAACATGGGCAAATTTGCCCATAAGCCATGGCAACCAATCACATTGTTGCATTAATTTTTCTACCTGCAGCTGCCTGAAAAAAAGCCAAGCACTGATTCGTTGCTATGGGTTACTGCCCACGGGTAAATTTACCGATTGTTCATAAATAGGGTTGCCACCTTTTCTTGAAAAAAATACTGGCCTTCCTATATATTCAGCTTTTTTTCCTATTAATAACATTGGGATCAGCCATCAAAAATACCGGTCAGGCCGGTAAAAAAACGGCCAGGTGGCAACCCTATTCATAAATGAGCCCCACTGAATCAGAGCAGTTTTTCCCCACTTCTGAGTAAAAGTTCCGTAATAACACTTAAACATTATAACATTAATCTTTATGGTCTAAATAAATTTGGTGGGACAGAATCCTATATATAAAGGGAATATTTTGCAGTTAACCTTTAAAAAAATGAATAACAGTACTTATAGATCTGAAATAGATCTGGCTATGTAAACAGCAAATTGATGAGTTAACTCCCATACCTCCAAGAGAAAATTCCTCCTAACCTTTTACAACATGTGACTGTGTATGCATGTGTATAAAATAACAAAAATGCTCCATTTTGAAGAAGAACAACAAACCGAACCCACAACTCCGCCATCTAAATACGGCAGTAAACAAAACTGGTACTGGAAAGGCCTCCAGTGATGTTATACATGAAAGGACATCAATGGAATATGAAAGTGAGTGTCCTTAGCATAAAAAACATTGAATACTTATGCATTGTATAGCCACAGCAAGTACGGCTTGTTCTGTACCAAGTCCACATAACCTCACCCTGGTATCACAGTGAAACTAGCAAGGTTTTTGGTGGGATCAGAACCCACTAGCTTAAAAAAACAAACAGTATTATATAATTTGCTGCTTCCCCTCTCTTTCAGCTCCTATTCTGGAATCCCTGGGACGGATTTACATAGCCAGGTGTTCACTTATATATCTGATCTAAATGGTATTGAACTGGGTCGTCAGGGGAATCAGCACTGTCATTCTAACCGGGAACAGGGCGATTGGAATAGCAAAGAGAAAAAGAAGGCCCGTCGGAAGTTGTATGTGGCATCAGTGGTCTGCTTGTTGTTCATGATTGGAGAGGTGATAGGTAAGTAATATTATGATAATGGGCATCTACATATGATCTACATGCAGTATGTGACAACATTCTTAATTGAGGGGACCTTCTACTATTTTATAAATCCATCCTAGATTGGTATAACCGTTTTTTTATTAGATTTGCTTGCTGATTAAATCAATGGGTGCTTATATTGATGGCTGATAAAACCAAACACAAATTCCACAAGTTTGGTAGATACAGAAGGCCTATGTCATACATGGCTTTTAAATGGGTTAACCATAATGCTAAAGTTTCCATTGCTGAATAACCTTTTATTTACAGAAAAATTAAAATGAAATGCTGTATAGCTCTGTTTGTATATAAATACAAATATATATGCATACAAATGAGCAGACCCCTGAGTAGTTTTCCTATGTTTTACTAAAACTCTTTCAAATTCTACAATGTTCCCAGCTAAAGAACTTTTTTTTTTTTTAAATGGCAAGTACCTACTGCATGTGTTGCAACAGGGGTAAAGCAGGGTTTCTTGCAATTATATATGGTTTGTTTGTAAATACATATGTAATTCCCATGATAATTGTGAAGGACTGTTATGTTAACTTCTTGAGGCTTCGGGTTCAAGATGTCTCCCTGTGGCCTTTGGTGCTAAAGAAACCTCTGCATATACTCCTAATTAAATTGGCTTTTTCTTTTCTCTGTAGGTGGGTACTTGGCACACAGTTTAGCAATCATGACAGATGCTGCTCACCTTCTGACAGACTTTGCTAGTATGATGATCAGTTTATTTGCTCTGTGGATGTCCTCAAGACCAGCTACTAAAACAATGAACTTTGGCTGGCATCGGGCAGGTGAGGTGACTTTCTGACCTGTGTCAGAGTGAAGATGTATGGGCTTTGCTTTTAAAGGACTGTAAATTAAAAATGAGATTGCTAAACCATTCATTTCTCTCTTATAGAAATACTGGGAGCACTCCTCTCGGTTCTCTCAATCTGGGTCGTGACTGGAGTTTTGGTCTACCTGGCTGTGGAGCGTATAATATCAGGAGATTATGAGATTGAAGGTGATGCTATGCTGATTACTTCAGCCTGTGCAGTTGCAGTCAATATTATGTGAGTACTGCAAACTCAAAATTCTGAATTATTGTTCCTGTAAATAATTTAGGTATTGGATCATTTGTCCACAATAGACAAAAACTGGGTAAATAGGCTGTGCAAAATAAAAAATGTTTCTAATAAAAACGTAATGTGTAAAACTGGAGTGACTGGATGTCTAACAATAGCCAGACCACTACTTCCCCAGGCAGTAACCAATTTAATAAAATTTACTAAAGGAATAACATAAATTAACCAAACTGTCAAGTGTATAGCATGACCGAGACCTCTGGTGGTCAAACAGAGGTAATACATGAAAAAAGAAAAAATCTCTAGTCACGCTGTATAAAAAGTATAAATTTATTAAGTCATAAAAATTTTAATATTACCCCACATGGAGCCTAACACATTTCATGCCTCTCAGCACTTAGTCATAGGCTATCAAAGTGATAGCCATGAAAAATCATGAAAATCATCATTCCTGGCACAGCATACCTCCCAACTGTCCCTTTTTTGGAGGGACAGTCCCTCTTTTGAGAGCTCAACCCGATGTCCCTCATTTGCACTGGAAAGTCCCTCTTTTCTCTGCACTGAACAGCCAGAAAAAGAAACAAAGATTTTAACTTAATTGGCTTTTGGCAGAGAGCCCAGAACAGCTAACAGGTGCAAATAAGATGCTTTGTAACACTTTTGAGATAAGAAAATAAGTAATTGTAACAGTTTAGATAAGGAGAAATATTTTCATACTTTCATAACCTGTAAAATTTAGTAAGATAAACATGGTAATTAGGGGGTGTGGCCACAAAAATGGGCGTGGACACTAAAATTTTGTGGTGCTGTGGGCAAAATAAATTGTTGTCCCTCTTTTCACTTCCAAAATGTTGGGAGGTATGGCACAGTGATATTCATGCAGTTTATGATAATTGGGCGGTAGAGAATAAGCCCAAGCATGTTACGTTTTAGAAGGAATAAATACACACGTGATTTTACTTACATTTGACCTATTTGCCTGATTATTTGCTATGTGATGGAATTAAATCCTTGTCTGTAATGCCTTTCTTCCCCTAAAGAATGGGGGTAACTCTTCACCAGACAGGGCATGGACACAGTCACGGAGCCGGCAACTCCCATTCTCACTCCCATGGTGTTGGAGATCACAGTAATCCTAGTGTTCGTGCTGCTTTTATCCATGTAGTTGGTGATTTATTACAGAGCATTGGAGTGCTCATTGCTGCCTACGTAATTTATTATAAGGTATGTTTTCCTTGATAATTTTTTTTTTTTTGGTTTGTGAAATTTTATTGAATTTAAAAAAAAAAAAAAGAAAAACAGATAATCAAAATAAGGCACAAATAAAGCATTTGTTGCTGTCGGCTACTCCAGACAGTCAGAAGCTTATTGACCCTTTATAGCAGTCAGTATTTGTTGGTTCAAGACTGAAACCAACCAATCAATATTTGTTAGGGAACAACTTCATATCTACAACCTCATTTTCAAAAACAATGGAACGCTGTGTAAAATCTAAAGAGAATGGGATGATTTGCATATCATTTAGATCCTATATTTCATTTATTGTATTTCACAGAGTGGTGTAAGTCTCTTTACTTCTGGAAAACCAGGGAGGTTTTTGTTTTTTTTTGCATTACGCAACATTTTCATTCTTTTGTTTGGGTTTAAATGATTTGCTAATCATTCCAGTCTCTCTTATTTAATCAGAAGGGTTTTAAAAGCTTGGGATGCCTAATTTGGCTACCCTCACACTGTGCCATATTGGGCTGATCCAAACATTCACAATCCTACATTGTCCTGTTGGGGAATTACCAGTATGGTCCTTGTCCAATGGCATTTCCAAACCTGTCTGCCAGATAGATATGGGTTGCATTTGCCATGAAAAATATGTGGGCCTGAAATACACCAGTTCAAGTATTCCCTGTAATTTGCTGTGAGTAGGGCCTTTTACCCCTTCTATCAGTCTGTATGTTATTCTATTTAAACTTTACTTTGGTTAAATATTTAACAGACCTAAAGAATGTTTTTTTTTTCTCTCTACAGCCAGATTATAAAATTATTGATCCTATATGTACATTCCTGTTTTCTGTGCTGGTTCTGATCACAACGCTGACCATCCTTAGGGATGTCCTTCTAGTCCTAATGGAAGGTAAGTGCTGAACAAATGTACATAATAGATTGCCAGCATACAGCACCCTTTCCCTTATTTCACCACCCATGCACCAGGTAATAGCACTAATTAGATATAGAAAAAAGACCAGCAATGAAGGGGCTTCAATTTTCTCTGCTCAAAGGTAGGTGAGCAACTGGAGAGAGAGGGATTCTTTAGAACTATAAAGTAATGTCCTGGGACTGGTTCTGTAGTCTCTTTGGTCATTATTAGTGTGTTTGGGATTGAAACGCTATGTTGGTTATACGTGCACCACTGACACCTGGGGAAAATTAAATTCCTGTTGTTGCAGGACATATAATTATTCTTTATGGAAAAGAACCAAGGGTTGCCAGGCAATAAATCCTGATAGCCAACATGGTTTTTTTAACTGTACTGTTCTGTTTAAATTTTAGGAACCCCTAAAGGAGTGGATTTTAACCTGGTGAAGGACACCTTGCTCTCCATCAATGGAGTGAAAGCTCTTCATAGTCTGCATATCTGGGCTCTGACAGTCTCCCAACCTGTACTTTCTGTTCACATAGCAATAAGTAAGTGACAAATATATTCAAATAACCCTCTAAAAAAAATAAACCCTATATGCACAACCCCATATAACTTTTATTTTTTAAGTTAAGTGGCTCTGAGCTGTAGCAAAATTATAAACACATGTAAGGCAGTGTGAAGTGTAAACATTTGCGAAATAACTAGCATATATATATATATATATATATATATATATATATATATATATATATATATATATATACTGTACACATATATAATGTTCTTAATTCTACTGCTGTAATTACTCGTTGCAAGTAGAGAGGGGTGAATAAATTTGTCAGGCATGGATTTTGCGTTTTTGCGAATACATTGGCTAAACTGCGGCAAATATTCTTCAGCAAAAAAATCTGCTGAGACAAAAAAAATTGGTGCATGTCAAAATTGTTGCATAAAAACTGTCATGCATCAAAATGATTCAGACGCCCATTGACTTTAATGCATTTGGACAAAATAGTCCATTTTGACACCAGTTGATTTCAGTGCTTTTTGCCGTTTTGTGAATCTTTTCGCTGTTTTGTGATTTTTTTGTTTGAAAGAGAAATAGGACAGATTCTCCCATCACTACATGCAAGCAATCAGAATTTTCTTCTTGCCACAGACTGATCAAAACCATTTAGTGAGGCCTGTCAGATGAAGACCACATCATACATGTCGATTAGGCGGGCCAGTGCATGTCCTCCATACACAGGCAATTAAACTTCTGACTTGGTCTGGAATGTAGCCATGTGTTAGTAAATTAGCTTAATTATGAATGTAATTTTCAATATTTATGCATGTGCCAAGTTTTCAATGGCATTCATTTAGACAACTTCACACAAAATGAAGTGTATTCATATGGACATACTAAGCTAGTATGATACCTTCTGTACTGTGTATGTGTATAAAGCTAGGCTATCCTTCATTAATGTAACCTATTTGACTATTTGGGACCAAAAGTAAAGACAGCTGTTACAAAACATAAAAGGATTTGACTATCTACTAGGAGCAGTCTTGATGGTGGGAAATGGATTGAATGATATCATTGACTACTTAGAGGTGGGGACTGGAGTTATGGGGTTATTCTGTAAAGAGTGTTAATTATTAATTGCATTACACAACAAAATGTTGGAGCACAGCAGTCTTTGGTGGTTTATCAGGTCCAACTATGAACAGAATACTATTTTTATTTTACAGATGAGAATGCAGACTCTCAGTCAGTACTAAAAGAGGCCAGCTCACAACTACAAAATAAGTTCCACTTTCACACCACCACTATCCAGATAGAAAATTACTCAGATGACATGAAAGACTGTCAAGAGTGCCAGGACCTGTCAGACTGAGGTCTGACCTCAAGGACTATTTTAAACATGAATATAAAATCTCCTTCTGTGAGTACCATATCTACCTCAGTAATGATCTTCCACAGGGATGATTTTATTTACCTGCCTTGTGTGGGAACTGTGATCTAGCGTGCTAGGATTCCACTCTGGGACTAAAAGCAGTTACTAACATTCCTAGAAGTATTGACTAGTTTTGAAGATGTTTGTTGGAATGTAATGCCTATGTCTGTATGATGTGATACAAGAGCTGCTACACTCATACATATTCCCAGATTTCAGTCTGAACAGCAAATAAACATTTACAGAGACCACAGTTTAATTACAGAAGAAATATACATTTTGTGTTACACAACTTAATGTAAAAAAAAAACTATTCTTTATTAAAGCACCTTTTTAATTTACATTTGGTAATATTTGTATCTGTTTATATAGTAAGGTATAATAAAGTTTTATTACGTTTACACAATTTAATTAAGGATTATAGATATTAAAAATATTCACCTCAAACGTTGCACTTTTCATGTAGCATTTTTTGGACCCTCCCATTTTTAGATTTGCCTGGTGCCTTACCCCTGACTACATGATGCAGGATTTACATAGTTACATGAATACAATATGTGAGATCATTTGATTAGAAAAAAGAAATGTAACTGCAGAAAAGAAATTAAAATGGAATCCCCCATTAAACTTTGAGAGTGTCTATTTAAGGTGGTATGTCCTTTTTCCATTTACCATGTAATGATCCAAAGCTTCAACTGCCACTCTCTTTCCAGCGAAACTCTGAAAAATCACTAGAAATTATCACACAAATTACAATAGTTAAGATAAAGGAACTATGCTGAGTGCTAACTCTTTACTTTACAGGTCCACTCCTTAGAAGGCTGTTCTGCATAAAAAAAAAAAACACTTCTCCGTCATAATTTTTCACTCCTGTTGTGTTTTGGTAGCCGAGGATGAGTAGGCAGAACAGTACTTTATTAGCAGGTTCATGCAGCCATTAAACAACAGCAGTAACTTGAACTCTATTGCTTTTAAACAGTATAGAAGTTAGTGTATGAACAGTGTAACTCGTGCACAGTGACCTCTACAGGGCATTTGTATTAACACCACATATTCCCCCTATAGTAGGAAAGCATTTGTGCAAATGTAATAAACAATAACAATATTATACACTCTTCATATCACATAGTCCTTGGTCCATGAAGGTAGTTTTCAGTAAGCTCAGTACGCCTCATAGGTTCACATTCTATAGGCCTATTGCAGTTGGCATCAGGAGTAGGAAAATATCCTTCAACAAATGGAATGTCTCCAAAGTCATATCTAGCAGGAGCAAGACCTAGTCACATAGTTAAATTGGGTTGAAAAAAAACAAAGTCCATCAAGTTCATCCCCTCCATATTAAAACCCAGCATACACACACACACCCCTCCACTCTTTCACACAAACCGTATATGCCCATAGCAAGCCCCTCTTCAAAGTATCAACAGAATCAGCCATCACAACATCACCCGGCAGTGCATTCCACAAACTCACTGTGAAGAACCACCTATGCTACTTCAAATGAAAGTCCTTTTCTTCAAGTCTGAAGGGGTGGGCTCTGGTGTGGTGATCCTCTTTATGGGTAAAAAGGTCCCCTGATATTTGTCTATAATGTCCTCTAATGTCTTTGTAAAGTGAAATCATGTCCCCTTGCAAGTGCCTTTTTTCCAGAGAAAACAACCCCAACCTGGACAGTCTACCCTCATAATTTAAAAGGGGAATTCAAACCCCCTGGGCGCTAACCCCTCCCCCGGGCTATTGCCCATAGGTTGCTACTTACCCCTCTGTGTAGGTCCCCTCCAGCGAAGTTCACAGGGGCCATCTTCTCTTCCAATGTCTTCTTCCTGGATCTGGCTCCATCAGCAGCGCAATTGCAGTAGGACGCTGGTGCTACTGCACATGCGCACAAAGTTCATGAAGTGTGCAGTAGTACCAGCGTCCTACTGCACATGCACCTCCGGGGGGGTGAGGTAGACCAGGAGGGAGGGGGGCCAGTTTAGTTGCACATCTCTATATTCTCTCTCCAGCTCATTTATATATAAGGACTGGAGTCCAAAACTGCACTGAATACTCCAGATGAAGTCTTACTAGGGATCTATAAAGAGGTATAATTATGTTTTCATCCCTTGAGTTTATGCCCTTTTTTATGCAGGACAGAACCCTATTTGCTTTAGTAGCTACAGAATGACACTGCCCAGAATTAGACAACTTATCTATAAAAACCCCAAGATCCTTCTCACTTAAGGAAACTCCCAATAAACAGCCATTTAGTTTATAACTTGCATTTATATTATTTTTACCAAAGTGCACAACCTTGCATTAATCAACATTGAGACGACTTGCATTCTATATGCATCCATCAGACATCTCATATGTGCATGGTCCTCGCTGGCGTCTTACTTCAAGTGGTGTAGTAAATTTAGATTGTCCTTGTTTCAGTATTCCTGGTTTCTTAATTTTGACTAAAGATCGAGGCTGAAAGTGCACCACGTTTTCTGAGTATAAGCCTTACATTTGGTGTGTTGACGTTTGACAATATCAGCAGTAGAGGATTTTGTAGGAACAGTATTTGATGTCTGCAACATGTAACTTAGTGTGCATCTGTCTGCCATGTAATAATTCAGCTGGATATGCTTGGGTTGTTGCATGGCACGTTGCTCTGTAGTTATGTAGGAACTCTTTTGTAAATACTTTCCAAGATTTCCCAGTATGATTTGCCGTCTCTAGAGCTTCTTTCAGACTTTGGTTGAATCACTCGATTTCTCCATTTGCTGGTGGGTAATACACAATATTCCTCTCTCAGAAAGATTTCAGACTCCGATTAAACAAACTGTGGTCTGTTGTCTGATATTAACTAATTTGAATTACCTTTTCTGCAGAAATGTTAATACTGTAGCTGATGTTATATGAGAAACAAATGCAATTTCTGGCCATTTACTGTAATAGTCTATCAGAGTTATAGCAACTCTGCAGTCTATAGGAGCATCTGCAAAAGAACCCACAATATCAATAGCCAGTTTTTCCAATGCTGAATCAGGGAATGGTACTGGTTGAAGTGGCGGTGTATGTGTGATAGCTGTTTTGTCATGATTCTGACAAGTAATGTCAGTTACCACATCAGCATCCTTTGCTGGCCAGCAGTATAGTTCTCGTAGTCTTTGTTTTGTATGTACAATTCTTTGATGACTCATGTGCAAGTTGTATGAGCTTTTCTCGCAAGGTCTCTGGTACCAGTAAGCGGTGAGCTCCATGGACAACAAAGCCATCTACTAAGGACAGTTTGTGTCTGATCCTGTAGTAAGGTTGAAGATCAGGACTGAGTTTCTTCTCAGCATTTGGCCATTTGCTTTGTAAGATGTCCCGTAGTTTTACTTGGATTGGACATGTGAGGCAAGCTTGCTTAAAATCAGCAGCTGTTACTGTAGATGATAGTAAACCAGTCAATGCTACAACTTATATGTGTCATCCAGTGTATCAGAAGCTGTAGGTAAAGGTAAATGTGACAAACATCAGCAGTAACATTTTTCAAACCTGCTTTGTATTGCATTTTGTAGTTGAAATTCAGTAGCCTTGTTGACAATCTAGCTATACGCATTCCAGCTATACGCATTCCAGCTCTTCCTACTCTCTTTGTTGTAAGCAGTGTAGTTAAAGGGCTATGATCTGTGCATAAGGTAAATTCTCTACCACATAGGTAGGTTCTCCATTTTTCTGTTTCCCAAACACATGCTTTCTTCTTTCACATGATTCTTTTTCAACAGTTGAATACTTATACTCTCTGTCTCTGTAAGTGTTCTGGATGCAAATGCAACAGTTTTCTCTGAATGATCAGTATGGATTTGTGTGAGAACAGCACCAACACCATAGCCACTATTTCAAAGTTATGCTGAGCAGTCTCTAAACAAACCAGATTTTAAGTTCCACGTAGTAGTGCACTAAGTGGCTCCACAACTGAAGCATAGTTGGGAATAAACTTAGAATACCATGAAGTAAGATCCAAGAAAGCTCGTAAGGTCTGGAAATCAGATGGAGTAGGTGCTTGTGTTACAGCGTTGGCATGGTCAGGGTCAGTCAGTCAGTAATCCCTCTTGTGAAATTATATGAACCAGAAATGACAGCTGAGTTTGTCTGAAGTGGCATTTGGAAAGGTTCAGTTTCAGTCCTGCAGAATCAATGCATTTCAGAACCTTTTCTAGGTACTTCTCCTGAAGATCCATAATTGGAGCGTAGACAATTATATCATCCAAGTAGCATTGTACACCAGGTATGTCATGGAGTGTAGAAGACACCAGTCTTTGAAAACAACTTGGTGCTGAAGCCAGTCCATAATGTACATGCTTGAACCGAAACAAACCATCATGGGTGATAAAAGCAGTGAGGTCTCTGCTTTCCTCATGCAGTAATACTCGATGATAAGCACTCTGGAGATCCAGGGTTGAAAAGAATTTTGCTCCTTGGAGTTCTGACAATATTTCCTCTGTGTGGCAAAGCATGATTATCCATAACAACTGCTTTATTGAGTTCACAGAGACCAACACACAATTGAATACCTCCAGTTTTCTTCTTTGTTACAACAATTGGTGACACCCATTCAGAGGATTCTGATTTTTCAATCACATCTTGCTCTACCAGTTTCTTTATTTCCTGTGACAGTCTCCCTTATAGAGTAGGGAAATAGCCTCAATTTCTGGCATACTGGTTTTACATCTGGTCTCAACTTAACTTTGTGCACAAAGTTCTTTGCACAGCCCAGTGAAGTGTTATTTTGTGTTGAAATTTTAGACATCAGCTTTGTGGATGGCACTGGTGCTGTAGTGATGAGGTTCACCGTTGACCCGGCTGGGTCCCTTAGCAACCGTGAAAATGTAGAGACGGATCCACACACACAAATGTTTGCAGTAAGGGAATGTGCCCCTTTTATTATGCTACCATCAACGTTTCAGGGGGTAAGACCTCCCTTCACCTGATGAAGGGAGGTCTTACCCCCAGAAACGTTGATGGTTTGTGTGCAGATCCGTCTCTACATTTTCACGGCTGTAGTAATGAGACCATCAACTAATTGAAGGTTTAATGCAGCAAAGAGATCCCTTCTAAGTATAGCAGTACCCTTATTCACAATTTAAAGTAACATTTTGCAGTATTTGATTCAAATTGTACAGTCAATGGCAAGCAACCAAGCACAGGGATTGGATCCTTTAAGTAACTGATTAGTCTCAGGGCAGGTGCAGCAAGCGTATCTTTTGCAAAGAATTTAAAGACATAATCCTTTGGTAGTATAAAAAAGCTAAACCTGTATCAAGCATCATGTTAATGGAGCAGTATTGACATTGACCATGCATATAAAATTGTCTGGAATAATTGTATCAGCTTTATCCACACTGAATATTGTAATATTTGTAGTAGTGAGTTCATTAACATCTTTAGCAGAACTATGGCAGACCTTCTTAAAGTGACCTACCTTTGAGCATTTGCAGCATTGTACAGCTTTTGCAGGACATGTAGCATAGTTTTCAGTGTGTTGTGTTGAACCACAGCGAAGCAGTACTTTTTATTTGTATTTGCTGCACGGTTTTGCAGTCAATCCCTTTCCTTAGCACTGTATTTTGCATGTGACTGCATTATTAGGCCACAGTACTGGATTCACAGTCTGTTCATTTCCAGCAGTTCCCTGACTGAGAGTTCTAATCTCTGCCAGCAACTGTAATAGCCTTTGCAAAAGTTAAATCCTGCTCTAGGAGCAGTCTCTCTCTAATGCAATGTGAGTTTGTTCCACTGTTTCGTCTCTTAGCATTTCATCTGTTAGATTCCCAAACTCACAGGTAAGAACCAGCTCTCTCAAAGCTGCTACAAATTGTTCTGTGGCTTTGCCATTACGCTGTCCACGTTGGCGGAATGTATTTCTTTCAGCAATCACATTTATTCTTGGCATTGAAAAGTTCTTTACAGCAGTAAGAGCAGTTTCATCAGGTGGTGTAATGTATAGAATATACACTGTCCCTCTGCTCCCAGGCAGTGAATAAGTAAAGCACGATATCTATCAGCAGAAATTTCCCCTTGGTCGGCAGCATTAATGTAATTGTCAAACATACGGATCCAAGCAGTAAAAGGTATGGTAGGCTCGCCAGGGTTTGGAAGAAAAGCTGCAGGCTGCTGCAGCGGTAGAAGAGACATCTCATCGCCAATTTGCTGTGTTTTGATTGCCGAGGATGGGCAGAGAATGACAGGGCTTTATTAGCAGGTTCATGCACCACACCTACTCACTAACAATTCAGGGTTAGCACTTATAGCGTTGAGTGCATGATTGCTACATCATGAATCTGGGCACATGGTTGTAAGAAAAATGGATGCTTAAAGAAGAAAACCAGTATTATGAATGTAGTTTCTGTGATCAGCTGCTGTAGTGAAACTTTCAGAGCGAAAAGTTCAAATTTATATTTGTGAGCTTATTAACAAGGCTGAATATAAACAAATTGCATCCCTAGGCCCCTTCTCCCCACCCACCTCACAAACAACCCTCACCTCTGCATCCCCTGCTCATAAACTTAACACCTTTACTGCTTGCAACCCCCTCGCCAACCTGCTATTTGCAGATTCCTCTGCTTTGTGCGGGAGATTCATATCTCTTGCCCAGTCCCCAATAGAAGAGCAGGGACCATGGACACTCTGATTTTTACCACCATAAACCTGGGCCTTTGTGGTCTGGCCACAAATTCAGGCCTGCTTATTAAAGGATAAGGTGAATTAAACGAGAATTTCTGAGAACGATAAAGTAGGTCACGTTTTTTAAATATTACATGCTTCTTAAATAGGTTAAGCGGAAAACGTGCTCCGATTATAGTCAGTAATGTACGTGGCAATAAAACAGAAGACACTTGCTACTGTAGATACTTCAGCTGGAATAGCTTGCTGCTGGTTCGCTCAAACAGGTGTGTGATTCCACTGAAGAGACTTTTCCTAGTATTTTCTTTGTATTTTGTGGTATAAGGATAGGTGACCGCTTCAAAAAGGCAATATGTCTGCCTTTGTTTTCTGCACCCCCATGATACACTGGCATTACATTTCCTGCAGGCAACAATATCAGTTAGAAAATCAGCCTTAAGGGCTAGACACAGCAACAAAATATTGATATACCAACTGTTTCTTTCTGTTCAAATTAAAATATTCTCTATGGTGTGTAAATTAAGGTCTTGGGGTAAGTAACTAAAAGGAAATAAATTGGGACAAACTTTAATGAATATAGTATATTTTTATAGTATTGTAATGCTAACATATTCATTATTCTTACATGACTTAGAATCACATGATTAACATTTTTCATTTAATAAAATTGGTTATTTTTTAAATAGCAACCCAGCACCACCACCTGGTGAATTATTCAGTAACTGTTTTCATATATGTATCCTGTCTGTTCCAGTTGACTGACTTCTTTATTTGTTAAAAGGTTTGTTCACCATCAAACACTTTTTTTCAGTTCAGATAGTTCACAAGAAATAAAGACTTTTCCTGATTACTTTCAATTTTCCGTCTGCGACCGTATATATTGAAGTGCCTCCCTTGCCTTCCTGCCGGCTACAATGAAAATCACCCGCAGGATGGCACTCGAAAACGCTTAGTTTTCTGAAGTCGACCAAAGTTTTCTGAAGCAACTTCAGAAAACAAAGCACTCCATGTGTCAATCTAGCCAGGATAGTAGGGTAGTTTGGGGAGATTAGTTGTCAGGAAGAAGTGGAGATTTGACGCCGGATAACTAATCTCCCTGAATCACAGTGTGTGTCTGTGCCCTAATGGTAGAGACACACAATGCTATTTGGGAGAGATTAGTCGTCTGGCGACAAATTGCCTCTTCCTCAGGCTACTAATCTTCCCCAACTGCCTCACCGCTGTCTAAAATCTAAATTGCTGGCGGGATGGCACTCTTGAGTGTTTCGTCTTCTGAAGTTGCCCAAAATTGCCTCACAAGGAAACTTCAGGCGACTTCAGAAGAAAGGGATCTGAGTGCCATCCCGGCGGCGATTTAGACTCTAGCCGGCACCAAATAGTATTGTGTGCCTCCAGTGTTGGACTGGCCCACGGGGATACCAGGAAAACTCCCGGTGAGCCCAGGTGTCAGCGGGCTCTCTTGCTTCTAACAATTTGGCCTATTTCATGTTCATTCCCTATTTCTTTATCTGGAAAAAGAGGCTTAATGATGGAAGAATAGAGTATAGTATGTAGATCTAAAAGAATATGAGAATAAAGAGGTTAAGTGAGGAGAGAAGGAATAATAGTTTGGAAAGTTGGGCACCTGGCCTAAAGTTTTCTGGTGGACCCTTGGTCTAAGGTTTTCTGGTGGGCCCCTGGTCTAAGGTTTCCTGGTGGGCCCCTGGCATCCCAGTCCGACACGGTGTGCCTCTACCCTAATGTTTTTACAGTTCAGAATCTGCACCTGGATTAGTGATGTGTGGGTCCCGTGGATATCGCGCTGACCCACACATCACTAACCTGGATCACTGATCTGCCAGACTGAAACTCTAGAGACAGGAACATTACAAAAATTAAATTTAGGGAAATATTTATAAAAAATATGCGTTCATGAAAAAAAACAGATGTAGAATAAAACTGTAGAGAAATTTTTTTATTTTGACTATCTCATTTAGAAAAAATGGCAACAAAATATTTCCCTTTTTTTCAAGGAAAATGCAAGAATCTCATTGTCCCATTCATTTTCAATAAAGCTAAACATTTTTTAATAAACTAGGAAAATAAATAAAGTAATATTCTCATTGACTTCTATACAACCTTCTATACAAGCCTTTACCTGCTGAGATTTTTCTGTTGTATTTTTGTGTAATTTACCTTTAATAAATTCCTATTTCAGATTTCTGAATATACTTGCACATCTTTTCTCTGTGTTTTTCTCAAATTGTTATAAACCAAACCCCATCAATTTTGGGAAAATTGTAAAAAAAAAAATTTTTTGAAAGCTATTGCATTTTTTTTTCTGGTGAACAATCTGAAACTAACTGAACTGAATAAAGTGTTATGTAAAGTGTGTGAAGGTGGACAGTCCCTCTAAGAACAAAATCCCAATTATTCAAATAGCCAGGCAAAATATATATCGGTAACCCATTTCTATCTTGTAAAAGGATGACATTTATGAAATGTTATCTGCTGCAAAGACATATTACAAAGATACACATTTAGGGGCTCATATATCAAAAATTGAGTTTGAGTTTTTCTCAATTTGAGAAAAACACAGAGAAAAAAATGCAGACACAGAAAATGTGCAAGTATTTTCCAAAACCTTGAATAATCAGATTATAACAGCATACACTGTGAGAACAAAGCAGTCACCTGCTTGTTTTCAATAGGTAGGAGTTGCCATATTTCTTGTCTATAGTAATTCATATCTGACACAAACACTTGTAGAGGAAAAGTCTTGAAGGCCCTGCTTGGCCCCCCTTAATGGAGTGAACAGTTTCCCATGAGGCCCTTCTAGAAACTGTTCAAGGTTATGTGTAACATCTGCT
>CM044434.1:63675508-63696404 GCA_024363595.1 Xenopus borealis | reverse complement strand
AAATTTTGTTGTGCGGGGCCCTGTGATTTCTAATGGCAGCTCTGGGTACAAGTCTGAAGCTCCTAGTTAGTTAACCCACTTTTGGGAACCCTAGAATTACCACCATATGCAGGGAGTTGTACCTCCAGGGTTCCCTAGCCAGATGCATTTTCTCATGATTCATCAGAATATGCAGAACGCACTCAGCGGTGCTCAGCACAACAAGCGAAGGAGTGTTTCAACACAAGTACAGAGTTAATGCATGCGCCCATTGTGTCCATTTTAAATCAGCCACACTTTCACTAGGAATCATAAATTACCATTAAAGCATCATATTTTTAAACAGCCTTACTATACATATTGTAGTATTGAAATCAATGGAAATATATTTATTGACGTTATTAAATAGTAACTTTCTACTGCAGGTTAAGATCAACTTTAAATGGGCTATCTCTTTTCTTTTTCTTTTCTTGCAAATGACGCATGAGAACATTTGTTTGCGTGGGCTTTAAAGTACAGGAATTTACTGTAAGCCTTTTCATTACACTGAATAGTGAATAGTCTTTATTATTATTTTCTAAAGAAAACAATGTTTGTGTCAAGATCTTTTTTAGTGGAAGCAACATTTTGAATGGTGTAATCACTTTAGCTATTGATTAAATAGTTGCAGTCATTTATTGTAAAACACATTTTAAATATATCTTCTTAAGCTGATGTCATGGGCTCAGTTGATCATTTTAGGCAGTCTAAATCCAAATTAATTTTGTTGGTCCCATTTACTATTTGCAGCTTCAGCGCTAAGCACAAAAATGCTTGCACATGTGAAAATATTAGAATGTCATAGAAAACATTTTCACTTTGTCTATGTAGTATCTAGGGTAAGCTAAAGCTCCCTTTTGCATACTATGCCTGTTTGCACTTTTAAAGCCTAAATTAAATTGCACTCCCTAGCCAAGTGATGCCCAGAATAATTTATATGCAACTTCCCTGACATGCCTCCATGTGTAAATCTACGTATAGAGAAGATGTTTTGCTAAAAATTTAGAAAATGGATGGGCTGAGAGCTCACATGGATGAAGTGCATCATGAACTGCCTCCTCTGGCACTCAACACTCAATTATATGAACAAAAACAGCGTGCAGGACAGGTACTTTTATTTAAAAGGGTAGTTCAATTTTTTTATTATGATGTGGACTGTAACATTATGAGACAATTTGAAATTGGCATTCACTTTGGGTTTTTTTGGTGGCCTTTGAATTAACTTTCCAATTTGAAATTTTAGCAATTATCTAGTTGGAAAGCAAATGAGAGACTGGAATCTAAACAGAATATGGACTAAATAGAAGCAAAAGTAATGAAAGTAACGATTACAATATACAGTAATAGTAGGCTCAAAGAGTAATTATTTCTTGGCTGCTGGAGTCAGTGAGCCGCATAAATAATGGTGAGTGGCTCTGTTTCGAAAGGAAAAATAAACAGAAAATAAAAATAGTTTCTTACCAAGGTAAAACCCAACCATTTTTAGAATATGTAGAAAATTTTCTTATAGGAAGAAACCATCCACTAGTAAAGCAGTAGCCAAAAAATATTTTGTAAAATTAAAATCTGTTAGCCTAACGCATTTTGTGCCTGAAGTGGGCATTTACTCATAGGCTAGAGTCACTGACCCCCAAAGAGAAAGGCAAATAAGTAAAAAAAAAATATTTTAAAATATGGAGAACCAATTGAAACATTGCTAAGAATATGACAAATATAATGTATGTAAAAGTATAAACAGGTGGAGGGCAAGACTTTCTGGCAAATATTACAGAAACTATATACTAGAGGTGCAACAAAACCCAAGGTCACTCCTACAGTGTACATTGAGTGAACAGATAATCAATATATCACACACTAGGTTGTGCACACTCAAATAAAATACAAATGTAAACACGGGTGGAATTAAAGTAAATTCTTTACTGTTTAAAACAATTTAGTTATACACAGTTGCACTTGCAAAATACAGTTTTATACAACAATAGTTTACATAGTAATAATATACATACCGCCAAAAGAGTTTTAAAGAAGCGAAAAATGGAGCAACAAGGAGCGGGTATACCTGCCAAAAAATCCAAAAATAACTCCAACGTTTCGACACAAAAGCCTTTGTGGTGCTGCTCAGGAGTGCACACACACTATGTTTTTACAGCATTTGCAGCAGGAAGGAGCCAGCAAATTGTGGATCTGAGAGCGGATCTGGGCCGGTGGGGCCCACAAGAGCCTGGGGCAACCGGGTTTTTTCCTGGTGTCCTGCCAGCCCAGTCCAACCCTGCTTGCACACAATGCCATGTCTTCACATGGGAGAGAGCATCGCCAGCCAAGTAAGGAGTCTACAGTTTCTCAAAAGCCGCACTGATCCAGGACTTCATACCTGTCACAGGGGGTCACCATTTTGGAAAGTGTCTGCCCACATGCTCAGTGGGCTCTGAGCAGCTCTTGAGAAGCTAAGCTTAGGGGTCATCACAAATTATTCAGAAAAAAATGAGGTTCCCCTGTAATAAAAGCTGATGCTACAAGGCTGATTATTAAATTCTGATGCTAGTTGCACTGGTTTTCCTGTTGCCATGTAGCAATTATCTGTATTAATTACTAATCAGCCTTACATTCAGTCTTATATTATGACATTTGTATTCTATGTGTACAGTATATTGTATGTGGGTCCCTAAGCTCAGTAAGTGACCGCAGCACAGAGCATGTGAATCAGTGAATCAACAGAAAAGAAAATAGGGAGCTACTTGGGCATCTTCAGAGGTACAGATCTTCCCTGCTAAAGGGCTGGTACAGAAGCCCAATACATAATATACAATATTTATAGCCTACTTATTTGGTTAAAGGAAAACTATACCCCAAAAATGAATTTTTGAGCAACAGCTAGTTTATAACAAATCAAGTGACATATTAAAGAATCTTACCAACCTGGTATATATATTTAAGTAAATATTACCCTTTTACATCTCTTGCCTTGAACCACCATTTCGTGATGGTCTGTGTGCTGCCTCAGAGATCACCTGACCAGAAATATTTCAACTCTAACTGTAACAGGAAGAAGTGTGGAAGCAAAAGACAGAACTCTGTCTGTTAATTGGCTCGTGTGACCTAACTTTATAGTTTGTTTGGTATGTTTGTGTGCACCGTTGGATCCTAGGATCCCAGGAGGCTGTCCTTATTTTTTAAAATGGCTATTTTCTATTTATGATTACCCAATGGCACATGCTACTAAAAATTGTATTATTATGAAAATGGTTTATTTACATGAAGCAGGGTTTTACATATGAATTGTTTTAGGCAATATCTGTTTATAGAGACCTACATTGATCGGGGGGTATAGTTTTCCTTTAAGTTTTTAGTTCTTTAAAAGTGTTATCTCTTTTGTCAATATCTGATCAGAGACTGACTATGTATTAATTGTTGATTATGTTTAGAAAATCTCACCAGGTAAGGACCACACTTGGTCAGGTGTCAAATTCTCTGCCAACAGATCTTCACAGCACCATATATGATCCAGATACTGGTCCTGGAACTTATTCCATTTAGGTCCACTACATAGAAATTATCCATGGGATAATATACAGATGATTTTCAGAAGAATCTGTTCTCCCCAATATAATTCTTTACTGAAGCCTCAGTTGCTCACTATACACAGCCCTGTATGTCTTGTACTGCTAGAAATTCCACCTTCTGTCTTTCTCTACATTAAGGGGCACATTTACTATTTTTCACATAAAATCCTTCAAATCCATTTGAATGCTTATCGAATAGTTTCAGGCTTTAATTTCCTCGATATTCAATATCTCGATGAAATGGTATGATCGAATACCAATCATTCGATTTCACGAAAAAATTGTACTTTTTCCTTCGAGTCTCCGAAAAATTTGTACGATTCGAGCGATCGAGGCGTTTGATCGTATGAATGGTATTCGAACAAGTCTTCCCATAGGCTTCTATTGGTATTCGGTAGGTTTAATCTGGCGAAGTAGGCATTAGAAGGATTTTAAATCCTTCGATCATCGAATGATTGAATATTCGATAATTCGAATATTCGGTATTCAATGATCGAAGAGGCCAAATTTGAATTCGATCGAACTTTGATCCATTCATACGAATTTTGTAAATTTGCCCTCTAGTGTCAGGCCAGACAGAAAGATTCAAGGAGATTTGTCGCCTGGCGACTAATCACCTCTTCTTTGGGGCGACAAATCTCCCCGAACCACTTCCCCCTGCCTTCCAGCGTCTTTAATGAATAATCGCCTGCACCTATTCACACGCGGCGCAGGCTTTTCCGAAGTTGCTTGAAGTTGCCTCCTTAGGCAATTTTGAGCGATTTCGGGAAAGCACATTGCAGCGTTTGAATAGGCGTAAGCGATTATTCATTAATTAGCTGGAAGGCAGGGGGAAGCGGTTTGGGGAGATTTGTTGCCCAGCGATTAGTCGCCAGGCGATGAATCTCCCTGAATCTTCCCGTCTTCCTGAATCTCCCTGAATCTTCCTGAGACTAAGAGGGGGCAAAGAGGCTATTGTACCCCAATCCTTCACAAATCTAAAGTATCAAACAAACTTATATATCAAGGGGATATTTTTAGATAATTCTCTTCTTTTTTTGTTTTAAATCCATTTCCTCTGTTTTCTACTCCTGTATCCTCTACTCGTTTTCAGTATGCACTCAAGAGAAGTAAAAAAAAGATTTAAACAGATTTTTTATATCTCTTGAGAAAGCCTGCATGCGCTAAGGTGCAAATTCACTAAATTGTGAAGCGTCTAACGCTAGAGCTAATTCGCCATCGTGACGTCAATTTGCAGCTTCAACGATTCACTAACAGTGAAGTAGATAGACTTGCGCAACTTGCGCAAAGCAGGAGTTTATTTTTTGATTTCCAAGTTTGGAGGAAAGTTTTGGTTGCAAAAGAACTAGGTATACTGTTAAACAGAGCCTTAGTACAGGTTGCCAATCCACATAGGGGCTACCAAAGGGTCAATTACAGCACTTATTTGGAACCCCAAGAACATTTTTCAAGCTAGTGTTGCTCCCCAACTCCTTTTTCTTCTGAATGTTGCTCACAGCCTCACAAGGTCAGGTTTGACCTGGCGAAGTTCAATACAATAGATAAGAAAAAACATTTTTTCTAACTCCCAAAAAACACTGGCGTCTTTTAATTTTGTTGGGTGACAGTCTGAAAAACATCGATTTTTTTTAGGGTTAACCTCCTTCCCCCCCCTACATTTCCTAACATATGGCAACTCAACTATACAGTGGGCACATGTTTAGGGCAATAGGACAACTTTATTTTATTTATAAAAGGTTTCCTGGGCTTGTGTAGAGTAATGTAGTGGCTGTAACATAAACCTCTATTATACGCTTAAGTTCGCGCCGTATGCAAATTAGGCATCGCTAGTGTACATGCGCTTTGCCTGGCAAAGTAACAGTAGCGCTTCTTCACTACCGTTCGCTGCCCTGAGTGCAAAAACGGCATCTTAGTGAATTTTTCACCTGGTGAAGTGCGTCAAACACCCGCGAAGCTGTCGCTAGCGCATTTTCGCGCTTTAGTGAATTTGCCCCTAAATGTGTAAGGGATCAAGATGTTGGTGTGAGATCAGTGATCAACTAAACCTGACACATTTTGGATATTGTACAGTTTCTTTCTACTTGTACTACAGGCATAATATATTGTTAGAAAACCATTGTTGGGATACGTTTTATATGGTAGTGCAAATTTAAAGTGATTTCAAGTTGTAAATTCACTTACATTATTAGGATATATTTTATATAACATAATGTATATTGTTTAAATGGAAATAAACAGATTTTTAACATAAGGTGTGTTACGTATAACTGTGTAATTGTGTGGGAGCACTGTTTCTCATTTAGATCCAGATTTATACAGTAGGAGTTATGTAAATATAAAAAAGGGCATTTACGTTTTAAAATTTTAAATGAAGTGCTTTTTGTCTCTTACAGCACATGAGATCATATTGTAACCTTGCAGCTTGTCCTGTCTACGCATTATTTTTTTTATTTGACTTACAAAAAAAGTGCTTTTCCCCACCCTGAAAAGTGCTTTGTTTGGTTAGTGCAAACAAAAACTTGCATTTTAAAAATTGCCAAATGTCGTCATTCTTTCCTACCACAACTACCTGTATATCCTTTTCAACAAAAATCTTGATGCTATATCTCATGTGTGACCACGTCACTGCCGTAACCACTGTACGCAAACTCAGCACCTCCCTTAACTTAACAGGCCAACTACATAATTATTTTTGTAACTTGACAAAAGACTCTCTGTAGTTACCTGCAATCTGACGTAGGAATGGTAAAGAAATAAGTGACCTTCAGGGGTTTCGAACATTGATTGTAACACTGAAATTGTTAGATAAACATGCATAAAATAGTTGCTGCAAAAAATCTTTAATTTATATGTTGCAAACATTTTACATGTAATTAAAATTACACAACTGTACAGTGACAAAATATTGCACATGGGTCTTTATATTATTCCAACAATATTGCTAATTGTTGGAAAAATTGGAAAACTCTATCCAACCTTATAAGCCATAATTTAAATACTTACTTGTACTACTAATATGACAGTTCCTTTAATTCCCCATATGTCTATTAAAAATCATTCTCTAATAAAGTTATATGTTAAAAATCACATAATTTGTTGTTTGCAAACATATCTAGGAAGTCCAACACATGCCCAGGGTGCAGGGGGAGCAACTGTATCAGGATTGCCATCCTGGCCCGGTGCTGACTACTAGTGATGGGCGAATCTATCCCATTTCGCCGAAAAATTCGCGAATTTCCCTGGAATCAGTGACGTGTAACGCATTTTTTTTACGCCAGCAAATTTTCGCTGGTGTTTCACGAATCGCAGGAATTCGCTGCGAATAAGCGTCTGGCGAATAAATACGCCGATCACTACTGACTACATGTGATATTAGTAAAAGGGTATGCACTTAGTGGGGGGCAACTACAATCTCTAGCCTCCATGTCATTGAGTGTTTTCTTTTGTCACAAATACATAACTAATTCAGTATGAATGATCCTGTTATTACCAATAGACCATACAATTATAGTTGGTTCCTTAGAAGAAAGCAAAATTTCAGAGCAAGGACTATGGAAATATTCAGCTTCAAAGTTCAAATTCTCTGTTTTCAAAATCTTCCAGTTTCTCACATCTTACGCCCAAGTCACCCATATACTAATATATTTGCCAGATTGCTGTTGTTTTAGTAGGAGTACACTATAGGTAACCCTTTGACTTGCCATAACAATCTGGGATCTATTTTTCAGAATGCTTGAAAAATCACATTGCCAGATGTTTTCTGCTTTTGAGCACCATTTCATCAGGCTATTATAAAGCATTAAACCCTGAAAGCCCTTATAAGATTGTTGTGCCACCAATATGGATTTACGGCTGCCTAGTTGGTTTAGTGCATTATTCATTGGAAGCCAGGCAAGACATCGACCATAATTTATTTATGGTATACAGTATGAATATACATTGATGCACATAGTATGTAAATAAAGTTATAAGTAACAACACTTATATCAGGGGTCCCCAACCTTTTTTGCTCATGAGCCACATTTAAATTTAAAAAAGAGTTGGAGAGCAACACAAGCATGAAAAAGTCCATGTGTATGTCAAATAAGAGCTCTGATTGGCTTTTTGGTAACCCCTATATGGACTGGCAGCCTACAGGAGAGAATGTTTGGCAGGACATCTGTTTTTTATGCAACCAAAACTTGCCTCTAACCCTGGAATTCAAAAAATAAGCTCCTGCTTTGAGGCCACTGGGAGCAACATCCAAGGGGTTGGAGAGCAACATGTTGCTCGCGAGCTACTGTTTGGGGATAACTGACTTAGATTATAATAAAGATATAAATTGATGCACATAGTATGTCAATAGTCCACTATTATTGTCACTACTAATGGCTTAAATAAATGGGTTAAGTATCCTTGGCAATAATTCAAACCTGTGCTATTCCTGTATTCTCTGTTACGTGCTCAACCATATATCCATTCTATTAGCTACACCTTGCTCTCATTCTTGTTTTTCGTCACTTAGTTCACGATAATAAAAAGATGAGCTACTTTGTACTACATAGTGATTTGTGTTCCTTGTCAAACCATTATGCTCACCCGTTCTTACTTTTATTCACAATATGACACTAAATCCCTCTTCTCTCGCTGACGTTGTATCATCCCCTTCTAATCCACGTATGTTTGCACTGTGATGGTATTTCATCCCCTCCTTCTTAACTTTAAACCACATACTAAAATGTAATGTTTGTATTGAGATTCTAACAGACCCGCAAACACAACACTCCTATTTTGAAGTTCTCGCAACGTAATTTCATTCATGGTTAACCAACTCCCCATATTGTCCCTCCCATTACCTTGGTGGTTTTATAAAGCAAGACCAATATACCTGATCCTCTCACAAACTGATACTAACAGAGGATACAACTGGCTAAAATGAATTTCCTCTTTGTACTAGTCCTGGTTACATTGCTGGTGGAGAGAGGTAAGTGTAATACCATTTCTGCCCCTCCTTTATCTATTTTACCTCAGTTATCAATACTCATTTTATACAAACCATAGCTGACTGTTAATGCACACCACTAAGGAAGGAATCTTTTTATTATGATTATGTGGAACCGTTTTTTATATGGCTATGCCTGCCGATATGTGCCTATATGTTTGAAAATGTAGGTTTCTCTCATTTTGCCATGACAGAGAATTTAAATCCTGTTGTCCCAGGCTATAATCTAATCAAAATGGTGTATTTACTCCAGTTAGACTTAGGGGCAGATTTACTAAATTCACATGAATGATTCGAAATTCGATCGAACTTTCAAAAAAAATCCGAATTCATATTTCGAATAACTGGAGTACTTCGACCATCGAATTTTAATATATTCGATCGAATGATTCGAATAAAAATCTATTCGATCATTCGATGGTCAAAGTACTTCCCCTTTAAAAAAAAATTTGCCCCCGTGTGTTAGACCTATCCATTTTTTTCATATTCACAAGAATGTCCTGTAAGGTATAACTTTATACAGGGTTTAGTGATGTCACCAGTTCTAATTGAAGCTTGGTGGTCATCTGTGTTACATGATTTATTGTGTGTATTATAAAAGAAACTATGTACCTACTTTTGTAAAATAAATCAATATAAAAAGTCTAGATATGGGCACAGAACTAATCTGTGACTTCTAATATGCTTATATTTTCAGTAGGGGTTCATTTAAACAGCTAGATAATTTTAATAAGCCGTTTCCCTTGAGTAGATAGTACTGAATACAGATAAAATCGTTTCTGTTGGGTAGCATCTTCTGTTGAGTTCAATCCCAGCTTGGTCACCCTGCAAGGAGTTTGTATTTTCTTCATGTGACTATGTGTGTTTCCTCCTAACCCTTCAAACCCATACAGGCAGATTAATTGACTCCTGATAACATTGGCCATACTGTGTATGAATAGTAAACTCCAGGCACAGGAATTGATGCATAATCTTTGTATATGTGCTGGGGGCTATATATATATATTATAATCACTTTGGTCTATTAGGTGAATGTGGGCTGCCTAATAACCCTGTAAAAACATTTTCTTCCTATAGGTGCTGCAGAAACATGTTATGGTAAGTAACTGGCTTCCTTTAAATACTTTAGATTACCATGATCACTTGTCATACACTCTGTCTGCATAAAGTAACGAGACACATGGGTCTGTAAACAGATCCTAGAAATATGCTAGTATTCTCCTGTACATTTAAACTGTGTTTGAGAGCTAGGGGCTCATTGATTAAGGGAAGTCAATACGCAAATCTTCAGCATTTATTACCTGTTATGTGATAGTAATTCCATTTTCTCTTGACTCTCTAACCATGAAAGTCAGAGTCTGCCCTATGGCAGGAAGTAGTTCCAGGGTCCCCACTAGGGTATCTAGACATCTTGGAGGATTTTTTTGCATTTTAATGCAGCTGCTGGCCATGGAGATTTGGGGAAAAGTTTTATTGTGCAATATTGCTTTAAGAATACAACCCTGATGTTGGTGGACTACAGCTCCCAGCATGCGTCAACCTTCAGTATATTTTACATTATTCTTGGATTTCTAGTCCAGCAACACCTGAGCAAAGTTTTGTTGATCAGTGCAGCAGCAGCAGGGTTTACTACCCCTTTAAGGATTTCCTTTTTCTGTGCTGTACTGAAGCATGAGGTCAGACATTTTTGATCATAGGACCACAACAATTATGCATGTCTTAAAACCCAGAAACAGAGAGCCAAAACTAGTGACTATGCATAGAAATAATGGGCCAGTTGATAGTTATGAATTCCAGGAATGGCATGAAATGCTTAAAATGTCCTAGTTTGTGCAACGGTCTACATTAAAGCTTCTGCTGTCCGTGGGACGGCAAGAGTTGCAGGTTTCCAGTCCACATCTAAGAAAATTCCATTGAGTTTGTGATCCATGTGATAAATATTCAATCCACAGTCTGTTATCATCAAATTGATATCATCAAATTATTGAAGTAGACTTACTAATGGTAAATCTGCATCTAACATTTCCTGTTTCTTTAACTGCAGCTGGCTCAGATCCACCTCCTTGCAAAACATGTGGTGGTGTATGTTCCTTTGGAAATCCCTGCCAGTGCACTACTGACCAAAGGGAATGTATTGCCACCACTGCTGCTGATTGTGATGCCGCAGATAACACATGTTGCCTTACAGGATATTTCTGGTCCTCATCTCTCAGCTGCTGCACAAGTAAGTAGTTTCTGCTTTGATACTAAGGAAGCTTATTTACAGGCCTTGGCTATAGTGACAGCGGAGTATGATATAGCTGCCTTACAACTAATTATCATGGTATCTGTTACAGGCACACCAGCATGTTACCCTGCATGTCAGGGAGATGAAACGTGTACCGTTGTGGATAATGCAGCAACCTGTGCCTGTAATAATGCTGCAGATACAGGATTAAGTAAGTATTTTGTCTATCTCTTCAGGAACACATTTGGGGGCAGATTTATCAAGGGTGTAAGTGAAAATTTTAATTTTTAAATTCGAACATTTTGAAATTTATATTTTGAAATTTATTATGTACTGTCCAAATTCAAATTCTAAAAACTATTTGCCATATAAAACCTGCCCTATTTTGAGTTGTTTGGTGGACTTAAATTTAAATTTTTTTGTGAAAAATTCAAATTTTGTTAGAATTTGCAGGTCAATTCTATTCATTTAAAAAATCTAATTTAGAGTTTATGGGAGTTTTTAGAAACTTAAATAAACTCAAAATTCGACCCTTAATTAAGGTAAAGTTATTATAGGTATAAAATCTATTATATGGAATTCTTGGAACAATTGTAATTTGGATCACCATACTTTTAGTCTGCTGCTATAGTTTTAACATTAAATAAGCCCAGAAAGATTGTGCTCCTACTAGTGAGCATTGGTAGGAAAAATCATTAAGGGCATTGCTGCTTATTAATAATGACAGGCATATTGCAAACCAACATAACTGTTTAACAAATTGCATTAGGACGGGGGTTCCCAAGCTTTTTTTTACCTGAGCACACATTCAGATGTTGGAGAGCAACAAAAAGCATAAATAATGTTTATCGGTGGTGAAAAATATATGCTGTCATTGGTTTTTGGTATCCCCCCTTGGACTGGCAGCCGACAGGAGGATCTGTTACATTACTCTTGTTTTTTATGTAACCAAAACTTGCCTCTGAGCCAGGAATTCAAAGTAGCCACCTGCTTTGAGGCCACTGGGAGCAAGATGTACGTAAGTGGTTGGTGAGCAATATATTGCTCACGAGCGACTGGTTGGGGATCACTGCATTTTGACCATTAAAATAAATTATTCTGATATTGTGGAATATCTTTAGAGGAAAAAAAGGTTTCAGTTCATTTCTGGTCCATTATATTATGATCTCTCACACACATATCTGAACATTGTTATTTCTAGTATGTAGATGAAAAAATATTTACCACTTATTTAAGATCACCAACCAGTATATCTGACTAGCTGATCTAGTCCCTCTAACCAAAGTTAATAGATCACATGAGAGCAGACTTCTCAGTCAAGAATTTCATGACTAGTAATGGGCGAATTTGCAGCGTTTTGCTTCACCAAATTTTTTCCGACTTTCGAAATGGCGAATAATTTGCAAAACGCCGCCGCGTCTCATTTTGGATACAGGTGCCCATTTTTGGACGCAGGCGTCCGTTTTTGGTCACGGGCGTCCGTTTTTGGTCATAGACGAAGCAGGCAAAATTTTACTGCTGTTTTGCGAATTCATTCACCTGCAGCAAATCATGGGAATTCCCCGCGAATTAGCCCCAGTCGAATAAATTCGCCCATCACTATTCATAACCTGAGAAAGATATTCAACAAACTGGATTTTCAAGCCTGCCTGATTGACATTTACGTAAGCCTTGATTATGTATCAATTCAAAAGGAGGCTTCAGTTTGGGCTCATACAAATTAAGTAAAAAGTGGGCAAGTTGGTTGTGTGTATCTGTTTGTTTATGGGACCCTTAAGTTATGCTTATTATTTTTGTTTTTCTTTTAGCTTCTAGTTCCCTCTCTCCAACAGTGAAATGTAACAGTGGTACAATGACCGTCTCTCTGAGTAAGTGTCTCATGCAAAAACTTGGATTTGATAGCTTACATCTCAGCAACGATACTGATGCCTGCACCAACTCATACACTGAAGTTATTAATGGCAAGACAATGAACAGTATCCAGGCCTTAACGCAGTCCAACTGGTGTGGCAATATGGTGATGGTAAATATTTTATTTAAAAATTATTTAAGAAAACTTTTTTACTACAGAAAAAAATGCAACACTAGCTAAAACGGTTATCCCCATATATAGGCTTATTCATGAAGGTGTGTCAATTTCCCAGCTGCCCCTGATCATGTGACTTGTCCCAGCACTTTAGCAGGGAACTGCTTTCTGGCAGGCTGTTGTTTTTCCTTCTCAATATAACTGAATAGTACACAGTGGGACATGGGTTTTTACTATTGAGTGCTGTTCTTAGATCTACCAGGCAGCTGTTATCTTGTGTTAGGAAGCTGTTATCTGGTTACCTTCTCATTGTTCTTTTGTTGTTTGTCTGCTGGGTGGGGGAAAGGGAGGGGTGATATCACTCCAACTTGCAGTAGAGCAGTAAAGAGTGATTGAAGTTTATCAGAGCACAAGTCACATGACTTGGGGCAGCTGGGAAATTGACAAAATGTCTAGCCCCATGTCAGATTTCAAAATGAAATATAAAAAAAATCTTTTTGCTCTTTTGAGAAATGGATTTCAATGCAGAATTCTTCTGGAACAGCACTATTAACTGATGCATTTTGAAAAAAAAATGTTTCCCATGACAGGATCCCTTTAACATTTAGAATGCTCCATTGTTGTCCTTACACGTTATTGACTCCTTGGGGTATATTTATCAGTGATCAAGTGATACCTCAAATGAACTGGAATCACCTCGAATGACCTAGAAACTCCAATAGTATCTTAAAAAAAATCTAAAATTTGAACAAATGCTAACAACCCGAAAACTCAAATCGAATTCGAATGGAACTCAAATTGTGTTTTTCCCTGAAAAAAACTTGAATGTCAGGGAGGCTGTTAACATCTTCAAATGGGTCAATGGACCTCTGCAATTGGCATACTACCAAATTTTTACTTTTTTCCCAGGGTATGATAAATCCCAATTTTTTTCGAATTCGAGTTTGGATTTTTCCCAGCTCGAATTTGTGAGGTCTGACCAAAAGTCCAACTCAAAAATTTACTATTTGAACCTTTGTAATCATCATTTACAAAGGTGTGCTTTATATTTATAACAGACTAACCCAGTACATTATTTTTATTATACCACCTCAGACCTGGCTTAAACCATTGAAGTCAAGGGGACAAATTAATTCAGGGAAAATCTTTTGGTATAAAAAACTGTATAAATAAGAGTAACAAAGTGTGTGTGGGGTTTTATACATAGTGAACCATGAATTGTTGGCAGATTCTGTGCCTTTCTTTAACATACATTATCTTTTTGAATGTGCCCTTTAGTCTATAAATACATTTATAATTGGCTTACATTTTTACATTATTTACTATCCAACTCTCTTATCATAGGACATTTAGAATTAATTAGCATTACATTTATTTATTTATTTATTTATTTATTTATTGCATTATATCTGTGTGATCTTGTTTACTGTAGGTTGATGCTTCCACAGTTTCTTATACAAACACCCTTGTTATTGGTTCTGCAACCACTTTCAAAGTCAGCTTCACCTGTTCTTACAATCTTTCCATGCAAATCAACCTGGACTCTGCTATACATGTGGTGATGAGGTAAGTCATGAACACATTCAAATAAGCGTGCCTAACCTAGGACTCTAGCGAAAACTGTTATCGCAGGCTGTGGTGGATATGCAATATAAGGTGCAACGTTTGCTGCAGTTCTTATGACCTATAGCAAGCAATCAGTGCTTCTTATCACCTATATAAACCAATCAGCAGATAGCATTTCTAGATACACTGTTTAAAAGCAAGCATCCTATTGGCTGATACATGGTTCTGTACTGGAAAACTTTATGAGTTATGTTACATATGGAAAAACTGTGTAATAGTTAAACAGATCTACTGTATGTCTACAGACCTATCCTTTAGAAAGGAAAGCAAACTACAAAATAAGTCACTATTTCGATAAGTAAGATTTTATATTACTAATTTTAATATTAATACTATATATAAATATATATATAGTTTGTATTTTTATTTTTAAAAAATTGTATGTAACAATAAATAACTGTTTACTTTACAGTTCAGTCAACCTTACAATAAATGGCCAGGGCTCAGTTACCACCAAAATGGCTGCTTACAGGGACCAAGCCTATTCAAGGCCTATACTATCTTCTGAGGAAGTAGCGACTGGCTCAGACATCTTCCTAGGAGTATTTTCTGAAGCTTCAGATGGAAACAAATTTGCTTTGAGAGTTGAGAGCTGTGTTGCCACTCCTGATGGTGATCAGAACAATGTGAACAAAATTATGATTGTGAAAGGAGGGTAAATATTTTTATTCTTCTTTATTAATAGCTAATTACTGCAAATTTTACATTTACATTGAATGTAATGCAAAGAGGATTTTTACTAATAAAGTTAGGCAAGGGGAGAGGCATCAAGTGATAAATGTAGTAGGGAAGCAAATAGAGATATTTATGACATTCTTACTCTAGTACCCTTTTTTTTTATAGTTGTCCAGCCAACGATGGAGTTTTTGCAGAAGTACAGCAGAATGGTCAAGCTCTTGAGTCCAGAATTAAAATAAGTTCATTTGCATTTCAAGGTCAGCCTTTGGTGTATATCACATGCCAGGTCCGACTATGTGACAAAAATGGAGTATGTACTGGGGTAAGTTAGAGAAAATTTAAAACATAAAGAAATAATGCTACAGTATGATCTAGAATGTTTGGAAATTTAAGGATTAAGCTTCTAAATTTTGTACTAATTATAGTCCCTATTTATCAAGTCTTTCATATTTCTTTTTTTAGTGCTCCAATAGCCGCCAGGCTAGCACAGATGAAGGCACACTAGAAGTTGTAGTGAATTTACAAGGTATGTGTTTGGTAGTCTGGTGTGTGCAAGGTGATAACGTTATAAAAACTGCAGTAGTTGTGCATTCCCCAAAGGCCCTAAGGGTACCTGTAGCAAGTGCAGAATGATTGTGTTACTATGCCCTGTGGTATGTTGCTATACCTGGATGACTTCACTTTTGTTCCAGTTGTTTTCTTGTCTCATTCTTCCTGTCACTTTATTTCATGATACTAATCTGAAATCTCACGTTTGGTTTCTAGATAAATACTATTCGGATAGCTCTGCATCTCATTCAGGTAAGAATTTTCATTGTATATCTATATCTACTCATATTCATTATTATATTACACCACACTAGGCTATGCTTGAGAATGTGGTATACTACTAGGTAAGGTTAGGAACGTTTAGACCTTTGGAACAGGGTTATCTGCTGAATTAGGGAAACAGTTGGGTAACTTCTAGCAAACATCAGAAACCAGTGACTTGAAACCTGGGGATGATGTGCAAGTTTTAATAATGAAAAAAACGAATACTGATGTACAAGACTGGCAAAAAGCACACAGGCAAAGATTTGGGCAGGTAGCAAGCAAAACAAATCAAGGGTCACAACTGGGGATTCAGAATTTGCTGCTCATCAATACAGGGCAAATTTGCCTGTTGGAAGTAACCCAATCAATGGTTGGCTTTTTTTCAGGCAGCTGCAGGTAGAACCATGAATGCAACCATATAATTGGTTACTATGAGTTACTGCCTGCAGGCAAATTTGCCCAGCATTGATAAATTATCCCCAAGGACTTTAGGTACAGGAATTCAGGATCTTAGGAACAGGAGGATGGTCTTTATGAACTAGTTCTGGGTAAAAGAAGGACTTTATGAACTAGTTCTGGGTAAAATCAGGATTTTACATTGGACATTTGCCAGCAGCTACACCTAATGCAATTGCAGTCAGTGATGTAACTACCTGGGGTTCATCAGAGTGGTAGAACTGAAGAGATTTTATTTGCATGTGGGTGTTTCTGGTAAGAAATTTCATGGGCGGAGGGGTTGGACACCTAGAACTGGCCCAACCTAGCATTACCATTTACATACAGAAACACCAGGTCTCAGTTACATCCTTGACACGGCTTATATTGGGAGACTAAAACATCTCCATGAAAAGCTCAGAGAGGTAGATTTAGATTTGTTGTTATATATATACATATCTTTCTACACCAATGGTGTTGTTTTTACAAACAATAATTATTTTTGTAAGTCTATTTGTATAATATTTGATAATTGTTGTCAAAAATCATTCAATTAACATTTTAATTGTGGTCAATTTACTCCTTTAATACCATGAATTATTTAAAGGGGTTGTTCACCTTTAATTATTTGAGGCTACTGGGAGCAACATCCAATGGGCGAGCAACAAGTTGATTGAGATCACTGGTATCAGCGCTACGAAACAAGTTGGCGCTATAGAAATACATGTTAATAATAATAATAATAGGTTTTTAATTATTTGTGCTATACTTCACCCTCTTCCCAGCTCTCAGATGGGAGTCACTGACCCTTGAGGCCAAGCAGCTATAGCACTTAAAGGCTACAATTTTGTTGTTATTGTTACTTTGTTTTATTTATTTTTCTATTCAGGCCTCTCCTATTCATATTCGGGTCTCTCTTTTAAAGCCTGGTTGCTAGGGTAAGCAAGCAGAGAAATTCCACACTGGAGAGCTGCTAAACAAAAAGATAAATAATTTTAAAAACATGAAAATGAAACCGTGAAAACCAATTGCAAATTGTCTTAGATATGAATGTCTACATCATACTAAAAGTTAATTAAAAAGGTGAACCACCCCTTTGAATGTCTAAAATCTAAACCCACTCCCTACTTCTGTTACCTCAGCGCCATGCAGTACTGTGTACCACTTAACCATCTTCTCATGGTCACTGTTACCTTGTTCGTTTCTGTTTAGCTTTCTTACATAAATTCAATTTCTGTAGATAAATATATAATCAAATGTTTTTTTTTCATCAGGTATGGTCTGGACTGTGCTGGCTGGCTTCCTGCTTGCTCTTCTTAAACTCTACTGAGGAAAACACTGTCATCCATTTAGCTGAGCCGAGGATGGTCATGGGATTTAATCATAATCAAGGCTATGTTTCTAAGAGACTGGATATAATTTATTGCTTTTCAAACGACTAGGACTAAGCTGCATCATTTCACAATTTCTCACTTGCACTATGACAGATTATTTCCCTTTCTTACACTCCAAGACTGTAGGACAGATATGTTAGATAAGCCTTAAAGCTCAAACACTCAGCTTCTGACTTTCAAGATTACTGGTATAAATCATGTTAGTGTCACGCCAGACTGTGTCCCAATAAATCTAATCTCTAATTGTATTAAATATATTCTGACTAAGCATGTATACTATATAATGGTATGCTCTTGATTGGTAACATTTCATTAAACTGAAAGCTGCATATCATCATTTACTAGCTATTAAGTTATGATTTTATAAACCAAAACAAGGGCAATGCCCTTTGTTATTTATACTTTCCCACCAATATTCAATAATCTCAATCTCTGAAGACAACATGCTATTATTCTTGTATTTAAATATCAGTTATACTTGTATTGAGATCTGCACGATTCAGTTCAAAGTTGCATATTGCTCATGCTGTAGACGTATTTATTTTATTATAAAAATATATATATATATATTTTATTACTCTCATGTGTTTGTGTACTATTAAAAAAACTGGTTTGTGGGCTGCTATAGTATTTCTTATAGCTTTTTGTTTAACAAAAACTGCTGCTTTTACAATAGATATTTTGTTTAAATATAGCAACATTTCAGCTGATGGCAATCAGGGATATTTTGGTTGATATAAGTACCAAAAATACCCCAACCCAAAAATTACAATGCAATAGGGATGCACCAAATCCATTCTTTGTGAAAGATTTGGTCGAATACCGAATCCAAATCATAATTAGGGGTGGTAAGGGGAAAAAACTTTTTTAACTTCCTTGTTTTGTGACAAAAAGTCATGAGATTTCCCTCCCACCCCTCATTTGCATATGCAAATTATGATTCCGATTCGGTTAGGCCAGGAAGAAGGATTTGGCCGAATCCGAATCCTGCTAAAAAAGGCTGAATCCCGAACCGAATCCTGGATTCAGTGCATCCCTACAATGCAAGTCCTGGGATAAAAGCCCCTGTGAGCATTTGGCAGAATTGTATTCAGGAGGCATAAGGGCGACCCCTCTCCTGGTCCTACTCTTCACCTTTCTGGTGAGTTCCAATTAGTGCCAGTGGGTACAGACTGACCTGTCCTAAAAAATGAAGATAGGTAGAAAACTCTTTGTACATGATACCCTGACACGGTCCTTGTCAGGAATCCTATGTCTGAGAACTGTGTAATTGAAAACATTAATTTAATAATATCAGCACATAGTATGGCAGTTCCCATTCAGATTCAAATATTTTTTAATGAATAAATGAAACTGAAAGTTTGAATTTTCACATTTTCCTTGAACTTTCCACATATGTAAAAAATTGTAATTTTAAGTACTGTTTCTCAGCGGTGAAGCTCAATTCAATTCAAAATGTATTAGCTTATCTGCACTAGAGCTACACATAAGTGCTGATATATGTTACAGGTTACTGAACCAATTTTAGTGAAGTTTTCTATTTATAATGAATTATTTGTTGTGCTGAATAGATATTGGATGTTATTTAATATACTGTAGCTCTGATAGAATTTTAGGATACCTCTAGTAAAATGTATGTGTTTATTTACAGTAAAGTTGAATACCACATCCATTTGTATAGTCAGAATCTTCTATTACCCCAAAATCCAGTAAATCAATTTATAGGGGAATCTGATAAAAGTCGCAAAGAGAAAAACAATTTATACAAATAAAAATGAAGATTTGCTTCTGCAATGTAATGAGTAGGGAAGGAGGTTGCCAAAGCAGCAAGATACCACCAGAGAGTTGGTGAGCACAAGAGCAGGGAGAGCTGCCAGAGAGCAAGATACCACTGTGAGTATACTGCTGCTGGGGAAAAGGATCACCAAGACAGGCAGTACTCTCTATGGGGAAGAGGATTACCAAGAGTATTCCTAACTGTGAGTGTTACAATCTATTGAGAGGATCTCTGGGATTGATGTAAATGTATACAAACTGTCATTGAGAACCACTACATTCACTCAAGGCCTGCTTGTTTAATAAAGAAGTTTATTTGTTTGAAGCAATCTGTGAACTGCTGTTATTTCCAAGTTGATTTATTTGTGCACCAGAAATCAAGCCAGGATCCATTTGAGGGTAAAGTATTTAAAGTACCATTATACCACTGGGAGTTGCCCATAGCCTAATGGTGCCCAGGGTACACTGACAGTATGTCATGCTGTTTTTACATATATCAGGCCCACCTACAGATGTGATACACTTGGGGGCTTGTCCTGGACACTAGCTTTCTACACCCAGTCTCCTTTGAACCAGCAAGATGAAGCCAAGAGAGGTTGTAAAATAATGCCAGGCATCTCTCCTAGTATATTACCTGATAAATGTGAACATAAAGTGTCAAGTTGGATACGTTATTTGGGCACATATAAATGTGGAGCTAGAGTCTGTAAGGTATCTGTAAGGCATATGGCTACTTTAATGTAGCGAAAAAAATTAAGAGCACAGCTACTGGAAAGGAGTATAATTGAAGAACATATATTAATTGTAAAACTACTAATGTAATATATTTGGCCACATGTATATGTGGATACCAGTATGTAGGGAGGGTGATGCAGAGAATGAAAGATAGAACTTTAGAACACATAGCATGTATTGGTAGAAAAGATGATTCATCCTCTATAGCTGAACATATCTTAACCATACATAAAGGTAATGATAGCTGTTTATCTTTTCAATGCATAGAACATATCAAACTATCAAAGAAAAAAGGAGATTTAGAGAAATTAGTAAACAAGAGAGAAGCATGGTGGCTGTTTATCCAACAGACTGAAAAGACCATGGGCCTTAATAAGGATTGTGAAATTAAATACAACATAGGATAAAGTAAGTTGATTAAAACTGGTAACTAATTATTTATATGACTAATATGATGTAATAGTCTATACCCTTCAATCCCAGGTTCCTCAGTGGGTGTGGCATATACAAATTGATCAGTGATTAACTCTTTAAGTGGTGGATCACCTATACATACCTTAATAAATTGTTCGTAAAACCTTTACTCATACAATATTGTTCACATTATATGTATTTTAACCGTGCACC
>CM044434.1:63652561-63673074 GCA_024363595.1 Xenopus borealis | reverse complement strand
CCTTGGCTAATTGGATGCTGCCAGGTCTTGCTAAGAGGGGAGCAAAGCTAAAGGTTCTGGACAAACAAAGGGGCACCATCATCTCACCAAGGATTTTAGAAGGAGGAATGCCACTTGGAAGACAGGCCAGACAACACAGCGTGGAACAGGCAGGCCGGGCCAGCACAAACAGAATAAAGAATAGTCAGACAGGCCGGGATCAGAATTGGAGAACGTAGAATAGTCAATGGACAGGCAAAAGGTCAGATTGGAGAGATCGGAGTAATCAGGAAGGCTAGGGTCAGGACTGAAGAGATCAGAGTAGTCAATTAGGCAGGCAAGGGTCAATATCAGGAAAGACAATCAGGATTCACTAAGACTAACACCCAGGAACAAGCTGAAATGAACCTACAACGGGCCATAAGCTTAAACACTGAAATTCCTTAAATACTGTTTGAATTTTGCGCCATTGCCTAATGAAGTCATGATGTGGGCAATAAAGCTCTAGAAAACCCAAAAGTGCTCGCTGTGCAAGCCATAGGTATTCCGGCACAGGAGGAGAGAGGATGCATGCGGCTGACGTCCAGGCCAGAGATGAGGCAGGTGTGCCTGCCGGCCACTAGACTGCCACGGATAGCCACTGGACCATCAGGGTAAATTTGTTACATATATAAGGGAATCTTAAAATAGTCTCTCTGGTGCTTTATTTACCAGTAGATCCTTCCAGCTGAAACGTGGGCACCCATTCCGATTAGAAGAAAGAAGGTTCTGCCTAAATATTCGGAAGCAGTTTTTTTTTACAGTGAGAGCTGTGAAGATATGGAGATATCTCCCTGAATCAGTTGTACAGGCTGATACATTAGATAGCTTTAAGAAGGGGTTGGATGGCTTTTTTGCAAGGTAGGGAATACAGTGTTATGGAAGATAGCTCATAGTACAAGTTGATGCAGGGTCTGGTCCAACTGCCATCTTGGAGTCAGGAAGGAATTTTTTCCCCCTCTGAGGCAGATTGGAAAAGCTTCCAACTGTATTTTTTGGCATATCAGGTTATATATAGACCTAAAAGGTTGAACTTGATGGATTGTGTCTTTTTTCAACCTAACTTACTATGGCACTACGGTATGTCTGCCCAGCTGCATCAGAATGGGTTCCAAAGCACTGGGGATATGCCAGAGATTTGATATCTCTCAAAATCTCCTGCATGCCAATCCCTATGCTCTGAACATGAGTATGAAGGGAGTAGCAGTGAGGCAAAAAGGGGGAAAGAGGGGCCACGAGCCTAGGGGTGCCCCATGTTTAAATCTGGCCCTGCCCCTCCGTACCCTTCACCCATTAATGAAACTCCCCAAGATCTTGATCATTTCTTTGAAGAAAAATCAACTTCATTAGACTGAGCATACCATCTGACAACAATCTCATTTATCTAGCAGTCCACTCACATTGACTTTGCATTCCTTCACCCCCCCTCTGCAACACTGGATGAAGTCAACAAACTTCTAGTGTGCTCCCTTGACCCCACACCCTCTTGCCTCCTTTATCCAATATCTGATACATTCTCTCTTGCACTTACCCAACTATTTAACCTTTCACTCTTTACTGGTACTTTCCCATCTTTCTACAAACAAGCACTAATCACTTCTATCATCAAATAACTTTCCCTTGATTCCAGCTCTCCTGCCAACTATCGTCCAGATTCCCTTTGCATCCAAAATGCTGTAAATGTGGAAATTTATTTACAAATACCTGGTCCAGCATCTGGCTTCCACCAAACATACTCAACTGAAACTGTACTCACCAAAGTAACCAATGATCTTCTCTCTTTCTAGATCTCTCTGCAGCCTTTGACACAGTTGACCACACACTCCCCCTAGACATTCTATACTCAGTTGGCATTTTTAACACTGCTTTTTCTTGGTTTGCATATTATCTTAGTGATCATTCCTTTAAATGAGCCTTCTCTACTTCTACCACATTCCCTCTCTCTGTTGGAGTTCCTCAATGCTCTCTCTTAGGCCCTCTGCTGTTCTCACTCTACACTACTTTACTTGGAAAATGTATTCAGTTATTTGAACGTCAATATCAACTTTATGCTGATGACACCCAACGTTTCTTATCTATGCCTGACCTCTCTCTCTCCTTCTGTCCTTTCCCAAGTTACAGACTGCCTTTCTGCTGTCTCCTTCTGGATGTCTCAACACCACCTAAAACTGAATCTTTCTAAAACAGAACTCATTATATTTCTTCCAAGATATTCCCCTGTCCCTCAGATCTCACTCACAGTTAATAAAATTACCTTTCATTTGACAACACAGGTCCTCTGCCTAGGAGTTAGATTTGCTTCTGTCTTTTTCCCCCATACATCCAAATACTTGGATTTCAGCTGTGAAACATTGCCCAAATACGACCATACCTCAGTTCACACAAACACTTATCCAGTCTCTTGTTATCTCCCACCTTGATTACAGCAAACTACTCCTCACTGCAGGTATTCCAGCAAGATGCCTTTCACAACTCACCATTCAACATCAGCTGCTCCTCTATGCATATCTCTTCACTGGCTTCCAATCTCTTCTAGAATCAAATTCAAACCACTCACATTCAAGGCCTCTAACAATGAAGTCCCTCCCTACATTTCAACTCTGCTCTCAAAATACACTCCTTCATGCAACCTCTGTTTCTGACCTTACTTCTCCTCTCATCACTTCAGCCCATTCTCGTCTACAAGACTTCTCTTGGGCTTCTGCTTCTCTCTGGAACTCTCTGCCTCGAGCTGTCAGACTTCTTCTTTCCAACTTTCAAACGCTCTGTTGGAGGGAAGCTGTTTAGGGAAACTTATTCAATGTACCTTTAGTTGTAAACTCTTGTGAGTAGGGCCTTCTACACCTATTGTACTCTGTAAACCCTTGTTTGTTATTTACCATTTGTTCATTATTCATTATAAACTAAAATAAATCACTGCCTAACTTGTTGGTGCTATATAAATAAATAAATGATGATAATATTAGGCGTTGTTCTAAATATAAACAAAGAATTTTAAAGAATATAATAAAACCTGGGCTTCAGCTTCCTTAATAATAGTAGATGGCATGTTTTACATATTAAATAAGGCTACGTTCTAGTATAATAGTGCTTAGTTATTGTATTATTGTATCATGCTTTCTAAATATAGGGCAGGAAACATTTGTGTGGCATTTCAAATGGTTTATTTTCTCCATCACTGTGGGAATTTTGGTTTGCATATTTTATCATTCATTATGAATGATGTATTTATATTAATAAAGTAGTAGAGCAGACTTCTTTTTAAGACTCCTAGTCAGATTTGAAAACGAAGATGCAATCTGGTTATGATGTTATCACATTCTTGGTAGATAAGCACATACAGTATAAACTTTAATTTAAATGCCCTGAAGAGAATCACCCCACAGTATTTTCAGAACTAAACTCTAACACTACCTCTTGAGCACTTGCATAACACCTGAACTGGGAACTGGCACTTCAGTGTCATCCACTGTAACCTACAGCTCTTATTATCCCAAGATTTTTGTGTATGGTACCCTCCCATTTAGACTTTAAGCTCTGTGGGGGCAGGTACCTCCAACCTTTTGTCTCCTTGACAATAAGTACTTAATAGGTATTGTAAGTATACTTTATATCTATATAATTTTTTTTTTACTTAATTGTACTTATTATTGCAATGACCCAATTGTTCTGCCCTGTACAGTGCTTTGCCCTCAAGGCAGGATTAATATCTTGTACAATCAAAGGGTGAGCTTGGAATTAAGGTACCTCTACCATGTAATGACCTTGGGGGAAAGGCAGGGACCTCTTTTATGTTCAAGAAATCTTTTCATCTGTACAGAAACATTCCAGTGTCATTGGAATAACACTTTGCACATTCTTGTAACTAAAGTGTAACAAGGTCAGTATACATTTAAATACATCCAGCTTTCTCCTGCAGGTAGATACTCAGTCCTTTCTACTGAAACACAAATATGCCCTAATTTCAGTTACACCCTATAGATACGCAGGGACATTACTCAATTCCTGTCCCAGTTATTGCCCAATCACCTGCAGTTATAGTTAACCACTCCCCACTTCTTCCCTCTATAAAAGCCTCAGTTTGCAAAGATGCTGCTACTGCCTCCCAATTTGCAATTATAAGAACTTTGTATATTTTCCGGGTTGTCTTAAATCTGTGCTTTGAAGACAGAAGTGCCTACATACCAGAAGGTGACAAAAACTGATGAAAATGAAATATATCTGTCTAATTGTGTTGGCCACTCTGCTAAAACATGCAGGTAAGGGAAGTGTACTTTATATAAAGAAAAGGTGCGACAATAATGCTGAAAATAGTTTATTGAGTATAGTATCATAAATGGCTATTTGTAAAAAAAAGTTCCAAAATATATCTACTGAATGAAATGATTAATTCAGTATCTACAAATTATTTTACTATCTATTTTATTAGTAGAGGATAATTAAAATCATTTTTTGTTTGGTTAATTCAAAAGTATTATTTTAGGTGCTTTCTCTGGATGTTCAGATTTGTTAAAGTTTAGGCCAGTTCCAGCCAGATACTAATCCATAAGAAAATTCAATATCCAAATTCAATTCCTTTTTTATCAAAGGAAGTTTTTCTCATGGTATTGAATCCGGCATTGGTTTCTTTTATTTCTACAAAAAGGTTTGTGGAAACGTTATGGATACAGGACTTTTTTTAGGTCATAAAGTTACAAATTGTGAAAGTGTCATGGTTTATGCCCTAAATCACCTTTTTAGTTTTTAGTGATAAAAGATAAGAAAAACAATTCACCTAGAATATTTGTTTTGAAAACTGATCATGTTTCTTGTTTTACTTCCTTTTAGGGGCTGGTTGCTATAGTAAGTATTCTGTTATCTTGATTTTGACAACTTGATAAATATACAGTATTTGATAACCTTGAAAATATGCTACATACAAATGTGAATCGTATATGTAGAATGTATACAGAGCAGTGGTTTGGGATACAGCTTTCTTCCAGTGTCCCAATATTGCCTTATTCTTTATAATATACTCTAAAATATTTAAATGGCCTGTAGCAAACTTGAACCTTTTATTTCATATTAATTTTTTTACTATATATATAAGGATTCTGAACTCCTCTGTTTTGTGAGCACTGGCCACATTTTAGACCTCTGATAAATGTGCCTCTAAATGTTTTTTCTGCAGGCGGAATAGATCCTGTTCTGTGTACGGATACAGATTGCAATGGTTTCTGTTCTGATGAAAATGGATGTATATGTGCTGTGGATGAGACAAAAACCTGTGTGCCCACCACGACTTGTGGCATAACACAAATGTCTAGTTGCTGCCCTTCTGGTTATTTTTGGAATTCCAGTATATCGTGCTGCAGTGGTAGGTGATATTTTCTGCAGTTTAAACCTCAGGCCACACCAGCCAGGCTCCCTAGGTAACCTGGCTGACAGCGGCACCAGCTGAGTGCGCGCATGTGCATAGTGACACTGGTCAACTCATGCATGCTAGCAGGCATCACTTTGTGCGAGATGACGCCAGCGCGCATGCACAGAAGAGCTTATTGGCGCGCGCATGCATATAGGCACCAGAAGAAGATGGAGAGTGATGGGACCTGACACGGGGTAGGCTACAGAGCAAGTAAGTGCCTGGCGCCCCCCCTGCTTTGCGTTCTAGGCACGTGCCTACTCTACCTACCCCTTGGCCCGGCCCTGTCTACTAGCTATTACAAAAACTGTGTACTAATATTGTTCCATTCACATCTCTATTATATTTCTCTTATAGATGAAGTAATTTGTCACCCCCCATGTCTCAGTGATGAAAAATGCGACAATATTAATAATGTAGCAACTTGTGTCTGTAATGATTCAACTTATTCCGGCAAGAGTAAGTCTCTTCTCCTCTTATCTTTCTCATATGGTTAACTAAAGCTTCATGTCTGGACTATAAACAAACAAATTACATTGAACTGTTTTGTAAATTAGCAATTTGCCAGTTTAAGTTTCTACCATCCATTTAAGTTTTAATTGATCTTCAAGTCTAAAATACACACGTTTAGATTTTTATTTATAGTACAGTGTTTAACTCCTTAAAGGTAAACTATACCCCCAAAATGAAAACTCAAGCAACAGTAACAATTTATATTAAATTAAGTGACATATTAAAGAATCTTACTAAACTGGAATATATATTTAAGTAAATGTTGCCCTTTTACATCTCTTACCTTGAACCACCATTTCGTGATGGTCTGTGTACTGCCTCTGAGATCACCTGACCAAAAATACTACTAAAATACTATACTAGGAGGAAGTATGTGGCTGATGTGACCCTACATGTATGGTTTGTCTGGTTTGTTTGTGTGCACCGTGAATCCTACGATCCCAGGGGGTGGCCCTTATTTTTGGAAAATGGCAATTTTCTATTTAGGATTACCCAATGGTACTAAAACAATATATTATTATGAAAATGATTTATTTACATGAAGCAGGGTTTTACATATGAGCTGTTTTATGCAGTATATTTTTATACTGTCCAGGGTGTATAGTTTTCCTTTAAAGGGGTGGTTCACTTTTAAGTTAACTTTTAGTATGTTGTACACTGGCCAATTCTAAGCAATTTTTCACATGGTCTTCAACTATTTATTTTATATAGTTTTTTTTAATTATTTGCCTTTTTCTTCTGACTATTCCCAGCTTCCAAATGGGGGTCTGGGACCCCATCTAAAACCAAATGCTCTGTAAAGCTACACTTTTATTGTTATTGCTACTACTTGTTACTCGTCTTTCTATGCAGGGTCTTTCCTAGTCATGTTCCAGTCTCTTATTGATATGAATGCATTGTTTTAGTGAAATTTGGACCATAACATCCAGATTGCTGTAAATGCTGTAAGTATGTACACAGTACATACTTATGGGCATATTCATCTGAGTAAAGCTAGAATTTGCCATATTCCACGTATATAGAGAGTGGTGAAATGTCACGCTAGTGGGGTGCAGCAAACTCTTGTTTCCCTCTTAGATACAAATGTGTCAAATAATCCTTTACCATTAGTCCCATATTATAACATATTGCCATGCTTTCTCTCCGTATTAATATAAGCACAGTGACATATAATAGACAGGCATTCTCACATTATAACAGTATCAGAGATATGATTCAAAGATGGAGGAACATGGTTTTGGGGTCTTGGCTTCAACACTGTGCATAGAGTGCGTTTAGCAACCCAGATTGTAAGGGACTTGTGCAGGGAGTAATAAACAATATCTGTCAAGTGCAATGTCATTTTCATTCTTTCTAAAGAAAACTTTATTATTAGAATTTTCAGACTTCAGTCCATTGCTGTCCTGTCAACCCAACATAATGGTCATCTCTGTTAGTAAGTGTTTGCTGACCCACCTGGGCTATGATTACACCAACATGCACCTACTCAATGACTCTGACAGCTGCAAAGTTCATTACTCAGAAATCATCAACAACAATCGTGTGGAGAGCATGCAGCTCGAAGTGAAGTCAGGATGGTGCGGAAACACAATGACGGTAATAATATTCTCTTCTTGACCTGCTACTTAGGGGGAATGTAATTAAAGTCGCAAAGAGAAAAACATTGCGCACCAATAAGAGTAAAAATCCACATCTTGCAATATAATATTGGGGGGAATGTAATTAAAGTTGCTAAGAGCTAAACATTGCGCACCAATAAGAGTAAAAATCCACATCTCGCAATGCAATATTGTTCCTTAAATGGTTATTGCATTGCGAATCGTTATTGCGCAGTGCGAATTGTAATTGCGCACTCTTAAGAAGTGCTTGAAGGTATCGTAATCTTTTGGAGCAAACATTGCGATTTTTTCAGTAAGTAGTTTTATTACATTGACAGCACATTAGAGCAAAGTATAAAATATAAAACGGCCTTCTGCTAGCGGAAGTGGTCTCTAAACAGTTTCCTTTTCGCAAAAGGTATATTGCATTCGCCCAAAACAAGATTTGTTCACGCAAAGGCTTAACTTTTTGAGAATAGTTTTTGCGTTACCGACTTATATTACATTCCCCTATTAGTGTCCTACTCCCCCACTTGACATATTACCCCTGTCCAGCAGAATCACCATAAAATTCTCTGTGTTCTTTGTAAGAAGTCCTTTTTCTGTACTGTCCCATGATACAATGGACAATCTACAGTAGAACACCCATTTTATGTTTTTCAGGGGACCAGAAAAAAAGATGTAAAATCAGGGAAATGTGTTAAAGTAACTTTTTCTTCAAGTACTGAAAGGATATAAGCACAGGAGTCTGTTTTACTTTGAGATACAATATTTACTGCGTTAATAACAAATGTTAAGCATTGCAGTGTTAATGTTACACTGTGGGGGCATGAGCAAGATTCTCTGTCAGTCACACACATAATAAAAGCAATATGTGATTGGTGCAGGACTGTATAGACTTATTGGAATTGACCATTTACAGGTAGAACAGGCAGAATCTGGTTAGTATTTTAGACCTCTCTATTTCACAAATAACATTCATAGAGGAAAAAAAGCAGTTTTTGGGAACATCAGGACAAATTTTATATGTAAAATCAGGGAAAACATGACATCACAGAAATACACCCATTGAAATGCATTATAAATTGGTGGGACCACAAATAAAAAATGTAAAATGCGGGAAAACTTAAAATCAGGGGACTTAAAATCAGGGTTTCACTGTATGTTAAAACAGAGATAAAACATGCCATTTTCAGTTGTAATTGTTGATTGTTTTTTGTTGCATTCCTGACATATGTCTTTAATAGCCCTGTCTTTCTTTTTCAGTTTGACTCCTCTAAGTTGTATTATAAGAACAGTCTTTATATTGGAGTTCAGAATAAAAGTGTTATTACAGTGAACCCCATGACCCTCAATGTTACCTGCAGTTACAACATGACAATGCAAACAAGCCTTATTTATGCCCTCAAACCAGTTCTAAGGTGAGTAAATCAGGAGTTCTTAATAAACCATGTGACTTGAGATTAAATGTATATCGCCACGTTTGTGTAATGTTGAAACAGATTTGGCTATAGATTTGGATGTGTGTGTATTGGGGGGTATTACTATGTAAGTATGATGGCATCACTGCTCATACCCAGCAGAGTCTGTCAATAAGTGCCAGCTTTACCAAACAGCAGATTTTGCCACTCAAATATTTCGGTTAAATATTCCATAAACCCTTGAATCTCTCTTAATCAAAACAATATAATCAGGTACTTTGCAGCTACATCAATAGTTATCAGGGTCAGGGGTTACTCTTTATTTCACAAACGACCCATGCAGACATTAAATCAAGAATGGCATCTGCATAACAGAGGGTCAAAGTAAAGCATGAATTATGGATGTTATTAAACTATTCTATGCACTCCACAGTTTCCTGTGTGTACTGGTATCTACTGGTATCAACTTTGATAAAGATTGTAAAATTGTTAAATTGTGAGTATATTTGAATTTTTTAGAGTAAAACAAATTCACATAATTTCGAAATTTGACCTTTGATTAATCTGCCCCTTAAAGGCATATTTAACAACATTCTAATTTGTGAATTTATAATTTAAAAAAACCCAACAGCTTGAAGGCCAAGGATTTATTTAAAAAAAAAACTCTAATCTCAGAAACATGATCATAAAAATACTACACAGTGAAAGTGCGTTCATCTTATTATTTTCAATGAATCGGGAAGAAAAAAACTTTGAGGGTTTTCTAACCCTCAAATTCGACCCTTGATAAATCTGCCCCATGGTGTAAGTTAAGTCTATCTTTCATATCTGTACAATACAATAAGACTATGGTAAATAACTTTTATGTGCCCATTGAATGTATTCATGTATTTGTATGTATATCTTTTACAGCACAGTGAGTATTTTAGGACCCAACGGAACTGGTTCCTATGCCTTGACTATGTCTGCATATAAAAATCCTGATTATACTTCACCAATCCAAGCAGAGGATATAGTGGAGGTGGGAACATATATCTACCTGGGACTGTTTGTTAAAGATGCTGATGGAAATGCATTTTCTCTAAGGGTGGAAGAGTGTTATGCCACCCCAACCAGTGACCCATCAGACATTAACAAAGTGAATATTGTGCGTGGAGGGTAAGTAAATGCTTAACTAACATTCTATAACAGCAACAATAATATGCTAAATTGAAATCTGGGTGAGACAAATAAGGGCATGTTTTTGTCTGATTCTGACATGCTATGGGGCAACTTGATTAGAACATGTTAAATGTATTGATATTATTAATTATTCCCTTATTGGCACATACATATCAATAAATATTTCCACATGTTTTACCTTGAGCCATTTGACATTGTGGTTATCCAATGGCACATGTTGTAAGCAAACGATACATATGATGACAAAGTTTTATTTATTGGAAAACGTTCTTTAAATATGAATAGTTTTATGTGATTTTTTTTTATAGAATGTTGAGGCATATGCAGTAGTTAACCTTTACTTATCACTTTTACAGTATATTATTGTATACTTTGTCTCTTCAGCGCGCAACATGCCTTTACAAAGAAATGGATGTTTATCCAACAATTGCCATAAAAATATAAACTTGTGGTAATAAATAGTTGCTCAGTTGTAGAATGACAATTATTTTTTTAACTTTTCCTTACAGCTGTGCATATACAAATGATGTAGACTCATGGGTTGAACAGAATGGAAAAACTCTTGAAGCCAGAATTAAACTAAGCACATTCAGCTTCCAGAGCCAAACTAATGTCTACATCTTCTGTAATGCTTCACTATGCTCAAACACTACAAATAATCAATGCGATAAGGTACGTATACCGATACCATATATGGAGAAATCTGTATAGAGGGGTTATAGAGGGGTACCGTATAGAGGGGTATAGAGGGGTTGATAAATATATTTTATATTATTTGGGAGTGAAAATGTGGTAGTGAAATATTATATATTTAATGTGAAATGGGCAGTGAGCATATTTTTGTAACTCTTTATTGAACCCGATAAAATTGAGGAATGTTTAATTTTGCTTGTAATTTCAAAAGGGTTGCCCCATAACATAAATACATACGTACAGTGTTGTCAGTGATCCTAGGGTCTCAGTGGAAAAATATCATTCACACTATCAGAAGCTTACTTGGAAAGAAACTGCAATCCTATTTCAAATACAGACATCTAGATTTCATGAAGTTTCCCTTTATTCCTTAACAGTGTACATCTAACTTAAAGGCTGCCCGTGCTTCCCCTACCTATGTACAAACAATGCTAAATATTCCACTTGATGGTAAGTGCAACCCTAACAGCTTTATTCTTGTTCCCAGCTCATAGGCAAAAAAGTCGAACTGTATATTCTGTAGCTAAATAATTATGATCACTGATTTCCAAACTGGGGCAGATTTACTAATGGTCGAATTTCGAAGTGAAAAAACTTCAAAATTCAACCATCTAATTTTTTTTGGGGGGGGGGGTAATTTTTGATCTAATTTAAATTGTTGGAATCTTTCAAATGCATCATTTGATTCAAATTATTTCAGCCAAAAACCTTTGAATTCACAGGACTTAGAAAAATTTTCAGGACTGGCTCAAGGAGGTCCCCCATGGGCTAAAATGACAATTTGCTAGCTTTAAGTTGACAAAGTGTCGAATTTGAAGGATTTAAAAGGGCCAGTACTTTTTTTCAATTCAAATCGAATTTTGGGCTATTCAGTAGTCAAAGTAGCCCAAAATTACTGCGAAATTTTAATTTTTTAAATTCAAATTTTATTCGGATTTTCACTTCAACCCTTAGTAAATCTGCCCCTTCATATCTGATATATACCTGGCCTTTACTACAGTCTATCACATTAGTTTCTGCCATTTTCTACTGCTGCCATAAAATGTATAAACAAATGTATTTAATTTACAGTTTAGAAAGTTAGAGATCTTATAGAGCTTACATACAAGAAAGGAAAATAAAACTACGCAGTAGTAAGTAAAAATAAAAACAACCAATAAACAATAAATACACAATATTTTGCCAGTATTAAGACACTTCCTAAGGGAGCTCCCAGAGTGAGTGGCCATGTTATTCAGAGTGCATGCACATAACTCACTTCTGATGTCACGCACATGCTCCTAAGGAGTAAGTTATGGCATTCCCTCTTTATTCACATGTGTGTGCCCCAACATGGCCACTCGAACCAGGAGTTTTCTCCTGATGTGAATGTCCTAACGCTGGCTGCGGGGCATTAAAAAAAAACTACTGTTAGCCCCAACCGGAGTGCAGGCTGTATTATATATTCTGACAACAGATGCCCTTTAACTGTGTGTATGTTGATAGTTGTTGATGTTAAAGGAAAACTATCATGAAAATGAAAATGTTATACAAGCTTCCTCATACTGAAATAAGAAACATACATACATTTGAACATGAAGAAATGATGAAGCTATATTAAATTTTCATTTTCGCTATAGTTCCCCTTTAATAAAGTTTGTCATAGAAAAAAAGAAACACATAAACAGAGACTGAGCTGTACAGTCAGCAAGACATGCTATGTTGCAAAACCCAGAATTTCATTATTAAGGAGTACAACACATGGTACCAGAAGTTGGGTCACTCAGCAGACAGAGCCTGAACCTGCAATAGGTCCAGGGAATGCAGCAGGCCCATCTGAGCCTGTGACTGAGATAGTCTACATCCACCATAGCTTGTTGCTAAAGCACACTGAGTGGAACTGGACAGAGAAACAGGAAAATGAGTTCAAATCACTAAAATACATTTTTGTTGTGCACATAAATGTATGACATACATTGGCCTTCAAAAATATCAACACAGTGTGTGTGTTTGTGTGTGTGAATGAGTAAACATTTTACAAAATCAGTATATATATACTATATAATTATTTTTTAAATTAGCTTTATACTTCTTTTTGTTTTCATTTTTTTGCCTCCGAATTCTACAAACTTAGATGATCACAATGCTTTTTGTAATAATAACAACAAATGTTTCATTGTTTTAGATTTCAGTTATTTGAACAGTGGATCACAAACAGGTATGATATTCATCCTTGCTCTCATTTTGGTACAGTGCATTTAAGTGGTAGATATTTTGTGTGATTTGTTTATAGAAAGAAAACTTATATAACTCCATATTTTCAGATATCAGGAATAACTAGGTCAAAGCCACAACAGACTAGATTATTATGGAGGCATACCAAAGCAGGTGTTGCATGGATAGAGTAGTATCAGTGCAGCGTTTTTCAGAACTGTCATTGTAGACATGCTAGTTTGTAAATAATAATCCATTTGACTATGCAATATTATAGCTCTAACTCATTTACTTACCAAAATGCTATGTGCAAAGGGCAATTTCAAACACAAAAAATTTGTTTTTTTTTACACACAATGCAGCATTTTCCCCATAATTTCTGCATTATTTTATCTGCTAGTGGGTGTTGGTTTGGCATGTTCTGTGAGCAGTAAATATATAGAATAGCATTAATGGCCCATCCTTTCTTGAACTTCAGTCTATTAAAACGGTTGTGCAAAAATGTCTGCTATAGGAAAGCATGGGTAGCATATTAGTGTAATAAATTACTGTTCAGTTTGTTCAATATTATACATTCTGTAGCAAGATTCAGCACCCTTGTATCAAATAAAAGCTTTTACTATTAGTATTACTAGTGTTATGCTATTTTATCAATGCCATTTGCTGTGACAATAAAGAATCTTTTTAACATAATAGGTTTTGCTGGTATATATATGCGGGTACATAACATTTTACATGTCTTTCTTTCCAGCTGTATCCTGGACTGTGGTGCTTGGCTTTCTGCTTGTCCTTCTTAAAATGAATAACTGACATGAACCTCAAGCCTTTTGATATTATAAAAGCAACAATTTGTGGACTTTAATGTTGAGATCCAAAGAAATTAATGTAAATTATTCTTTTCACTATAAATGGAATTTCAGAGTATGGAGTATAGTCACTCATGCCTGGGGTCTAGGGTAACTATATGTGTATATATTCTCAGTAACAACTGTGATGTAGTTGATTATCTTCACAAATAAATGTAAATGTGCAACACTTTGTCTATAAGTGGTATTTTTTTCAGATTCTGCTGCGGCTCTTAACCATTTAATTGTGTAGCCAGGACATGGGGATGGGCATCGGGTCCCCCATTCTGGTGCACAAACAAGATTCTGAGATGATGCAAGGCTTGCCTTAATAATAAGTGTCCACAAAATGGCTCCTGCCTGCTTGCTATAATTATGAATTCCCAGACTGAAGGAAACAAGATTAAAATAATTTATATAGTGTAATTAATGTTCATTTTGCTTGACTAATGTGACAAAATTTTTTTGGGGTGACGGGTCCACTGATTTGGTCTGAATTTTCATTTGATGCTCTGAAACCCAGTACATTATAAAATAGTCAATGTTATGACAATATGTATGTGCATGCTATGGGGTACATGAACAAATATGAACCCAAAAAGACAGAATGCTTATGTTGTACTATATACAAATTAATTGTTGTGGAGCATTTGGCTCTCCACACATGTCATCAGCAGTTCCCCAGGGCCATTAGGCTAGCCCCTCAGCTAGCACCTTTAAAGGCAATCTACACCCTTCAAAAATGTAAACATATTTATATTCAAACATTTAAGTTTGTGTTATAAAGATGTTTTCAGTTTTAGACTGCCTCGGCCACCTAGAACAGTAGGAATTTAAGAACAATAATCCCTGGTACTAGAATTCATAAGCATATCACTATTTTAGTGTTCACCATATTGTGAAGAGAGATGCCCTCCAGTATGGATGGAATATATATTATTATATATTACATATTATATAAGAAACTGAGGGATTGTCATCCTTTTCATTCACTATGGTACTGCTCTTGTATTTTAGGGATACAAAAAATTCGAGTTTTTCTTTCTGTGGGGTCACATAGATGATGTATAGAAGAACAATTTGATCAAATTGCTTTCACTAGTGTTGGAGTAGTTGAAAAACATTTACAATATCTGTCTTTTAATTGGCTTTCCCTGCCAGAGACTCAGTGTCGGACTAGCCCACTGGAATACCAGGAAAACTCCCGGTGGGCCAAGGTGTCAGTGGGCCCTCATGCTGCTAAACTTTTGGCCTATTTCATGGCCATTCCCTATTTCTATGAGAACAAAGAGGCTAAATAGATGGAATAATTGAATATAGTATGTAAAGTAAACAAACTAGGAGAATAGAGGTTGATTGAGGAGATGAAGAATATTAGTACTGAGAATGGGCCCCTGGGCTAAGGTTTTATGGTGGGCCCCTGGTCTAAGGTTTTTGGTGGGCCCCTTTTGTCCCAGTCCAACACTGCAGAGACTGTCACCTCTCCTGTCCATAATGAATACTGCTGTCAGGCCTATACACCTGAGCTACCGCTCCTCCTTTGCCGTGCCACTCTGCCAATCCCTGCACTGGCTATCACTACCTCTCAGAATAAAATTAATGACCCTGACATTTAAAAACATTCATAAATCACCTAACTGCTTACTACACTCCTCTACTGACCTTTTCCTCAGCTCTTCTCTCATTACCTCCTTGCATGCACCCTTCTCTGGTATCTCTCCCATGCTCTGTCTGATTTTCTCCCACTCATTCTGCTTTCAGAAGATCTCTTAAAGTGGTACTGACACAAAAAAAATTAATTTTAACATATGAATGTACATTAAATATTACCTATAGGTCATGTTGATCATTTTTTTTGCTGAGAGGTTTGTTTTTGTATTTAATTGTTAACTGAAATTTCTAAGCCTGACTCTCTGACACTTTGACTTTGTCAACCTGACTGTCCCATCTCAGCCTGTTAGTTACAGTTTCTAATGCACAAATATGGCAGCCCCCTCATACAGGAACATGGGGGATCAGACAGGTAATGTAAAAGCATCATGCAAATACTTTATGGCAAAGTTAGAAGTAGCTTTCAAAGCCAATATTATAAAAGATGTAAAAAAGAGTGTCAGGTGTCAGTATCTCTTTAAAACATATTTATTTAGAGAAGCCTACCCTAGACCATTTTAGCTACCAAATACAATACCATATGCTGCACCTTTCACCTTGCTTATTTCTGGTCTTGCCCACTCCCACACCTTGTGTCTCAAATCCTTCCCCTTTAAGATTGTAAGTTCTTTTGTGCAGGGCCCTCTTTAACTATTTTATATGTTACTGTCACTATGTATGTAATTCAATTTGTTTGTTGTATTAACACATTTATTTTACAGTGCTGCTAAATAGGTTGATGCTCAAAAATACATGTTGATAATGATAATAACAGTAAGGATTTTTATGCTGGGAAAACAGACTGCAAGTGAAACTCTAGCATAAAAACATTACTATGTTTAGATTCCATATGTATAGTCATTTCTAAAGTAGTCCTCGCAACTTTAGAAGGATGGTTGGGACTACCATTTAAAATCATTGCAGACAATAGCCTACAATTTGTGTCAAATTAATTTGAGAATTTCCTTGATGAAGGTGCATTTTCACATCTCAACACCACCCACAAGGCAGTATGTAACATTTTAAGCACAGAATTAACATGTAAAGAATGGTATAAATATAAAAATATATAAAAATAATTCCTAATCCTAATTTATGATGTTTGTCCAAAACTAAACTTCACTTACACTTAGGGTTGCCACCTTTCCCTGTGGATAAAGCCGGACAGGGGAGCGGGCTCGTGACTTCGTTGGGCGGGCCCGTGACGTCATGGGGCGGAGCTATGACGACGTGATCGCCAATTGGCCAATCGCGGCGTCAATCAAGCTAATCCCGCCCGGTTTTCCTTATTTGGAAAACCGGGCAGGAAGCATTGACCCGGGCAGCCCTTCAAAATACCGGGCTGTCCGGGTCAACACCGGACAGGTGGCAACCCTACTTACACTATATAATTTATAGAAGAGGGGCAGACAATATATATATATATGACAGTTGGGATTTTTAAATGCATTTATTATGGCTATCGATATTTTGTTTTAAAAAAAAAGAATTTTGGCTTCATATTTAATTTGAAAAGGACTTTTAATATACAGCTTTTTATGTCTGTTTGAAAACTTTCCTAAAGTCACATCAGCCTGTTCGCCTTGGGCACTTGAGAATCACCAGCAAAACTGATGCTACAGCTGCTGCTAGCATATTTAAGGCCACAGACATAATTAACAGAACCATGAGGATTGGCTCTATTTAGTACATTAGGTACTTATAGAAGAAATATAAACATTTATCCCACTACCTCCAAATGGCACTCACACAAACTCATTTACTGCAAGAATACTTACAGTGATCCCTCCACCAGTTTCGGTGGATACCCTCCACAGTGTCCATTGGATACGCTTTTGTAAATTGTTACCCTGAGACTGCAGATATGCCACAAGGAGTATTTACATTTTTTAGACCAATATCTAAATTTAGCCCTAGGCCAAAGTAAAAAAAAAAAGTAACTAGGGAACCTGACCCAAATAACTTTATTCAACAGAGAAGAGAATGTTGCCACTAGCAAAAAAAGCTGATTGATGGATGTTGCTATAAAGAGCAATGGTCTAAAAACATGTGCAGCTAATAGGCATATATACAAATATTTTATGGCTTAATGCAAACAAAGAAATTCAGGGCTACCCTATTTTAAGAATTTTTAGCAGGGCAACAAGATTGAAGTTAATATGTTTGAAGATGTTCATATTTCATGGTGTGCAAGAATGCACGTGAAGTCAAAAAGCCTGTAGTTCAGAGTTGGCAGCTATTCTGCCTTACATAGTGACCTACATTTTAAAATGCAAAATGCAGAAGTTTTCAGTGTCCCCACTCCTTCTGCCCCAGCCATGTACAGTTGTGCCCCTAATCCACCCACAACCCATGCAATGTTGGGCTCCAATTGCTAGGAATTTCATGAGAAAGCTGGAATAGTTGTCTGTAAGTATGGTCTTATGTGCATTTCCTGTTAAAAAAATACATTTTTGTATTGAACCAGAGACAGCTGCTGTTTTCCTTATGGAGTGGAGAGTTTTCCTGGGATCCCTTAAGACTTGTACATTAATAGTTGTTCAAAAAAGTTGTTTTTTTGTGTGGCACATATGAGAAGTAAGTAATAAGGAATACTTCTATGTAAAACTATTACAATACAAGGCTTATTAGCATGCTGAATGACTAAAAAAAGGGTCCATGGTTCTGCACACAGTACATTATGTTGAGCTTGTAGGGTTGAATAAACACTAACCTCCTGTTGAACCATTTACATGAAGCTTTTCATATGAAAGAAAACAAAAAACAGTGTACCTTTCTAACTGAACTGATGAAAGTAACTGAAATGAACTTCCTAATAGCTCTAGAATATTTTTAAAGCTACAGTAAATACAAACATTAAATGCTAAGTTAAAATCATACAAGAAATAATGAGTAACTACATACTACGTTATTCCAGAACTAAGTAAGGGGAAGGAACACTAATGAGGGTCTTACAGGTAGGGAAGAAAGGCCCTATCAACACTATGTATCTTGTTTCCACTACACTCTTCTGTCAACCACTAGACACAAGTCTCCAGTCTGTACATGAAACATTAGAAAGTCACAGTAACTACAAGCTCTTATATAGAGGGGCTAAAAAAGCCACCAGGATTAGCAGAGCCGCTTAGTCCAGACAGGGAGATTCGGGGGTGATCCGTCGCCTGGCGACTTCTCGACGCAACGGATCACCCCCGAATCTCCCCGAATAGCTAGGCACCGGCGAGGCTTAAAAACGCCGGCGCGTGTTCACACGGAGCGGCGCGATTTTTAAAATCGCTCCAAATTGCCTGGCGAGGCAATTGTACCGACCTTGCTTGTTCCTGATTCCTGTTCTGCCTTGCATTTCACCTCCAGCTATACAGTCCTCTCCTCCTGCTCTCGCTCTCCAGTCCTTTCCTCCTGCTCTTGTGTCTTTCTGTATCCTGTCCTCCTGCTATCCTGTCCCCAAGATCTATGCCCTCACTGTCCTGTACCATTCAGTCTGTTCCTGTTCAACTCCTGCTCCAGTCTGTACCTGTCCTGAGTCGTCGCCCTCTTCATCCTATTAGTCCAGTCCTGATCTTCACCTTCTCCATCCTGTTCTGTTTCAATCTGACTACGCCCCCATCTCCCTGTTCCTGCCTATTCCTTTACCTGTTCCCTAGGCACAATCCGCCCTTGCCCAAAGGACTCACCTCTTCCTCATTAGACTCTACAGTGCCCCCTACCCAATCCCTGACAGGAGTCAGCGCTGACAGAGCTTAGAGAAACAAGTAGTTTGACAGGACAATAATATAGTGTAGTATATTTGCACTCTTTTTAGTTTAGTTAGCCCACTTTCCAAATTTCCAATCAGCCAGAGTTTTCTTATGTCACACACTCAAGTTTCACATATATGTTTTAAGCATGACCACCATGTGCATTTTAGAAATACTCTCAAACGTTTAGCCTAGTGTTAGGCTTTTCAAGTATCTTTGATCCTAATCAGCTCTTACAATCTCACTTTACTTTAAAAAGGGAAGCATCATAGCATGAAAACCTTTTAATTTGAAAATGTATCTTTAAAAATACACTCGCAATTGTGGCAAGTTAAACGAGCATCAATCTTTAAGATGCCCGCAATCTGCAGTGGATTTGGTCCGACCAGCATTACATTTCCGACACGTATATATGTTGTTCCAGCATATCTCTATATATAATGTATGTATATGATCCATTAGATGTTTTACTTTACTGTGTCTTTAATGACTTAATACACAACTTCTGTCATAGGTCCTGAAACTGACCTTGTAAGAGATAGTGAATTCCTTGTTTTCTACAAGCAAGAACTGTAAATCCTGCCCAAGCAATAACAACTCTATTTTGTGTTGATAAAGCAAATGGGGCTGCCTCTCCAGGTTTTCGCTGTTAACAGTGAGGCTCCTTACCAAAGTCTTGGGAATGGGGCCCTTTTTGTATCTCACACCAGGTAACTGTATATATGATACAACATCTCATCCTTGTGGACAGATACACACATTGCAGGTCTTTATTGTAATGTATTTCTCAATGTACTTTACTTACAGTCAAAAGACAAATGGGCATAAATACAAACAAAAGCATGTTTTGGATTTAGCACATTGAACGTCTATAAAAAAAGGTGGTAGCTTTACCATCAGTAAAGCATTAAAAAACGTTTTTACTTTCAAAGGGAAAATCATTTTATTCATACTTTTTTGCTAGGCAAAAAAGTGAATTTTCATTTACTATTTTAAGCAACATTATTATCTGCAAGAAATTCTTTGCCTCTAAATGAATTCAGTGCCATGCTAGTTCCCAAAAAACAAGCACTGACTACACAGTACACTCAATGGGGATTTTTGAACTGCTAAAAATCACTTTCTAAATTTTTTTTTTTTAACAAATGTTTTATTTAGTTTTCACAACAATATAAAATAAAATAACGAACATAAAGGAGTTTGGAGGTGCATAAAAGTCGGTTCCAGTATCAATACAATTTAGTATTTACCAGAAGTATTCC
>CM044434.1:63590159-63614030 GCA_024363595.1 Xenopus borealis | reverse complement strand
TCCATCGACATTTGGCGGTGCATGCGCAGTAGGAGCATTCACCGGTTCAGCTCTACTGCATGTTTTCCTATTGAAACTTCATGACTTTCGGCGTATGCGCAGAAGAGCTGAACCGGTAAATGCTCCTACTGTTCATGCACCGCCAAACGCGATGGATCCAGGAAGAAGATGGCTGGGGAGAAGATGGTGCCCAGTGTGTAACTAGATGTTACTGGGCCCCACAGCAGATTTATTTTAGGGCCCCCAAAATATCCAGAGGTTGTCCTGTTTTACCACTATATATTGAAATTGCTCATCAGTAGGGCCTAATGGGCCTCCTATTCCTCCTGGGCCCCCCTGCAGCAGCAGGGTCTGCTTCCTCTGTAGTTACGCCCCTGATGGTGCCTGCAAACTCCATGGACAGGACCTGTGCCAAGGGGTAAGAAGCAACTTAGGGGCATTTGCCTGGGGGTGGAGGGGGAGAGGGGGGCCTACGGGGGGAGGGGTTTTGTGCCAGGAGGGTAAACTTCTGCTTTAATTGATTTTATTTAGAAAGTGTCTTATTTCAGCATGCTGAAATACATTTTAAATTGTAATTTTTGCAATAGTTTTCTTTATGCAAAGGTTATATGTAGTGATGGGGGAATCTGTGGCATTTCAATGGAAAATTATCAAATTTACCATAAAATTCACAAAATGGCGAAAAATTTATGAAAGCATTGACGTCAATGGGCATCAAAATTATTTTGACGCGAAACAATTTTGACACGAGTGACAATTTTTATAAGTGCTACTAATTTGACCAATGGGTGTGCGAATAATTTTGACGTGCAAAAGTTTTAGGCACGTGATTATTCTGATGTGCAACAATTTTTTTGTTGTCAAAGCAGATTTTTCGCCAGCCGCAGTTTCGCAAATATATGCACTGACAGCGAAACTCGGAAATTCACTGTGAATTTGTGCCTGGCGATTTATATGCAAATATTTCCTACTCACATTGGTGATGTAAAATGATGTCACAACTAGCACCTCCACCCCTCCATGCTAATTTGAGAAAGGCTACTGTTGGAGCCAAAATTTATTAAAGAAAACTGTTATAAAGGTGGACATCAGTAACGTAACTAGGTGGGGGCAGACAAATATCACACAGCTATATTATGTAATTTGCTGTCCTTGCAATTATTAAGACTATGGATAAATAGCATGGTAATGTGGAGAGTCTACATTAAACCCTTTAATAAAGTGAAATGTTTTCCTACAACATTCAGCGGTAATAAAAGATAATGTGCATTACAAATTATAAACCAATTTTTTGGGATTGCAACACCGACATATTAAACATAATTTGGATCCCTGAAAAATAAATAAAGAAACTTACTGTTAAAGAAAAGGCCAGCAGAAAACTAGGAGAATAGTAATGTCATTCTAGAACAGTGGTTCTCAACCTGGGGGTCGGGACCCCCTTGGGGGTCGAATGACCCTTTCACAGGGGTCCCTTAAGGGGTTCCAGGAGCAGGTTCATCTCTCTCCCCACTAGCCCTGGGGCAAGGTTGTAGCTCTCTGGATGTTGGTGCTGGGAGTTGTTGTTCAGTAACTTGTGTAGGGAAGCCAGTTTCAGTAGAACTTTCTATATCCCCTTAGTTGGGACTGCCATACAGCTCTCCCTGCCCATTTAAAATTTGTAAAATTAACATGATAATTGGGGTGTCACGGAAAACAAACCTTTATGCAGCCACGCTGTCTCCTGTACTTTCCTAACAATCCGCTCTGGGCTGGCAACGTAAATATTTTAATATTTTATGGTTGGGGGTCACCACATTATGAGGAACTGTATTAAAGGGTCGCAGCATTAGGAAGGTTGAGAACCACTGTTCTAGAAGGTGGGTTTATTTGTACACAGTTTTAAACAAGATGTTAGTAAATGTGACATTTAATACATCAGCGCATGTCTACATTAAACCATTATAAGTGGGTCATTGAACGGCTCTGTGACTTTAAATGCAGTTTTTGCATACCTTTTTGGTTATGTAAAAGGCACAAAATTTCCCAGGAGCAGTAAATCATAGCAATAAATCAGTATAGCAGGTGGCATTTACTGGTCACCTGTTTAAAAGCAAACATCTTCTTACTATAGGTTACTGCTACGGGGCAAACTTAGCACCTTTTATTACCTATGGGGGCTTATGCACTGTTGTTCTACATGGAACATACTGTATAAATACATTATATAACAGTGCTTCATTGCATATTTCACACTAAGAAGAAAACATAATTTTTTTAATAGAAGCCAAAGTCGTATCTTTCAGGATTTGTTAATCACTTGGAAAAAATATATTTCAGCTAATTATCTAATTATCAGTGCTTTTGCTAACAAATCATCTCCCCCCATTCATCTTAGTGCGGGGGTGCCTCAGGGTTCTGTAATTGGTCCTCTGTTGTTCTCTCTCTTTAGGAGACCTTATATCCTCATTTGACCTTAAAGATCAAATGTATGCCAATTACATCCAGATATATTTAGACACCCCTTCACTAACTGCTGATGTTCAGACCCGGATCGCAGAGAACCTATTAGCTATCTCCTCCTGGATGAACCAATGCCACCTCAAGCACAAATTGGCCATAACTGAGCTCATGGTCTTTCCACCCAAACCTAGTCCATCTCTTCTTTTTACCATTACTATGGATGATACGACCATTAACACACTATAATCAGCATGCTGCTTGGGGGGCCATTGTCGATCAACCTCTCTCCTTTTCTATTCATATTATTACTACTGCCAAAAGGTGCCCCTTCTTCCTCTACAATATAGCCAAGATAAGCCCCTTTTTTGCTTTCTTTCACAAACACAGACAAAACACTAATCCTTACCATTAAAAAAAAACTCTATTTCCTTGAATTTGTTAGTTTAGTTTAAAAGCTCAAAAATTTAAAATCTTTTAAAAAATGGCTTGAATTTTGCATAGGACAACTCCAGTTGACTTCTACATGAACTTACAAGCTTTTAGATGCTGAAATTCAGGTATTTGTACTCAATAAATACCAAAAATTTTATTTTTTTTGAAAGCATAATTCAAATTTGTAAGTTTTTGTGCAGTAAGAAATGGATGCTTTATATTAATTGCATGTCATTACCTTTGAAATGCATAATAAACATAATTTTATATAATGTCAGCAAATTTTGCATTCAACATTTTTATTCAAGTGGATGACAGTACAGGTATTGGACCCATTATCTGGAAACCCATTATCCAGAAAGCTCCAAATTACGGGAAGCCTGTCTCCTTTGGGGAACGAAAAAATCATTCACAATCTATTTGTAACTCAAATAAATTTTTGCAAAGTAAACAATTTTGCCAACACTTTGCCCCTCACACGACAGTAGCATAGCTATTGGGGTTTTTTTTTTAGTTTTAGATGCGCAATGTATGTAATAAAACCTTGTTCCCCCTTAGACTCAATTTCAAACAAATAATTAAAATGTTTAAAATTATTTCCTTTTTCTCAGTAAAATAAAAAGTGCCTTGTACTTGATAAAATGAATTCTTATTGGAGACAAAACAATCTTATTTGGTTTAATTAATAGTTATATGATTTTTAGTAGACAAGGTATGGAGATCCCGAGCATTTTGTATAAGTCCCATACCTGTACAAATATTTAAAGATGATCAGTCAAATTTAGATATAAAAATATGTATACCATGAAATCCCTTTATAAATTAAACATGAACCCCAAATATTTTTTTTTTTCATCTGTGTCTGTTACATTTATATATTTCAGCTGTCAATCATATATTATGTAACCCCACTTTTTGACCACTTTAGCAACAACTTTACCATTGCTCCCATGATCTCACATAGAACATATTTAATAAAGAGTGAAATTGGAGCACGTCATACCACCAGTGTGAAAATCTGCTGCTCTTTATTAATTTTTATGGGTTTGGGATTAGGCCAAATCCTGAAACTTTGGCATAGATATTCAGATGAATACTGAACCAAACCCTTAATTGCAAGAAAGGGTTGGTTGGTTAATATGGTCATTATATATTTTAAGTGCTAATATTATGGGGTGGGCCATGGATATTTGTGGTGGCTGCATCAAGGGAAGTAAGTTGAGCTTTGCCAATAAATTTCCGACAAACTTGGCACCTAGTTATTTTTTATAGACTTAGTCTAGAAAAACAGGTTGTTTTTGAGTGACTGCAGACACCAGTGATCTATACATGTGTTACTTGGTTCACAACCCTGCTATCACGGAAATAATGTGAAGAAAAATGCTAAATGTCAAAGTGTCAAATAAAAAGTCAAAGTGACAGGCTTTGAAATTCTCAGGCCCCTCCCCATCATTAAATGTCCTAGACGTTCTGTCACTTTGGTACCAGACTCACTTCACCTAGAGATGTGGCTGCTGGGCTCTTCAGTGTTACTGGCTTTGTTAGTGGGTTCAGGTATGTAGCTTGGAAGTTTGAAAAGCAGATTCTATACTTAACTTACTCCTGCACCCAACTGATGAAGTTGGAGTGCCGACAAACAGCATATATATATATATATATATATACGTATTTGTATTATCTATCATGACGTGTTCTTTTCAAATGTCTCCCTTCTTGAATGTCTGCAGTTCTACACGTAATTTACTCCTGCACCCAAACCAACTGATCAACTGGAGTGCTGACACACATCTGACATATATATTAGTCTTTTCTATGCTAACTATTCCCTGTTTGCATCATGAAATGTCTCCCTTCTTGAATGTCTACTGTTAGCTCTCTTCTACTACCAAAGTATAAATAATATAACAATAACAATTTGGGGCAGATTTACAAAATTTGTGTGAAGAGATCGAAGTTCGATCGAATTCGATCGAATACCGATCATTCGATGATCAACGGATTTAAAATTTTAAAATCCTTTGAATGCCTACTTTGCCAGATTGAACCTACCGAATACCAATAGAAGCCTATGGGAACCCCCCTAGGTTTCTTTTGCTAAGACTTGCTTGAATACCATTTGTATGATAAAACGCTTCGATCGGAGGCTCGAAGGCAAAAGTATGATCGGTATCCGATCATACGACTTCATCGAGAAATCGAATATCGAGGAAATTAAAGCCTGAACTATTCGATAAGCATTCGATAGTCGAATGCTTATCGAATTTCTAATGCATTTTATGTGAAAAAAAGTTAATTTGCCCCTTTGTATGCAAACATTTTAAAGTGATATTTTCATCCAATATGTCTCTATTTACAGTTTCTATTTCATTTACCATGATTATAATTAACATTGGTCTTATAATTGTATATTTTAATTTTGTTTATTGTTTATTTTCTCTGTCTACAGGTTCTGAACCGTCATGTTATGGTAAGTTTTACAAAGCAGCGTAACTACTCGCTGGTAGGCCCTGTTACAGGATGGACACACAGGTCCCCCTGTCGTGCTTTCCTCCCTATGAATTGCACTGAAATCTCCCTCTGTCCAGCTGCAGCAATAATCATTATTGCGGCTCCAGCTGGCCTGGGTGCAATTGTAACCCCTTCACCCCTGGCCACTGCAAAGAAATGTACACACAGTAGAACCCCCATTTTATGATTTTCAGGGGACCAGAACAAATGGTGTAAAATCCATGGAAAATGTAACATCAGGGAAATGTTTTATGCAAAATATATCAGTGGGACCACAAAATAACAATGTAAAATGAGGGAAAACTTAAAATCAGGGGATGTAAAATTGAGGTAGAATGAGTGGATCAAATCAAATTTCTGTAAGCCTGCTGTTTCAACACACACCATCCAAATGCGATAGACTGTAAGTTTATGAAGATTTGAAACAGACCAGGAACCGGCAGCTCTTAATCTGCAATCACCCTTTATTGGTGTATATTTACTTCACGACATGTTTCGGGAGCTAGTCCCTTTTTCAAGTGAAGACAAAAAAGCCAATTAACACACTTAAATAACATCATAATCCCACCCCTTAGGTCAGTGGTTCTCAACCTGGGGGTCGGGACCCCTTTGGGGGTCGAACGACCCTTTCACAGGGGGTCACTTAAGGGGTTCCAGGAGCAGCTTCATCTCTCTCCCCACTAGCCCTGGGGCAAGGTTGTAGCTCTCCGGGTGTTGGTGCTGGGAGTTGTAGTTCAGTAACCTGTTTAGGGAAGCCAGTTGCACTACAACTTTCAATATCCCCTTAGTATAGACTGCCATACAGCTCTCCCTGCCCATTTAAAATGTGTAAATTATCATGGTAATTGGGGTGTGGCAAAAATGTTTAGCCTCACTACGCATGGAAAACAAACCTTTATGCAGCCACGCTAACAATTCTAACAATCTGGGCTGGCAACGAAAATACTTTAATATTTTATGGTTGGGGGTCACCACAACATGAGGAACTGTATTAAAGGGTCGCAGCATTAGGAAGGTTGAGAACCACTGCCTTAGGTGCACCAAATCCTTAACATAACTTGGGTTAGTCCATCCCCTTGTTGCATATTCCATGTAATATTATCTTCCAATTAGTTCCAATAGCAAAAAGTGAAAAACCTTATGAAAAGTCCATAAATGCAGTCCATCCTATGGGAATAAATACAAAAAATAAAAAAATAATTTTAAACATTCTTGTTTTAAAGGTTGATCGATTATTTTACTTACTTCCTGTCCAAAGGGGAGTCAATATACTGTCCTCTGGCCATCTGTTAGGAATACAGTAACCTGTGGAGTAGGTTGCAAGAACATGGAGCTTTGTGACCACTTTTTTTGATCTTTGCCCCCTCCCCTTCATATACTCTTTATAATCTCTACAATCTTCAAAACTTCTGCCATACTCCAAATATATGTTCAATTTTTTCATTCTCATTTAACACTTTAGCCAATCAATTGAGGGCATCTAACTCACCCTCCCTGTTAACAAAAATATATCAACAGCCAGAGAGTGGCATGCCATAGGAATTATTTGTCAGCACTAATGACTTAAGGTGGCCATACACAGAGCGATCCACTCGTTTGGCAATGTCACAAATGAGATGATCTCTCTCCGATATGCCCATATGAGATATTGAGCTGATCCAATGATAAGGCCCTAGGGTTTGCTTGTGTGGCTGCATCAACGAAGAGATGCAGTCCACGATCTGATGGAATTTTTACACCTTCCTGATCGACATCTGGCTGACTTTTGGATTTTGTCCAATTTCAGTATGTTTTACAACTGAGAATAGCAATAGTAGGTACTGATCTATATATCTAGTAGATTCAGTGGGGTGGCTTTAAACTCTTGTGAAATCAAATATTTCACTATCATTTATTCAACATTTTTGTATGATTATTTAAGTAAACTATAACCCTCTGCAAACTGTGCTTGTATTTATGCTCAGAGCATTTGTGGGCTCACCCTTCAAGGAGAATTCAACCTGTTTTTTTAAATAAACCTCCCTCCTCCCCCCAGCCTATCTGCCCCTCGGGCAAATGCACCTACATTTTTACTTACCCCTCTGTGCAGATTCTGGCCTCAGGAGTTCCCAGGTGCCATCTTCTTTTTTTGGTCTTCTTCAGAATCTGTGCAGAGTTTTCAGCGCATGTGCAGTTGTAGAAATTTCCGGTCCCGATCAACTGCACATTTCGCTGAAAGTTGTGAAAATTTGTTCATGACCAGAAATTACTAGAACTGCACATGCACGAAAACGCCGGTCTGATTCCAAAGAAGACTGTAAAAAGAAGATGGTGCCTGTAAACCCCTGAGGGTAAATTAGGGACATTTGCCAGGGGGGGGGGTAGGTAGGCTGGGGGGGAGGAGGGAGGGGGGGCTACTCAGAGTAGAGTTTTCTTCAAAAACAGGTTGAATTCTCCTTTAAAGGACATACATTGGATCAGACAGCTGTCTGACCATTTCAGCTACACAAGTCTCTTCATTTAACAACCTGCATTGTCCCCTTTTCATTTTGATTGGCATGTAAATACTCTGAAGGCTGATTTGCCATTGTGTTAGAATACCCTCAATGTTGTAATATAAGTGCAAATTATTAATAATAACTGACACATTTATTTGCATCTTTCAGGAGGTAAAGATCCCCCATCCTGTTCCACATGTGATGGACTCTGCTCTGTTGATAGTGGGTGCATTTGCAAAAATTCTACTCTCTGTGTTCCTGAAATCAATACCTGTTTGATGAATTCCTCAGCGTGCTGTTTACCTGATCTTTCTTGGCATCCGCAATTGGCCTGTTGCATAGGTATGGATGATCAAGATGCAAGATAAAGGCCAGATGTATCTGTAAAAAGAAAGATTGCAGTAGAACACATTAATAAATAAAATATGAGAGAATGATCAAATTGAAGTAAACTATATTTTTGTTAAATAAGGTGAAAGGAAACAAGAGGTATATATGCTGTATTCCAAATGGATGAACCTCTGAATCTCAAAAAAATCAAAAAACAATATTCATGGTTTGAAAGAGCTTAGAATTAATTTCTGTGATTTCACAGAAATTAGAATATTGCTTTATATTTGCACGTCTACATCATATACAGTATCATATTTCTTCACTTTTTTTGTTTTTCACAGTTGATCCTTACTGCCTCTCCTCCTGTTTGTCAGATGAGGTTTGTAAGTACGTGAGGCACACACCCACCTGTAGTGCTAATGAGACTTTCTATAGATCCCATAACTATAGTAAGTACATAATACAAAGCTCCAGTTATTAGAATTCACCAAACAAGGGTTATGGCATGTTTATTAATGAGATGAACTTTTATCATTGACAGAACTTGCAAATTTAACCAGACTAATTGAGTGCAGAGGCTCCAATATGACAGTGTCTGTAAGTAAGAACTTACTGGAATTCTTAAAGTACAAACCATCAGCATCAAGCCTGTTGCAATCCAACTGTATCAAAGCTGTTGAGGACATTGTGCAAGGGCAGCGTGTTTACTCATTAACAGTGCCATGCAAAATTGGTGAATGTGGAAACAGTATAGTGGTGAGTAAAAGCATGTGTTTATCTATCCTTAAAACAAAGTGGATTACATTACATCAAAAAATGTTTCTGGTGTTGACATATAGGGGTCAAAGGAGAGTAAGGTAAGCACAGATATTTTTCACCCAGGTATTCCTGACAATTACAAGAACTTCTAAGCCAAATGAGATAAAATCACTTCAGTGTGTCCTGGGCATTATAGCTAAGCAAAGGTTAGAGTTAACACCTGCTCTTGAGATTTCCTTAAAAAGGCTTTGTGATCGCAAAATTTTATTCCATACCTGTGAATGTTTGCCATTTAGTCACAAACTTTGTGAAGAAGTCTTCAAGGTCTGTAACTGGTCAAAAACTATGCAAACATGGTCTCTAACATTCACAAAGGTGTCAGAGAATTCTTTTTGCACCGAAGACATGTAACATACTCCCCAATTTGCATTTTATATCAAATGTCTAACTATTGCCTCAAAGCCAGAAGTTTTCAGAAACGATTACCCAATGAGTTCAGGGTTACCAAAGTATGAATTCACTTCACCTACTGAAAACACACTGCCTGTCTTTTATATTTGAATAACACTCCAAAAATATGTTGACTTCAGAAAACCATATATTTTTGGAAAATGCTAATTCTAACAAACTTACATTGAGTTGATAACCAAACTTAAGGTTACTGTAAGGGATTCATGGAGCTTAGTTAGAATCTATTTTATTACCATGGAGAAAAGGGGAATCATTTTCAAAAATTTCAATTATTTTTTGCTTAAAATTAAGTGCGAGACAGGCTTCCTGTAATTTGGGATAACATGTTTCCACATATGTGATCCAATACAGATACCATCGTTCTAAAGAAATTAAATAGCAGCAGTTCTTAGCAATAAAAACAATTTTAAACAATAGACAATAGCTCAGAAAAATACTCCATTCAAAGATACAATTTTGAGGGTTAATGTATAAAATCAACAAATTGTGATAACATAGGCTAATACACAGATCTCAGTGGAATAAAACTGAGTGAGATGAGACACAAAGCTAGAACAAATTTTCCAGCATAGCTGAAAGTAAACTATATTTCTGTGAAATTTGACACAAAGCTTCTAAACTCACACATAACATACTTAAACACAATTAGTAGTGATGCACCGAATCCATACCTTCCAAATCCTGAATCCTCCATTTAAAATGTAATTGAAAAAGTAGTTGAACTGCTATTGCAAAAGAAAGAATTACAAAACATATTTGTGGCTTGTGTGACTTTTTTTTCCACAATCATATTTATTTTCCTGTGATTACTTGCATATTTAACAAAACATTGGTTCACTTTCAATAATGGTATAAAATTGCAAACAAAAGTCACATCATAGCATTCATTTCAACTATGAGGTTTTGCTGTTTTTATAAACTAAATAGAAAAAAAGCTTAAATGTGTTAAGATGTGGTGTTAAGTTTTGTGAGTCGATAAATGTCCGAAGAAAATACTTGAGTGAAATTATTCACCAGGCAGGGTCAGATTGAATATGGGGAGGTCCACCAGGTTACTAGCCTCTGGGGCCCATGAGGGCGGGGCTCACCGGGTTTTTTTCACTGTGTCCCACCGGCCCAGTCCGACGCTGTCACCAGGTATGGCCAAACTTTTAACAATGAACAAAATGCCCATTGACTTCAATGTATTGCGTGCTAAAAAAGTCACAGCAAAAAAATTACCTTGAAAAAATGTCAATTGACCCCAATGTGTTTCCTTAATCTTTGCCATTACATGATTGTTTTGGCCAAGCGAAACAGGACAACGCTCATCACTACTAACATCAAATGAATGTACAGTATTAGATGCATCCAGCTACTGCTATGCCTAACAGGGACATATCTCTAAAAGGCAAATGAGATGATTCTCCATGAAATTAGTTTTTTTCTCCTTAATCATACAGTTTGGGGTTTCTGGAAGATTGTCTCTCATTGATAAAAAAGATTGAAAGTATCAAGCTGAAAGTCAGTTTGTTATTCTTTCCCAGTATGTGCTCAAGTTGAAGGGATTTGCGCTTGTACAATTTGTTTTTATATGACTATTTATTTCCACTTTAGTTGCTAAATAGGTTTTAACCCCCACATTTTTCAGAGCCTTTACTTTGTTTTCTTATTTTTGTGCAGAGAAACACAAGTCATGTGACATTCAAGAACACACTGCTCATTCCTGCTTCTTCTGATTCTGGGATTGTGACAGTGAACAACTTAAGTCTTGATTTCTCTTGCTCATATCCTCTAAACATGCAAAGCTCCCTGTTAACAGTCTTCAAACCAGTCATGAGGTACAAATAAAACATTATTTATTTCTTATGCAGCAAAAGTGCAATTCTGTTGCCTGTATTTTCACTCTACCCAACACTGTATACCTCCTTACCCAAAATCTGTATGTGTCTAGTGATGGCAAAATGTAATGACTCCACACAAAGTGATCGGATCCCTTAATAGTCTCACACATATATTGTTTCTTTAAGTATCATTATTTAAACCCCAGGGTGTAGGGAGAGGGTTCGCCGATCTATAATAGGTAATGTGGATTTCTGGCAGCCCACACTCATTTCAACCACCTACTAATCAGGCTGAATGTGGGTACCATTAAAACTTATGCACAGAGTTATTTAACAGGTTCATTGAAAATGAAGGGTAAAATGTGATTTCACTGGTTCTTGTTGCTTTTTCATGTTTTTAAAGTTTTTTTAATAGGTGTAAATTCAAGTTTGGCAAGTTAAAATTTTTCATAAATCAGCCTCCCTGTTTGGCTGGGTGATTAACCCATAGCAACTAATCAGCAGGTAGCATTTACTGGGCACCTGTTAAAAAGCCAACATATTATAAGTTGCTATGGGTTGCTGCACATGGACAAGTCTATTGACTATTTAATACTTATGGGGGTATTTTAGGTAGACTTACAATTTCAAGTAATCTTTTTATTGTATCTTCATTTTTTTTCAGTTCAGCCAACCTAAATACTGTGAATTCAGCAAGTGAAGCAGAAACAACCATAGCCGCATATATTAACCCCTCATACACGGCTCCTCTGCAACAACAGGACCAGGAGCAGATTCCAATGGGCTCTACCTTATATTTTGGAGTGTCTACCAATTTCTATGACCCAGATTTTGTTCTACGTGTAGAAACATGCTTTGCTTCCCCTACAAATGATAATGCAAGTCCTGTGAAAGTGATGCTGCTTGAAAATGGGTAAGAACTCTGCACAACTCAGAGGGGCAAATTTACAAAATTCAAGTGAAGAGATCGAAGTTCGATCGAATACCGATCATATGATTTTTTCAGAGGATCGAATATGCAAATTTGGCCATTTCGATGATCGAATACCGAAAATGATCGAATAGAACGAATGATCGAATATTCGATCATTCGATGATCGAAGGATTTTAACTTTAAAATTTATTCGACTGCCTACTTCGCCAGATTGAGCCTACCGAATACCAATAGAAGCCTATGGGAACCCCCCATAGGCTTCTTTTGCAAACACCTACTCGAATACCATTTGTACGATCGAATGCCTCGATTGGTATTCGATCGTACAATTTCATCGAGCAATCAAATATCGAGGAAAAAATTGCCTAAAACTATTCTATAAGCATTCGATAGTCGAATGCTTATCGAATTTCGAGGGGATTCGAGGGATTTATAGGTGAATTATAGTATATTTGCCCCTAACTGTTATCTTGTGCTAACCTTTACTTATTTGTGCTAGTCCTAATAGGGCCGGTTAGCTGTGGTATACCTGCAAACTGGGTGGGATTCCCTGACCATGCAGATTCCTCTCTGGGAATTAGAGACGTTTCCCTAACTTATTTGATCAGCCTCATGGAGTGACTTTACTCATGGTACACAGTGACATTACTTCCAGTTTACATAGTTCCAGGGCCATGATGAAGTTAACCCCCTGCAGGAAAAATTGTGCAGCGAGTCTGGACAAAAGTGTTTAGTTGGGTCCAGGTTGGGTTGTAGTTCACTGGCAGGCGTGGGTCTGCTTGATGGGACCTGTGCTGTCTGCCACCTGCTCTGCATTTTGCCATCATTCTAGTGTTTGTAATCTAAGATGTATCTCTGCAGGTGACACTGTAAAGCTTATTACATATGTTATAAGTCTGATTATCAATAAAGATCAATTGCAAATTGTCTCAAAATAGCATCGTCTACATCCTATAATTTGTCTGTTTATTTAAATAATCATCATTTTTACAGTCTGCCTGATACAATTTGAACAGGTTTGCCTCACAATAGTTTTTTCGCTGTTATATGCTTATTTGTTATATGATGTATCATTTAATGAGCTATTTAGTCAGACACTGTACACAAATTAAAAGAGCAGTTATGTCTCCTACAAAAAATAGTTCACTCAGTGAAAGATCTCATCTCATCGCATATCTAAAATAGACCTACAGTAATACATTTAATTTGCTTCTCCTCCAAAGTCAACTGTATCTCTGCAGGTGGTGTTTGGTAAATGTTTGAAGCCGGAAACTCCACCTATGGCATTGTATAGATTTTAAGAATAGTGTTTCTGCAGAATAATTTCCATGTCCGTTGAGCCCTTTTATCTTCAGTTTCTAACAAAAAAACAAGAATGAGTAACAAGAAAAAGTGGCAATGATTCGGCCATATACAGGACCCTTTGTCATATTCAAGTTGTTAATTTTTGAAGTCACTTAAAATACTTTAATGTTACTGAAATTGTTAAAGTGGACCTGTCACCCAAAAAAAATATTCAAAATCACTATTTTATCCCATTAGTCAAGCAAAATGAACATTACACTATATACATTATTTTAATCTTGTTTTCTTCAGTCTGGGAATTCATAATTATAGCAAGCAGGCAGGAGCCATTTTGTGGACACTGTTATTAAGGCAAGCCTTGCATCATCTCAGAATCTTGTTTGTGCACCAGAATGGGGGACCCAATGTCTACCTCGAAGTCCTGGCTACACAATTAAATGGATATGGGAACTGGGGGAATGTGTGGGGAGCTGTGGCATCTAGGAAGTGCTGAATGGAAAGTGAAAGTAATTGTCTGCCATGCCTCTATGCCTAAGGCATAGAGGAGTGTCAGACAATATTTGATTGACAGCTGAGATTTTTAAATGAGCTTAAAACAGCTATGAATGCTTTAATTAAAATTTGAAATTGGATTTCATGTTTGATTTGAAAAGTACTTTTATTATACAGATTTTTGTGTCTGGGTGACAGGTCCACTTTAAGATAAAATAAAGAGAATAAGCAAGCGAACCGTTAAATATATGGGGCCATTGGACAGAGAGGTACAGATGTAATGCAATGTGCTTCTAGAACTTTTGAGTCACTGATGCAGTGACTGAACTTTCATCCCAGCAGAAAGTACAGAGAGGAATCCTTACTAAACTTTAGTATATTGAACTGTACTTAACATGAGTTTCTTTTCTTGTCACAGATGTTCAAGTGACCTTGGAAATTATATCAGTGTCTTCGACAATGGAAAAACCAAGGAAGTCAGGTTCAGTTTGGTTTCCCTTGCCATTCAGGGTTATGACACTGTCTACATTTTCTGTGGTGCACGACTATGTTTAAATTCAACAGGGACTTGCAGTGGGGTGAGTGTGGCAAGGCTTCTGGCCTAATTACTAACACAAGGTTACAGCTGGCACTCGCACACCCTCACAGTGTGACACTATACCTGGTGCTCTTTGGTAGAGGCTTGGCCACCTCAATTCATTGTAGAAATGAGAAAATCCAAGGCCTTGGATTTTCTCGTTTCTAATTACTAACACAACGCTTTGCCCCTACTCCTCTGTGCTTTATCCTACTAGATATTACAGAAAGAGTAGTGGTTTTTTTTTATACTGTTTGTTTCTCTGAATGGTTATAATGTTAAGTATAATTAGTATTATACACAAAACAAATGTTATCACTTACAACACACCGACTATTGACAATTCAGTAAAAGCATTGGTTATTCTTTTTTAAGTTTTTCAATATAATGACATTTTCTGTTAAATAAGATAATTATAGTACTGGAGTATTATTGGAGAGTTCTCCAATTTAACTTAATCTGCTTTGATTTATTTTAAATCATTTCTGTCATGACAGTGTTTAATGGCCCGTGCCACCATTGAAGACACAGTACAGCTGGGGCTTGGACCTTTCACATTTATAGGTAACTAAAAATCTATGTCCTTAATTAGAATGGATGTATGACACTGGCACTATTGTCAGTCGTTTCATTATTCGTCAATTGTTTCCCCAAAATACTGTGTTTTTTCAAGAATTAAAAATATGGCAGACTCTCTGCAGTGATATGTTTGTAGAAAATAAATAGTATTTTCTTTTCATCACTCTAACTAAGGTATTTTGTAGAGTCAATGGTATATATTCTTCATATAGTTTTATATTGAGTTTAGATTTAGAATTTGGAAGACCTTTGGATATCTTTAAGGATTTCTATAATGTCTTTCCTAAGAAATTTAGGAAACTATATCAATTGCTGGTTACGTTTCTCCAACATTGGGTTGCAGTCATGATTAATTTAAAACATTAATTTAAAGTTTTGGTTGTCTGCAGGCCAAGTCCTTATACAGGTTAAGGAACTTTGAACTTGAAACTCTATTTTCTTATATTTTGCTTGAGTTTCATTCATGTGACACATGTAGCATCTCTAAGAACCATTTATAAGAATACGAGGAACATTAGCTGACCAGATAAATTTCTCAAAAGAGCAAACAAATTTTTTTATACTCAATTTTGAAATCTGACATGGGGATAGACATTTTGTCAATTTCCCAGCTGCCCCTGGTCATGTGAGTTGTGCCAGCTCTTTAGGAAGGAACTGCTTTCTGGCAGGCTGATGTTTTTACTTCTCAATGTAACTGAAGGAGTCACAGTGGGACATGGTTTTTATTATTGAGTGCTGTTCTTAGATCTACCAGGCAACTGTTATCTTGTGTTACGGAGCTGTTATCTGGTTACCTTCTCATTGTTCTGTTGTTAGGCTGCGGGGGGGAGGGGAGGGGGTAATATCACTCAAACATGCAGTACAGCAGTAAAGAGTGACTGATGTTCATCAGAGAACAAGTCACATGACCATGACTTGGGGCAGCTCAGAAATTGACAATATGTCTAATCCCATGTCAGATTTCAAAATGAAATATTAAAAAATATGTTTGCTTTTTTCAGAAATGGATTTCAGTGCAGAATTCTGCTGCAGTTGCACTATTAACTGATACATTTTGAATAAAAAACATTTTTTTCCATGACAGTATCGCTTTAAAGTGATATTGACAGGTTCCTATAAAAATCATAGGAACGTGTCATTATGAAGTAAATGCTGCAAGGAATAGTTCCCCCACAAAAGCCCCTTGCAAAGCTGCCCCCACCCAGCAGACTGGCTGACACAGCTAACTGAACTTCTGGGTTGCTTCAGTGAGCTGACGCTACTCTATCATGCAAAAAAAAACATTTAGCATTCTGGTGAATGTTTGGAACTTACTAGTGAGTATCCCTAAATGTAATTTTACAATACAATGTCCATATAAGGAATAATTTATTTAAGCGCCAGACTGGGTAGTGCAGGTCTTTGCTTTGCAAGACTATTTTTTCACACTTTATACCCAGCCCATGCATTAAAAATGTAACCTATAAGCTATTTATAATACAGGTGTGGGAATAGGATCCCTTATCGAAAGAACCATTAACCAAAAAGCTCTTCATTATGGAAAGGTTGTCTCCCATGGGGTCCTTCCTCAGTGGCTGAGGAAGAGCCATCCTGAAACATTTGATCATTGTAAAGTGTTCAGAGCACCATGGAATGAAGCAAATAAATCAAAAGAAAATGCATGGTTACCAACTTAAGGCATTTATTATTCCTCCTCTGATGAAGCACCCAATGGTGCAAATGCATCAGGTAACATGAGGTATGCAGACAGGGGGAAGGCACTCCCATGTGGTATGATATGAGTTTATATTTCACTATTTTATAATTTATTGTTGTGGTGTGTTTTTGCTAATAAATGCTTAAAGTGAGTAATTCTCTTGATTAATAACCATATAAAAAGCCCTGCACTGCATAACTCTAGTCTCACACTTCTGTGCACAAACATTTGAGGCCAGCATTCATAGAGAGATGGGAGATGGCCATTAATGGTTTTTTTTTAATAATGGATCCCAAAGCTGTATTTACGTTTTTAATAGTTCTTGAGATTTTTTTTAACATAAAGTTATGTCAGGCATTAATTTTATGAAATGATGAAGGGAGGTATTACCCCCCGAAACGTTGATATTATGGTGGCATGAATAAAAGGGGTACACTCCCCGACTGCTAAAAACTGTGTGTGCGGACCGTCTTTACAGTTGTAAGGCATTCATTTTATGTCATGCAGTCATTTTTAGTTTATTAAAATGAGAGAAGTGCTCCTTTCTCTCAATCTCTCTCTGAATATATATATACAGTATATATATATATATATATATTTATATTTATTTATAGTGAATGAAGTACTCCCAATTATTAAATAAAAGGCTATAATAAATAACACTGAGTTTCATGAACATATAAAAGGATGAGGTTGAAGGCTGAGTATTCGGATACAGGTCATGGAACTCAGAGGTTACTTCTAATAGCCTCATATTTCCATTGAGGGGTATTTTATTATACTTCACAAAGTTTGTTAGTGATTGACACAAAATTACCTCACAAAGTGCCTTTTATAACTGATGACATCATTAAGCCATTTATGATACAATTTTCAAGATATTCATGGCTTTGTGTATTATATATATCCATTATCCATATTTAAGGATATTTCCAAATTTATACAGTGCATAAATTCTGAGTCTGAGTATGCTCTTATTTTTTCAGATGGCTCCAGCAGTTCTGGCTCTTGCACAGGTAAATCAGGCACAGTGTTAGTCACAACTGGTTTCTTACTTTAAAATCTAAATTTTTGTCCATACATTTTATCTTGTATTTCTATGTTTGTTCTCTTGTCCATACAATTTATCTTGTATTTCTATGTTTGTTCTCTTGTCTTTATTTTTTAGCTATGTCTGTTGCTTTGCTTGTTGGAACCATGTTGACTTTTATCTTCTGTGAAATAAACTGGACCATCTGAAGAAAATGCCCTGCATTTGAACTTTTTGACAGAAACTTGCCAAGCCTGAGTTAACTCATCCTGACCAACTACAATATTATGAACAGAAATCATTTTATCCAAGCAAAATGAAATCATTTTATCCAAGCAAAATTTGACCTCTAAAGAAATTGTCAGATATCTGTAAATAAAATTCTTTATTTTATTATCATCTAGTTTTGTTGTAATTTCCTGTTACTTGCAGATAATCCTTGTGGGTACTTAATATGTTAATTATCTTTATACTACTTAGTAATATGTGCAACATAAGATATATATGTGTATTTATATAAAATTCATGTAACATTCGTATTTATTTATTAGTTTGCTGTTGACCAGTGTAATCCACTGGGTTGTCTGGACCTGGCTGTTTGGCCCAAGACAAAATAGATGATGTTAGCAGTAGGGCTGAACTCAGGACTGGACTGAGAATCAAAATAGGCCCTGGCATTTCAGGTACACAGAGGCCCAATCAGCCCACATAGAGGCCGAAACAGTCCCCACCAGCCCACTAAATACTGACTTTCTATGGCACCTTATAGCAGCCCATCTGGCATTTGCCCTAACCCACAGATTGCCAGTCCGGGCCTGGCTGAACTACCCTACCCATCCCTTGTACTGACAGAGTACTGTGTGCCGCATATATAGAAGAAAAGACAGCCTAAAATGCAAAATCAGTAAAGGAAATAGAGGGGGAGGAAATAAGAGGCAAGGAAACATGAAGAGATGGGAGGCAAATCTGAAAGATTGGAAGGAACAATGTTTAGACTGCATTAGACTTAAAATTCTTGTTGTATTATGTTCTGTTTTACACCTATATTATTCAGTCATGTATGAGCTTTTTAACTTTGCACATAGAGCTTTCTACTTATACTTGATAAATGGAAGAACTGTTGTTTCCCATCACAGCACTTTAGTTTATTCACAGTTTAATTAGTTTAAACTCCATTGAGTAAACTGTACTGGAAAATGTGCTCATGTTACTTATTTAATTATAACATTTGTTGAGCCCACTGGAAAACATCATCCAGAACCAAACACACACCTTTGCACAGAAATTTATGCATCATCAACTAACTCATTGGTTTCAGACAAACCCTGAGAAAGACAAGCTGATGAGAGACACATGGCTTTTGAAGAATTATGCCTGGCCAAGAACAAGCCCACCCATACCCTATCCCAAATATACACTATAATTCTAGATCTTAAGAGCACTCAAGAACTTAGATTTACGACACAATGGGAGAGAGATCTAGGCACCTCATTTGACACAAAAGACTGGGAAAAGTCCTTTACACTAACACACAGCCTGGCGACGGCTTGCAAAGCACAGGAGACCAACTACAAGATACTCACCGGATGGTACAAGTGTCCAACCAATTTGCACAACATATACCCTGAAGTATCGGACAAATGCTGGCGATGCAATGCTCAGAAAGGCGACATGAAGCATATATGGTGGGAGTGTCAACACATACAAACTTTTTGAACGAATGTCTTCCAATTAATCTCAAAGGTAGTGGGAATGGATATCCCCCCAGACCCATCTTTAGCTCTAATATCTATTCCCTCTCCAACTGCATCAACGAGAATTACACCCAAAGGTTTTATAGCCTTTGCAATTACAGCGGCCAGAACTGTAATCCCCAGGCACTGGAAAAGTACCAGAACACCTACCATGGAGGAGTGGGCCAAAGAACTGAATTACATCCAACAGATGGAAGAACTGCTTTCATACACTACGAGGACCTTTAACAGATATACCAAAGTTTGGTCAACCTGGTTACTATTCAAGTCAACCCAAGACTATACCCAAATTTCAGTCTCTTAAGCTCACAATCGGAAGCACAAGGGAACAAATGCTGCAAATAGGACATAGGAAGCAAAACAGGGTGAAGTACCTAACCCAGGAGATTCAAAACCATCTAAATAATGCAAATAAGAGGATCGTTAGTTAAAACATTATAGTCAGATTTAGATGCTCTGATCAACCCCTATCCCCCTTTTCCTTTTCCAGGATAACCCTGGACAAAAACCAAAAAGACCCACAATCAGATGAAACTTTATTGTTTGTAATACCATATAAATACACATGCAAATAATGATTATGATACAGAATGCAATGTTCAGAAGATTATGCCAGGGCGATCTCACTGTTGTACTTGCTTCTTTCTTCTATACAAATGTTTTTGTATCTGCACCCTGTGTTAAAAAAGAAAAATAAGGAATCTTAAATAAATAATATGAAAAAAAAATAATTATAACATTAGTAAGACTTTTTAATCCACTTACAGTAGAATCCCCTTTTAAGGTTTCAAGGGGACCAGAAAAAAGTGGTGTAAATTCCAGGAAAATGTCAATTGGAACCACAAAAAAAATGATGAAAAATGAGGGAAAATATAAAATCAGGGCATGTAAAATTGAGGTTTCACTGTAGTACTCTTGGTATTGAACAAGTTAAATTAATTTCCAAGTCTATCCACTGAACTTATAGCAACCTGCCTGATTATCTGTTCCTGACCTTTGCCTGTTTTTGACCTTCCTTTATCACTGCCTGAACCGACCCATGCCTGTTTGACAACTTTTGTGCATCCTGACTTTGTACAGTGTTACCAACTGGTTTTGACCCTTGCTTGTTTATCCTGACTGCGCTCCTGGCTCCTGATTCTGTCTGGTGGGTACTTTCACAGCCTGTTCCACAACTTTACTCTCTGTCTCCTGTATGCGCTATGGTTCATTTGCCTGCCCAGAGCTTCCCCCTTGGTCCTCTCACTTTAAGACCTGGCAGCAAATAGCAGAGGGCTCCTCCCGAAGCCAATGGCATCTGCTGTAGGCAGAAACATGAGCTGAGGCCAGGACCTTGGGGTTTGTTCTGGATTTGGGATACCATATGTGACAGAACTCGCTTTTGTTTTGCCGCATTCTTGCTGTAAGTCTGGCTACCATCAGATATACTCTAATATTTAGTGAAAATAAAATGCTAAATTGGTTTTAATGCATTAGTGTGGTTATTATTATTATTTTTGGTCTGAATAGCAAGAACTGAAATATTAGCAGTACACACCAACAGAAAGTAATCTGATAAAAATACACAAAACAATAGCAAAAATTCTACTTTCCCCTTAAAAGGATGATTTCCTCTGATTGCCATTTCAACCCCCTCCGGGTTGGCGTAGTTCCAGTTTCTTGGGTTGCTATGGCAACTGAACAATCCCCCTTGTAAAACCTATTTCTAAAACAGTTGTTTTAGGTCGTCAAAAAAAATAAAAAATTTTCAGTTAACACTTTTTATGATTCTCCACAAGTTGCTCCAGAGTGAGGCAACCAGACATGGCAACCAGAGGTGATTGTCCTTTTAAGGGGAACACATAGACATGTACAATAGGCTGCATGCCTCTGAGGAAGCACACTGGATTGGTGAAATGCGTCAGGTGGAAGTGACATCACGGCAAGCTGCAGGGAGCACCAAGAGGAAAGAGAGAGAGAGAATAAGCCTGGGCCTAAAAGGCATCCTCTGAACTGAGCTGCCGCTACTGCAACTAATAGAGTATACAGAGAGCTGTAGTTAGAGTATCCAGAGATAGCAGTGGGACTTAGTCGGGAATAGTGATACTGACACTAACAAATGAATTTTAACATATGAATGTACATTAAACATACCTCCCAACTGTCCCTTTTTTGGAGGGACAGTCCCTCTTTTGAGAGCTCAACCCGCTGTCCCTCATTTGTACTGGAAAGTCCCTCTTTTCTCTGCACTGAAGAGCCATAAAAAGAAGCAAAGATTTTAACTTAATTGGCTTTTGGCAGAGAGTCCAGAAGAGCTAATAGGTGCAAATAAGATACTTTGTAACACTTTAGAGATAAGAAAATAATTAATTGTAACAGTTTAGATAAAGAGAAATATTTTCAAACTTTCATAACCTGTCGAATTTAGTAAAATACATATGGTAATTAGGGGGTGCGTGGTCACAAAATTTTGACGTGCTGTGGGCATAAAAACTTTTTGTCCCTCTTTTTACATCCAGAATGTTGGGAGGTATGCATTAAATGTTACCTATAAGTCATGTTGATCATTTTTTGCTGAGAGGTTTGTTTTTGTATATAATTGTTAGTTGAAGTTCCTAAGCCTGACTCTCTGACACTCTGACTTTGCCAACCTGACTGTCCCATCTCAGCCTGTTAGTTACAGTTTCTAATGCTAACGGACTCCTGCTGTACAAATATGGCAGCCCCCTCATACAGGAACATGGGGCAACAGACAGGTAATGTAAAAGCATCATGCAAATATTTTATGGCAAAGTTAGAAGTAGCTTTCAAAGCCAATATTATAATAGATGTAAAAAAGAGTCTAATTTCAGGTGTCAGTATCTCTTTAATACAGTAACTTCCCAGGGCTTTGCTTTCATCAGTCTGCGTATTACACAGTATTTTGATATATATATAGTTACTTGATTCAGCAGCCTGTCGTCAGATTCTGACCTCTATTATACTGGCCATTATTGAGTTACAGATTTCAGCTGTGCTCAGAGGACAATCTGCTGCTACTGCAGACTCAACCTACATATAGTAAAATCATTTTTAGTAGATTTCCAATTACTGATGGGTAAGTATAAAGTAAAGTATGGATTGGATGCAGTGAATAGCAGACATCGCCAACATGATGCAATGGTTTTGCAGTGCCTGGGACTTACATTTAGAATAATGTTGGAATGCTTGCCTTGGGGGCTATAGCCAGGTTTGATAGGTTTGAGTAGCTGACTGGTAGCAAGACAGGCTCCTGCAGGAGTGGTGACAATTGGCTGTGGTTGGATGGCTGGCATGTCAGGTAGCCCAGAAAGGCGCCTGAGCCAGACATGTAAGGCTGGACTGGGGTCTCACCAGAGATGATGGGCTGCTATGGAAGAAGGATGTTAAATGGTTGGTTGACCTTACCCTCAGAGCTGGGCAGGAGCAGCTGAGGGGGTCCCCAAAGCAGATGGGCAGGCTTGACCTGCACTCCATTGTTATTAATAGAAGGGTAAATTTGTAATCCAGAATGGAATCAAATTGCCTTTGAAAGGTTATGCTAGCATCATAGTCTACCTGGTGGGAAAAGTAAATGGCAATTAGTAGCAAAGTAATGCTCTGATTTCTTAGGTCAAGTCTCCTGGCCAATGAAATGTTCTAGTGGTTTTGTTTTTTGTGTTCATCCAGTTCTCTAGCAGTGAACTATTTGGGCTGGTATAGCAGACAGTCTAGTGGTAAGTTTGCCTTGCCGTAACCTGTCCAACAAATAAACATCCACAGAGGAGTAGCTGGTTATGCACATGGTCATGGATTATTTAAAGGTATTTCAATAAAGGAATGTATTTCTTTAAGTTTTGTATACCTATGATATTTAAAAAAACAAAAAAAAAACATTTATATCATAAGGCTACTAGCCAATTTTATTCAATCCCGTGGTCCAGAATGTGTGATACAAAAGAAATATTTTGTAAATTTTGTGTATAATTAATTTTCATTCTTTTTCTATGTTTTGTTAACTAATAACCAATAGTTATAAAGTTATGGTGGGGGCGAATACAACTGAAGGTTTTCAGTTGGGCTTGATGTGGCAGTAGGACCTTGCAAGAGTACTGCACAGGTAAAATTAAAAGAGGGAGAAAGGAGGTTCTCTCCTGTGACCACAAAGGCCAGGGCCTCGGGTGGCAGGATTCTAGGTTGCAGCATACCACTCAGTTGCATCCACATTGGTTCTGAAACACCGAAGAAATGCAGGAGATTTGATTTGATTTCCCATGCACCAA
>CM044434.1:63565466-63580426 GCA_024363595.1 Xenopus borealis | reverse complement strand
ATGTCTTCAATAATTACTCAGCAAGTCCAGTTGTTTTAGAATTACTTATATCAGATATATGAAAATGTTCTTTCCTTTTGTGTTTTCATTCAACTCTTTGGGATCCAAGCACCGTCTCAGTGATCTGTCTTTTTTCTCTACAATGACTAATAAATGCACCCAAGCTGAAGGTTCGTTGATAGGATCAATTATGTCTAACTGAGTCAGACGCTGCAATTCACATTTCAGTCTTTCTGTCAGTGCCACTGGCACATGCCTTTTGGCTTGTACAACTGGTTTTGCATCGGCTTTTAATGAAATATATGTAACTGACAGTTTTCCAAGACCTGCAACCCCATCCTTCACTTAGCAGTATATCCATGTTTGTGGTGGTTCTTCCACAACATATAATTGGTTTACCAGTCCCAACATCTCACATGTTTTTGTACCTATCAGAGGACTACCAGAGACTATTGCAAATTCATGTTTGCTTGCCATGCTGTTGTAAGTAAGAGTGAGTCTGCATTTTCCTACTGATGGGATTTCAGACTCGTATATCTTAAGTACTGATGTTTTACTTTTTAGTCTTGCTTTCATTTGTAGTTTTTTCCATATTTTTTTCTGTGATAATGTTTGTTTCTGCCCGTGTTCACTTTAAACTTAATCAGGGAACTATTTGTATCAATGTCTATAGTCCATATTTTTTCACTTCCATTCCTTCTACTGACAACACTCACACAGATCTCCTGACTCTCCTCACTGTTGCTGTCCATCATTTAGCTTGCTTTTACTATAATACTGCTTAGCAAAGTGATTATATTTTCCATACACCTTACATTGTTTACCAAAATCCGGGCAGTTGTTCAATTAATGAATGTTGCCACAATTATTACAGATTTTGTATTTGGTAAACCTTGCATTGATTTTTCCTTAAAATCAGATTAACTTGAGTGGGCCCTTGGTGTGACTGAGGGTTTTGCCACTCTTCTCACTTGAGAAACCTTCTCTTAACTTCTTATTCCTGTTAGCACTTTGAGCTGCTGTTTTGTGAGTTCAGCTGCTTGAAAAATTCTTATAGCGTGTTTTAATGTAAGATCCTGTTACCGTAACAAACTTTCCTGCACTTTCTGACCATTATATCCAATTACAACTCTGGCTCTGATTAATTAATCTCTCATCTGATCAAAGTTACTTGTTCTGCTTTTCAGCTTGCGGTCTGTTATGTATTCCTATATGCTTTCAATCGGAGACTGAACTCTGGAGTTAAAGACAAATCTCTCATATGTCTCATTCACCTTAGGGGTGCAGTGATCTTAAAATTATCCCATTACCACTTCACAATTATCATTTTCATCAAGTTAAAATGAATTAAATCTTCTTCCCCTGCTATTGTTAGCATAAAAAGCCACATTGTGCACACTGGACAGTGTTATAGTGTAAGTAGCTTTCATGTATAGTAACAGTCTCTGCTTAAAGATTTCCCTAAAATTTCCCACAAACTTAACTGGAGCAGGTGCAGGTAGGCTGTCTGTCCTTATCTGTGCAGGGACTGCTACAGTTACAGGCTGAGATGGGCCTGCTTCTTCCTCTGAGTGGATCCACTTCTGGTACCATGTGTTGTACTCCTTAATAATAAGATCCTTACAGTTTCAAGTGATTTTGCTGTTTGGTAGAGTAGATTGTAGAATAAAACAGTGGTCATTCTTTCTCACATCCTTGTTTTCATCTTATTTCATATAACCTATTTTAATTCTATCCTCTTTTATGTGTTTTAATTTCCTTGTTTTCATTGTATATCAGTTTATGTCACTTGGTAGTCTCACCACAATTTATCCTACAGGGTGAGTGTGCATTTGTGCATGAAAATTAACTCCATGGAATAGGCCAATACAGAAAAGTTAGTTGGTTTGGATTACTTGCTAGTTTAAATTTGATACTCCTTTTTCCCAATAGGTGTGCTATCGCACTGGATGCCTGGATGTTACCTTTGGAAGATGTTTGGAAAATGTTTCCTATCCTAACATTCAGAAGCCCATACTGTTCATAAATGACAATTACAGACTTCTTCTAGCATCCAACCTGATTCCTCCCAGCAAGGCACAGATTTGGAGTTGACCCCGTCATCTAAAATTGGGTCTTGTTGATCAACTGCTGTGAAACAAATACAGATCATTACTTAGATTCAGTTAGGTGGCAAGTAACAAAGAATTCAAATTGAAAAATTGCCCAATAGAGCACCTGAAGTATATCTACCTTAATTACTCTGCAGAGATATACCACCCTTACAGTTTCAAGTGATTTTGCTGTTTGGTAGTCTCAAAGAGTAGATTGTAGAATAAAACAGTGGTCATTCTTTCTCACGTCCTTGTTTTCATCTTATTTCATATAACCTATTTTAATTCTATCCTCTTTTATGTGTTTTAATTTCCTTGTTTTCATTGTATATCAGTTTATGTCACTTGGTATTCTCACCACAATTTATCCTACAGGGTGAGTGTGCAGTTGTGCATGAAAATTAACTGCATGGAATAGGCCAATACAGAAAAGTTAGTTGGTTTGGAGCAGGCCCGGACTGGCAATCTGTGGGTTCTGGCAAATGCCAGAGGGGCTGCTATAATGTGCCATAGAAATTCAGTATTTAGTGGGCTAGTGGGGGCTGTTTGGGCCTCTGTGTGGGCTGGTTGGGCATCTGTGTATCTGAAATGCCAGGGCCTATTTTGACTCTCAATCCAGGCCTGGTTTGGAGGACTGACGGGATAAATCATACTCAGGTTTACTTGGAGTTCTTCTTGCTGCTAGAGGGCTACCTAACTCTAGGCCCCAACTCCCAGCCCTCCTCCCTTAGCTATAAATGTTATAGGAGTAAAGTTTTATGCAATACCAGTTTCCCACTTCAAACACTGGCAGTGTATCAGAGCAAGTAAGAAAGACTCACTGTTATATATCTTTTTTCTAATAGATCTGCCTGGAAATCTTCCTAACCTGGACAGTCTGGGTGAAGAGATCAGAGCATATATTTTACCAGACTTTCCAATCACAAATTCCAGAAAACTTTGAGATTTTCAGAGAAAGTGACCCACCCATCCTCATACACAGCAAAACTGTGTGCCAAGAGATATGGGCAAGACTGAGACAGGAAGGTCCATTGTTTCATATGAACGGACTCTTGTGATGCTTTGAATAAATGCTTTACTGTTGGAAAATGAATGGTTGAGTCATTGTGAGAATAAAAAGTCCTTTGGTCTGTGTCAAAGATGAAACTGTTGGGTACATTCACATTTCAGTTCTTGTTGTGACAGATACAAATTCTACAGAGGACACACAGCTTGTAATGTTCAAGTGCAAAATAACTCACAGCACCCAAGTTTGCATTCAAATACATACTTTTAATGCATGAATGGTGTTGGAACTTGGCAGGGGTCCCCATGGCAACATTTTTGGCCATAAAAAGCCTTTGTTAAAATAACAATTTGTATGCAATCTCATTATGTAATAAAAGGCAGATTTAAAGCATGTATGTCATTGATGCCTAGTCTGAGCCATCCATAAATTACCAATGCACCACCCAAAGGCAGTCTGCTTAACCTACCTCAGATTGAGGTTGAAATCCAAGGAAGGTAATTTTTTTTTTATTGTTGAGCAGAAACAACCAGGATATGGGATATAGGTAAATTTTGTTAAAAAAAATATACCAAAGTCCATCAAGTTCAACCCCTCCAAATAAAACCCAGCATCCATACATAAACACACTCACACTGACCCCTCCATACACTCACATAAATGATATAATACCCACAGCTATACTAATTGTAGATTTTCGTATCACAATAGCCTTGGATATTATGCTTGTTCAAGAAATTATCCAAGCTTCTCATAAAGGCATTAACAGCAGCAGCCATCACACCATCTCCCGGCAGTGCATTCTACAACCTCAATGTCCTCACTGTGAAGAACCACCTACGCTGCTTCAAATGAAAGTCTGAAGGGGTGGCCTCTGGTGCGGTGATCCTCTTTATGGGTAAAAAGGTCCCCTGATATTTGTCTATAATGTCCTCTAATGTATTTGGAATGTGTAATCATGCCCCTTTGCAAACATAATTTTTATCAGAGAAAATAACCCCAACCAGGACAATCTACCTTCATAATTGAAATATTCCATCACCAGAGACTTAGAGGCACAATTTTATGTAGCCCACCCTTGAGTGCATCTTTAGTGTGGAAACAATTGTTGAGGTGTGCACAGACCCTGTATTTTAACTCCTTACCATCCCAGGTAGAGTTCTCCAAGGAGTAGCCAGACCAAAGTAGATATGCAACAGATAACAAATTTTAATGATGATCAGGAGGTAGGTAGTTCAGGTTTGCAGTATACATTTTTCATGGCAAGTGCATAATCCAAAGTATACAGTAACACTCCTGAAAACATTCTGATGGAAAACCTTCACACTTTAATCAGGGGTGCCAAACCCTCTGAGTGGGTAGAACTTTTTCTTTGGTGTCAATCCCTCTGCGCTAAAGATCACACAGACGTTATCTTGCTCCCAGATCTCTCCCTGACCTCTGTGTCCCTGACTAGCGGATTGCACACCGCCAGGGTAGCTGCACCCATTAATCTCCTGGTTGGAGCTTAGAACTGCTCGTGAATAACCTTCACTACACTTTTACTCCTAGAGCGACCTATGACAAATGGTTGTAGACTACCTGGTACTTTCCCTACCTGGGGCTTTGCAGCAGTCAGGCCCAGTCCCAACCCCAAAGAGGGATTCAGGAATTGTGGCCTCTATCCATGTGTCCTTCCCTTTTTATATAATTGGACACTGCCATCTAGTAGCTACTCAGTTTCTAAGGACCCTGTAGGTGGCAAATTATGGGGTTATTTTAGTTTTAGTACATATATTTCTATCCCTTGAGTTTATGCCCTTTTTTATGCAAGACAGTACTTTATTTGCTTTAGTGACCAGAGAATGACACTGACTGGAATTAGATAACTTATCTACAAAAACGCCAAGATCCTTCTCAGTAAACTCCCAACACACTGCCATTTAGTGTATAACTTGCAATGATATTATTTTGTCAAAGTGCAAAACACTTTATAAACTTTGAACCTCATTTCCCAATTAGCTGCCACAACCTACAAAAGGATATTGAGTTTGGTATCCATGAAACACATCACATTATGAACTGAACTCTACTCCTTAGAAAATCTATACAGATTAAACCCCAAAAGTAATGAATTAAGAAAGGTGGTTTAGGGAGTCCTTTAGAATTTTAGCAACTTAATTATGTCTTCTATTCTATCAAAACAAAAAGTGATACAAGGGTGTTTAGTTCTTGACACTGCACAACATAGGGATCCTAGGTATTTTAAAGGAGTCATTCACCTTTCAAAGAATTATTATTATTCTTAACATGTATTTATAGAGTACCAATATATTGTGCAATTTTTAGTATGTTATATAATGGGCAATGCTTAGCAACTTTTTAAATATTTGCATTTTTCTTTTGACTCTTTCAGACTTTCAAATGGGGGTCACTCACCAAGGCAGCCCACAATTTATTGTTCTGTGAGGCTACAATTTTACTGTTATTGTTATTTTTTATTATTTAACTTTCTATCAGGCCCTATTCTATATATTTTCCAGCCTCTAAAACTTCTACCTGGTTGCTAGGGTAACTAGATAGCTGTTGAAATTCCAAAAACCACAAATAAAAAAGACAAAAAAAGTCTAAACAAAAAGTCTAGCAGTTAGGCAGTTAAAATAAAAAAAATATATATATAAAAAAAAAAAAAAAGTTGAACTTGATGGACGTGAGTATTTTTTCAGCCTAACTTACTATGTTACTGTGTTAAAAAGACAAATTACAAACTGACTTAGAATATCATTGTGTACATCATACTAAAAGTTAATTTAAAATTGAACAACCCATTTATTTTCCACTGAACCTAAAGTAAGTTCTTTAAGATAGACAGCCCTAAATTTACAAACCCCAATAATTGCATTAAATAGTTCTTCTTACTTTCAATTATATTATTTTCCCTGTTAAAACCTGCATTCTTGACAAATTATTAAAGACTGGGGCTCATTTATCAACACTGGGCAAATTTGCCCATGGGCAGTTACCTATAGCAACCAATCAGTGATTAGCTTTTTAAAGCCAGCTGCAAGTAGAGCAATGAATGCAGCAATCTGATTGGTTGCCATGGGTTACTGCCCATGTGCAAATTTGCCCAGTGTTGATAAATGACCCCCAGTGTTCTTAAATGTAAGTCAGATAGCGCCACTTATTTGCATGTATTCTGGGAACACCCCAAAATTCAGCAGTACTGGTCTGCAATTCTTACTTTTATTAACAACTCTTTAGGACTCCCAATTATTCAGACACCAGTAATTTGCCTATTGGGATATCTAGGGGGACTTACCCTACCCTCTAGTGATATATTGAGTCACATGGAAAGCCTTGGAACCACCTACCCTTGCATTCTGGAGGAAAATTATTGATGATATCCTTCCGTGTCACAAATTGACATCTGACACGTGGCTGCCTGGACAAGTTCAAAATAAATGGAACAGAAAGGAACGGACGGATACTTTGCTGATCCACAGAACGGTACTGTAGCCCTCTAAGTTAGCTTAATATGAAGGCTGCCTATCAATGTTATGTACTATAAGGCACTCTTTATGTGCATAATGGCAATGCCCTCCTCTTCCTCCTTTTTCCTTATGTATCTTATTAAAAATCAATAAAGGTAATCTTTAAAAAAAAAAAAAAAAAGCTAGTGTTCAAATTCAAATGTATTTGGTTGTTTTTAGGGGGATAAATTAATGCAAAATCCAACAATTAAGAATTTTCATAAATATCGTTGGTCTCTCACACTGAAATTCTAGATAATGTAGCTGACCATAAAACACATTTTATTTTATTTTAACATATATTAAGGATAATGTTAGAATTATCTGCTGTCATCATCAGAGCTGTAAATAAATTGTTCTTTTTGCACAGTGGTGTGTATCGTCCGACCTAATTTCAGTTGCCTGTGAGCAATAATCAATGCAGTCAGATAACATGCAACAGCAAACACAGTAACAACCAGCACATGGATCACTGCCCAACAACATTCTGCCATGCAGTAAATATATGGACAAGCACAATCTCTTTCAGTAGTTTGTTTCTCATCACAATCATTACCTGCAAGAGAACAGAAACATGATAGAAAACACTTGAATTAATGAATCTTTTAACACAACAGGATAAAAAGGAAAACATGGAGAAAAAGTGAAGACTTACTGGTGTTATAAAAATCATTTGGGGCTCATATATTAACAGTATAAATATAACTGAAACTGTTTTGTCTGGGCTTGTGCAATTTAAACCCATGAAAGCAAATGTCTGATAAGTTTTTTGCGTTACTGTGAATATAAACTTTTGCACCAATATACCTAACATTACACTCTAGTGTAATGTATGAAGTTTGAAATCATCCTCAAACTTCAAAAAGGGATATTGTTAAAAAAGAGAAAAAAGAGCAGGTAAGCTGGTAAGGGGGCATGATAAAAGACTTGCTAAGATGGCATTATTTACTCTGGAGAAGAGACACTTGAGCAGGATAAAATCACTATGTATAAATATGTAAGTGATCTATTAAACTCTCTGATGGTGTAAATCACCAATAGGTCCTTCCAACAGTCACAACAATATACATTAAGATTGGAAGATAGAGGTCCCATCTTTATATTAGAAACGTTTTGAAAAGTTTTTGGATGCTGTGAATTTGTGGAATTCTCTCCCTGAAGCAATTGTACTGGTAGATACATTAGAGTTTAAAGAAAGATTGGATGACTTTTTATCAAATTTAAGAGGCTTCAGATGAGTTCCTTGCATTCCTTTAGATTACATAGCAGTTAGACAGGTTTCATATAGACTAAAGGTTAAACGATAGATGTGTGTCTTTTTTCAATCCAAATTTCTGTTACTCTATTATGTTATCTCCTCCTAATATCCCTCTAAGCACTTCCCTTTATTTCTTTCTCAGTTTTGTCTATTGCTTCACTTATATACCTACCAGTTTCCTGTTGTTTCCATACTATTGATGCTGCAGGGTAATATTTATTTATGATCTTTTCCAGGTGACTTTCTGATGATGAGTTGAATCCTAAACATAACTCTTGGCATTGCTGCTTGGTCTGAAGATCACCAAAGCAAATCACAATACTCCCAATGTCACCTGCAACTAAAATAAGTTTATAAAACATCTTATCTAACACAATACATTTGTATCTTAACATTTTCCTAAACAAAATATGGAAATTGCACCCATGTTGGTTCTCTCAAAAGACAATGAATTGTGGGGTGCCAAACTACAATTATACAGTTACCCATAGAAAGACATTCACTTTGAGCTAGTTAGAAAATACAAGCAAGTTAGAAAATACAAGCAAATATATAACTGGTTGCAATAACTGAACTGGTGAAATACATCTTTGTTAATTTTTTTATTTATATTTCTTTGAAACACAAACATCTGGGCAAGTAATAAGGAAAACACAGTGCATGTAGTAACATGGGCAAAGTACTGGGGCATGTAGTAACATGGGCAAGGTATGCCCCAGTCAGGTAAGCCTTAGTATTTCATAAAGTGTATTTATTCTAACCATACTTCCACAATAAACACTAACCTCCTCCAATTTAAGGTAAACCTGCAACTGGAATGGTACGTTCAAAACATTTAAAACTGTTTCACTTAAACTACTACCATTTGTTTTATAAATGAAGAAACTTCACTATTTCTTTAAAAATTTCCATTTTCTAGGTGTTTTTTAATGTGATCAATACAAAATAAATATATTGCAAATGAACTGAATTGTCTATTGCTTACCTGTGCCTTCATAATAAGCATTTACAAGTACAATGTACAGATGCCCTATTACCCAGAAGTGTCCCATGACTAAAATAATGAATGATCAATGTATAGGTGTAATGTAATAGTCCTAGAATCAAAAACTTGTCAACAATGTCCTACAGAAAGAACCAGCCTTTAAAGTGAAGGGCATTAGGTTAAATTGATGAGAACCCTGTTTATGTTGGCGTTTTTTCCAGAGCTGATCTTGTATTTTACAGTTTATGGTAATTTTCAGTTAAATGACTTTGCTGCAGCACGAGGTGAATTTTCTGTTGGGTTGAACCATTTCATTTGCAGCTAACATCAAGTAAAGCTTTTAGGTGTTCAGTAGGAAGCTGTAGATACCTAATTTATAGTGAGATAAATACTGACATCTGTGGGGAAATTCTAGTCCCGGTTTCCTGGGATTGCACTTCAAACATTAAACCTTATTTGAAAAAAGTATGAAGCATGGGGCATCTAGTACAACAAAACAATACCTCCAATCTGGCCAACTAAATTAGCACATGAAATCCAAAATATCTTTGGGGCCCTTACATGCCATATACTTTTGTAAAACCTATACACATAGGACATCAAACAGTTCTTTAGATCAATTACCTATTTAGTATGTTTTATCTTGGTATCTAATGACCTGTGCAAAAGATCCTGTAAACGGGAGGCTTTAAATGATTTAACAGAAATTAAAAAGCAAAAAACAAATTATAGTTTGGACAAAAATATATATTTACTTGTGTTGGATTTATCAGAATGTGTTCTTTCCAAATATGTATGGGTAAATCACCTTGTCTTTGGTCTTGTAGTAATACCACAGGGAGCTTTTGATCGATACAAGTGGAATCTCTTAGTACTGTCTATATTAGGTCATGGTGCTTTAGGGAGATCGGGCTTTTAAAATAGTTTGCTCATAAAGTAAAATGTTTCTAGTAGTTTTGTCTATATTATGAAAAAAATATGAAAATTATATTCATGTGTATAGAAATTTTCTTGGCCACTCTTTATGTCAGCAGAAAACATATGGATAATGTTCCCTGAAAATATACTGTTAGATCGGATAAGAATCTCCTTCATTAAGAGAATGGAAGAAAGGTCTTGCTTACATGAAGAATGGTCAGGAAAAGTAAATATTAATTTTAACAGTATTTTTCCTGGACACTGTCAACCTCGGCAATACACAAGAGGCACACACACAAACTATATAATTCATTTGCAACACACTGCAGAACAACAGAAGTAACCTTTGTAATGTATTAATGCCTAAAGGTTCTAACTGGGCACCATGCCGCAATTTCACATGTGGAATGCAAAGGAAAATCGGCTTCTAAAGCCAAAGAGCTAGATATAGCCATACTGAAAAGGGCTATTAGTCTAATCAATTCACACTTGCTCTAGATTAGACAAGCTTACTGTATGAGGATAAGCAGCCACCCTGAAACTGTGGTGAATGAAACCTCTTTTTTCAATATACCCAGCAGAACAACGAACAGCATTTCTGTCTTTAATATGGGGTCCAATAAATCAATATACTCTTTAAGGGCCCATACTAGACATAGCAATGTTGTGTCGTCTGAAGACAAATACTGATACTACAATCTCATGAGCTAGATGGATTTCAGGAAATACCCTGGGTAACTATTCAACTGGCATTAGAATTACTCTGTCTGGCAGAAAGGACATATAATACATTGGATGAAGGGGAGAGGCATAGTTGCTAGCACAAAAGACAAATAGCAGGCAAGCACTAGTCTTTCTTGGGCCTTATCTTAAGTGCTGCAGGAAAAAGCATTTAATCATTGGATTTTATACCTATTTTATCTGATCTCTGTCAAAACAAAAAGAACCAAGACAAGACATGCCTCGCCAGGCAATTTTGAGCGACTTTAAAATTGCGTTGCTGGGTGTGAATAGGCGCAGGCGACTTTACGTGTAGCGGGTGCGCACTGCTACCAAGCTATTCGGGGAGATTCGACAGATCTCCCCGAAATCTCCCCGTGTGGCCTTACCCTTAGGGCTGGTGCAGACAGGGAGATTCTGTCGCCTGACGATTAATCGAGGCGACAATCTCCCTGAAATGCCTTCCCCCTGTCCGCCTCCTGTTTAAATAAAAAACACCAGCGCCAATGCACACGTGGCGCGGCGATTTCCAGAATCGCCCGAAGTTTCCTCACGAAGCAACTTCGTTCGATTCTGGAAATCGCCGCGCCGCATGTGCATTGGCGCTGGCGCTTTTTGACTTAAACAGGTGAGATTCGACAGTGGCTTCAGGACTTCAGTTATAGCTGTTTTCATGACTTCGGTTCTTTTTGCCACTTCAGGACTTCAGTGTCAGCTCCTTTCAGGACTTCGGGTCTTTCCGCCTCTTCAAGACTTCATATTTGTTCGGCACTTCCGCATTCTGCATTTGGACTTCGCGACGAGCGCACGCTTATGCGCTCGTAAGGGGGGCCCAGCTCTTTTTAATGTTGTAGCGCTGCCCGGCCCCCCTTCAGCCCCGGCCCCGGGACACCTGTCCCCCCCTGATGGTGTGCCTGCTTGTAACCATATGTTGTTGCCTATATAGAGGGGGAGATTTATGAATATTCTTCTTTTGAATCCTTAGGTTGTCCTAATCAATTAATAGTTTTCCTAGTTAAAATTCCCTCCAGGAAATGGGTCTGAACTGAGCACAATCTTTTTAAAACATCTGTAAGTAAACAAACTGAATTTGCAAATTATTCTGGCAGTGAAAGGGTTTCAAAGGATTATATCAACTCTCTTTAGGCTTGCTTATATAAAATTAACTTTAAATATTGTATTTGCTATTGTAAAATTATGTTCATGCATATAGTTAATCACAAAAGGCACAGTTTATGCCTGAGCTTGTCTGTGCAGCACAATTTCACATGCAAAGGCTCATGTTGTTTAGTCTTAGGTGTACAGGTGGGTACACGAATATTTACTAAGGATGGGTATAGCCTGTGGGAGTTTAATGTGCATAAATAGCTTTTGAGATTTGAATTCTCACAGTCAGCCTGTTCTTTGCCAGATCCCTTACTGTTCTCTGTGTGTCTTATGTTTGTTTGTTTAATCTGGTAATGGCACTGCTTGGGGCTAAAGAGAGTTAAGAAAATTCCCTGATGATTTATTCTGACAAGGGTTTGGTTCTTTCAGAAGGTAGCTCTGATCTCTGAGTGCATGATAGTTCACAGATACAGAATAAGCATTAAAGGGCACCTATGGCCCCAAAAATTTTCCCTGATAGAGCCCGCATTCCGGTTTGGGGTTCTAGTAGTTTAAAAAAAAAAAAAAAATGTCCCCAGCAGGCTCCCGGTGCGAGCCGCCATGTCTTCTGAAGTGCATGTGCCCTTTAATAATACATTTTTTTTTAATAAAAGTATTTGGAGTCACTTGTATTCAAATGGCACCTTATAAAAATGCAAAGTACCTAAAACAGATTGCAAAATCATTACCTAAAGTTAGCATTCTGTTATTTGAAGCTCATGACTGTATTCTTTCAAATTGTTAAAGTTAACATTCTGCATTTACAAGTAATGTGAAATGTTCTCAATACAGTTTTCTTATTCAATTATTCAGTTGCCAGTTTTTAATGCATTTATATTAATCATGAATTCCCTAATCCACGTATATTTCAATACATTCTTAATTTGTCTTTTCCTCCACATATTTATGGGGTGCTGTTTGTCCCAAATACTTTCTGTATATAAAAATATCCCTAGTACATAGCATGAATGTCTCTCGTGGAACACAAGTATTTGTGCAAAAATACAAACAATTCTGACTTTTCTGGAAAGCTGCTGGAAAAAAAAATCCTAAAAATAGTATGATTCATATTTTTGATTTTTATGAGATTTTCCCTGATACGATAATCTAACGATCTCGCTTTTTAAATAATAAATTGATTTGGGACAAATGGCACCCCATATGTATCTTGATGTTTGGAATCAGAACTGTCTCTTGTTATTAGCACAAATTCAAGAGACAGTGGTTGCTTCATTAGTTAGGTAGGTTACAAAGTATCTGCGGGATACTCACATTTTAACACCCCTTGCTAACAGATGTATTAAAAATTTATAAAATTTATTTCTGCTTTGAAAAACAAATGTCTGGTGGTTCCAAAGCGTTAAGTATCAATAAAGATTTTTTAAATTTGTGTGCTCTGAAGATACCTCTTTTTTGTGTATAAATGTTCCAGGGTACTTGAAGGTGCAACAAAACTTAAAGGAATCTTTCAGTGTAAAAATAAAAACTGGGTATAGATAGGCTGTGCAGTGCAAATTAAAAAATGTTTTGTTAGTTAGCCAAAAATGTATCTATAAAAACTGTAGTGAGTCTAACATAGCAGAAGAGAACACAACATTCTGCTTTTCAGCTCTCTTACTATGAGTTTGCAATTGAGCATTCAAAAGCAACAGTTATGACCCATGTGGCCCACCCTTAAAGGACCAGTAACAAAAAATTTTTAAAAAAATGATGTTTGTCCCTAACGAAAAAAAACACCAATACACATGTAAGTTTAAATTTGCAAAGTCTTTATAAATAACTTACCGATACTCTGCTTCTGCTCCTCTTCAGAAAAGGCGATCTGGTGTCCATCCATTGTGATGTGCTCGATTTCTCCTCCCTGCCTTCTACAGTAGATAGGCAGGGAGGAGAAATTTGAGCACCGCACAATGGATCGTCGCTGGATTGCCTTTTCTGAAGAGGAGCGGAAGCACAGTATCGGTAAGTTATTTATAAATAAGGAATTTGCAAATTTAAACTTAAATGTGTATTGGTGGTTTTTTTTTTCGTTAGTGACAAACTATTTTTTTTTTTAACTGTGCTACTGGTCCTTTAAGGCACTGATTGGTTACTGCCTGGTAACCAATCAGTGGAAACCAAGAGAGCTGCAAAGCAGGAAGTAGTGTTCTGTCAATTATGTTAGACAAGTACTCATTCCAGCCCTTACAAATGACATTTTTGACTAACTAACATTGAAAACATTATATATTTTGCACAACCTTGCTATCTACACCATTTTATACCAATTCCTTTAAAAAAAAACAGACATTATCTGGGGGGGCTGTACGCTTTTACAACAATTGGTAACATAATGGCAGTTCCTTCTTAAGTGTCTGATTGTAGCTGCTTTAGTCAAAGGGCAATATTTAAAAAATGACAACACCCAGATGGAACACTGAAATATGTGATCGCCAAATAATTATAATAAGAATGAAAAAACTCACTAGAGGTATCTTTATCCAACAAATCAAGGTTTTTAATAGTAACACAGAGAGAAATTGATAACCTAGAATCCCTAGCGGTCCAGGCAGAAAAGGAGTTTTGTCAAAATTGTCAGACACCCACCCCTCAAACTAGGCAGGAATTTCAGGCTGCACAAAATGCACAAGCAGCTCAAATTAAACAGGTGAAAAAAACTCATCTGTAGTACAAGGCTAATATCTTTGCTGCTGGTGATAAAAATGGCAAATTGCTAGCTATATTGTCTAAAGACACTTCCCCACTAACAAATATACCAGCAATTAGAGATATGACTGGAACTATTGTCACTATCCCCCTGGAGATTAACCAGGTCTTTGCAAATTATTTTAAAAAGCTTTATACATCACAAACAGAATATGCCGAAGACCAACTGGTCTCGTACCTTAAATCTATCCCCCTCCCAACTCTTGATCCTCAAGATAGCCTCCTATTAGATGAGCCTATCATGGAATTAGAACTAAGAGAAGCCATTTCGTCCCTAACAGCAGGGAAAGCACCGGGGCTAGATGGCCTCCCCACTGATGTGTATCTCAAGTATGAAGATTTTTTAGTACCTTTGTTGCTTCCTCTGTTTAATGGGATTCTGGAGGCCTCTATGAGTGAGACTTTAATTACATTGATACTAACACCCGAGAAAGACCCTCTCAATTGTGCCAATTATCGACCAATATCATTAATAAATGTTGATGCAAAAATTTTATCTAAAATCCTAGCTCGGAGGCTTAATCTAGTAATAACAAAACTCATTTCCCCAGACCAAACGGGATTCATCCCAGGTCAGATGACGGATATTAATATTCAAAGGCTTTTCACTAACATG
>CM044434.1:63509350-63520141 GCA_024363595.1 Xenopus borealis | reverse complement strand
AAAAAAAACTATTAAAAAAGAAAAAAACAATCAAGACCATTTGCAGAGTTGCTTAGAATTGGCTATTCTATAACACGCTAAAAGTTAACTGAACAGTGAACCACCCCTTTAAGTAATTAGAATGGAATTTCAACTATATGACGTAATCTAAGCAGCTTTGCAGTTTGATTTTTTTTAACAGTAACTGTTTACTATGTGTAAACTGTGTGTCTGTGTTTGTATTATTATTTATTAGCTTTGTCTTCTTTTAATCCTACATTTTTAACAGTCATACAGCTACAGGTATGGGATCTGTCATGCTGAATTTTTTGCGCGTGTATTTTTTTCATACTATAATGGAGAAGGAAAGGTAAAATCACTTAGGTGTGGCATGTTTTTACTTGCCTACTTGTTCTACTGGGCTGATGCTCCTCTTCTTCAATAAGTGCCCTAGACCGGAGTACTTGTCAATACTTGCAAATCAACAATTCTTTATTCTTCCAGGCTCTCCTTCTGCAATTCAGTGAACAGTACAGAAATAAATCTTGGCAACCCTTTTGTATCGAACATTCACCCTAACCCAGCCTGGGGTGATAAGTAATTGACTAGAATCCCTGGACAGTCTCTTAACAACTAGGCCTTCCAGTCGTTTTACTTTCTTTGTCCACTAAAGGAACAGTGACACCAGAAAATTAAAGTGTTTTAATATAATTAAAGGAGAATTCAGCCCCCTAAGCGCAAAAATCCCTCCCCTGTGTTTGCCAAAAATACATCCAAAGCCCATTCACATGGATAATTTAGGACCCTTACACACGGGCGTTTTGGACCTGCGCTCCCCTGTGTTGCGTTTGGCTGCGTTCAGCCGCAGGGGAGCGCAGGTCTAGACGCACCTCATTCTTTTCAATGAGGTTGTATCCACGAGACGCGTGTAAGCGCCAAACGCAGGTTCAGACGCAACATGCTGCATTTTTCCTGCGTTTGGCGCCTATGTGCGTTCGTGTGAGTACAGCCCCATTGAAAATAGAGTGCTTCTATACCTGCGCTCCCATGCAGGTAAAAATGCCCGTGTGTAAGGGCCCTTAGCCTACACCTAGAATAGCAGTATTTTGACGGATTTGGATAACGCTTGAACAAGGCACCTCGGTGCGCCCTGCAGGCGCTAGGACACTGGTAGGGAGCTCCTGGTACGAGCATCCATGCCCAGTACATGCATAATGAGTGAGTGCCTTGACTTGCTTATTATTTGCATGCGCTTGATGTCAAAAGCTCATTTGCCCATGCACTTTGACTAACATGGCTGGCCATACCTGGACCTCCCTCACAGTGTGTATCCTAGTGCTAGCGGGGACATTTTTTTTTAAACCAAAAAAAAACAAACCCCACAGCTACCCCAAAATGTAGTGTGGGCTCTATTTAGCCAGCATCTTTGGTTGGAGATAACATTTTAACCCAACAGTTGTCGTTTAAGTGGTGCCATCAGTTATAATCCGTGATTAATTATATCTTTTGTCACATAACTCACTGAAGCCTGTGCATTATCGTTGAGAAGACCCACACAACATTTTGTGGAAAAAAAAAATCAAATTGCTTTTATTGTGTACATTAGAACCCGGGTTATTCAGAATTGAAGAAGGAAAAGGAACTCCAGCAGAATGACTGCAAATACACTTTCATTCTGAGTGGTGGCAAACAAGTCAATCCCTTGATAAAGGTTACTGTACCCATGTTGTGTTTGTCAGAGCAGAGGAAATTCTGCATAGATAAATAGATCAGAAGAAATGCAGAACATGGAGAGATGTGGTGATCGGGGTAGAGATTTTTATAAAACAGGCATGTTTTTCCTTGTAATATTGATCTCTTCATACCATGAGCATACCTGTGGTGCATGTGACAGTTAAGCTTCATTAATATATTTACCAAAATAGCACACCTCTGGGATAATACTGCCAAAGAAAGTGCCATGCTTAAGGGATGGACGAGTGATAGCAGCAAATGTATGAATGTTCCCATTTGGGACGCCAGACTAAGTTGCATATTTCCCTTGTGACCTCTGCAGCTATGGAAGTGCTATTCTGCTATATATATATAACCCATGCTTGAACTGTTCACATTCTCATCATGCATCACCCATCATATGCCCCTACATCTGGATTTTGTGTTTTAGAGTTGCAGATTTCTCTTGCGCAACTTGTAAGGGCAGAGACACGCGGTCAGATTCAGAGAGATTAGTTGCCCGGCGACAAATATCATCTTTGTGTGACTAATCTTCCCGAACTGCCTTGCACTTGGATACCTTCGTTTTCCAAAGTCACCTGAAGTTCTCGTGGGGCAACTACGGGCGACTTTGGAAAATGAAGCACTCCGTGTCATCCCACCGGTGATTTACATTCTAGCTGGCTGGAAGGCAGTTCAGGGAGATTAATTGCCCCAAAGAAGAGGAGATTTGTCACCGGGGAACTAATCTCCCCGAATCTGGCTGTGTCTGTGTCCTAAAACTCAAGTTAAGTTAAGTGTCTGCAAGAACAAATGTATTTGATCAGCTGTCATTGGTTACTGCCCTGGCGCAAATTTGCTCAGTGTTGTTAAATGTGGCCATCTTGGCTACAAAAATATACACAGTCCACCTGTCCCACAAACAGTGAGTAGAAGGGGTGTCCCCCAAAGCTATTGTAATATGATCACCCCGGAAGTGGCCTAGACAGTGGGGTGACCAAATGGAAATGCACCTCTTCATGAATCTGAATTTGTTGCATGTCTTTTATATACAGTTTGTACATATTTAAAGATTCTTGCAGCTCATTTCTTCGTGATATATCTGCATGGTATGTTTCAGAGCTAATGTGACCTTTTTTTTTTTTTTAAGTTTGCAGACTCAAGTCTACAGTGCAGTATTTGACCCGTCAAGATTTACCAAAATTGGCTTACCAGAAGCTAAAAGGCAAAAGTCCTGGAGTCATTTTCCTGCCAGGTTTTGCCTCTGATATGAATGCCCAGAAAGCAGTGGCCCTTGAAGAGTTCTGCAAATCTCTTGGGCATTCTTTTATCAGGTAAGATGTTGGTTTCCAGTCATCAGACACCGTAATTAGTGGGAAGGTACATTTACAAGACATGTAGTTCACTGCAATAGAGACTAGAGTTCACTCTCCTATGCTGAGCCATTCGCTTGCTGAGCAGTTTTTTTGTCTCCCCAATGTATAGATCAGTGCACTCCTCCCTACTCTGGACTGCGTATACCAAATTGCTTTGTTTTCTTTCAGGAGTTGGCATCTTGGGGTGTACCAGTTTGTGTCTCAGTGTGTTGATAGGTTTGAAAAACACAGGGAGGGGGTGTTTGTTGAAAATCCTCCTGAGTTTCTCCGATACTCCAGCTACATATGGGATGACTATTTTTGCCTATTATATGTCTCCGGGCGAGTATTTCTTTTGGTGTTCCTGTTGGGCTTGGTTGTTGCTATTTTGACAAAGGCCCAGTCTGGGTAGCCACATACTTTCAAAGCTCCTCTGAGATGTTTGTGCTCCTTGTCCTTGGACTCTGTATCGGTTACCACATATTCTGCCCTGTGGTGCAGAGTTCTAATGACACCCAGTTTGTGTTCCAGCGGATGGTGGGAATCGAACAACAGATATTGATCCGTATGAGTGGGGTTCCTGTATAACTACGTTTTCACGTTGCCCCCCTCTTGGATGCATATCAAACAGTCCAAAAAGGCAAGTCTGTTCCTGTGGACATCCATTCATGCAACTCTCACAAGTAACACCTGTTTCTTGGAGTTGCATGACACATTAAGGTCGCGGGCGTCGAGCTCTTCTGCTCTCCCCCGCTAGCAACCTAGCACTTCTGGCTTCCTGTGCCGACTTGCCCCCGCCCATTTTGAGACATCACTGCGGGGCAAGCGGTCTATAAATAGAGAGGCAGCAGAGGTCCAGGCCGGGTGTGGATTGGGAGGGGACGGGTTAGGGTCGGGTGTGGGTTGAGAAATTCTCTACCCGCACATCACTATTCAATAGAACTTCTATGCCTGAGCCTTTATGCTTTTCTCCTTTGAATGGCTGTCCTCATTGCTACACCGCAGCTTATTTATTTAAATAGTGTTTCTGAAGCAAACAGTTTTACCAGTGCAGGCAACACTGCACTTCATTTGTATTACTTTAAAACACTTTTTTTTTAAAGGGCACCTATAGGGGCAAAATGATACCCCCAACCAAAAGCTCCCGGAGCGGGGCCGATAGCGCTTGCGAGGGGCATATTTTTTTTAAAAAAACAGTGAAACCCCCAACCGGAATGCGGGCTCTATCAGCCCGCACTTTTGGTTGGGGGTATCATTTTGCCCCTATAGGTGCCCTTTAATGTAACTGTTACAGTAACACACAAAATTTTTAAGTAAAAAATCCCTTGTCGCCCCCTCAAATAATACAACTATACTGAACAAAGTTAACTTTTAATGCTTTATTCAAAAATACTATGCTAAAATTCTGCTTCCGGTTGTGCAGTGTCTTCACAAATCAGGTAATATGGCAACATGCTTGTTACATCCTGCTCCACATCTCTCCAGTCTTGTCTCCTCACGGTGATTTATTTCTGCAAGAGTGGGCAAGCGGTACAGGAGTCCGTGCAATGAGGGGGGCTTTTCTGAGATTTTTAGAAGATTTATGGCTGACCTGGGACTTCCTTCACTGATCACAGTACTTACAGAAACAAATCACATTGAAGGACAAAACATGCAGGTTGAAACCCCTTTCAAATGCCACAGCAACTGGCTTCCAATTTTAGAAGAAGTGGGGCTAAGGGAAGATTCAGGGAGATTTGTTGCCTGGCGACTAATCACCTGTTTCTTTGGGGCGACTAATCTCCCGGAATTGCTTACCAGTGTCTCGCGCCCTCTAAAAGGAAAAGTCGCCTGCGCCTGTTCACACGCGGCGTTTTCCTAAGTCGCTGGAAATTTAACGGAGCGCCGCTTGTGAATAGGCGCAGGCGACTTTTCCTTTTAGCAGGCGCGAGACACGGTTAAGCAATTCAGGGAGGTTAGTCGCCCCAAAGAAGCGGCGATTAGTCACCAGGTGACAAATCTCCCTGAATCTTCCAGTGTGGACTAGCCCTAAGAGATCGCATATCACAAAATTTGTGAAATCACTGCACAACCGGAAGTAGAATTTTAGCAAGGTATTTTTAAACAAAGCATTAAAATACTTAACTTTGCGCAGGATTGAGGTATCACAGAAGGGAAACGCAATGTTTTTTTAGTGTTGCTGGGCCTTTAATAATGCTGCAGTAGACAAATTAACTGCAGTCAGGACTCCAATACCCACAGTGCCTTGCATGTTCTTTTATTAGAAGATCCTTAAAGAGAATTTAAATATGAAAGGTATATGTCTTGGCTGTAGAAATTACTGCTGCTGCATTGTTGATGTGGCACATATAGTCAGGGCCAGCAGTGCAGGCAATAGCAAATAGTGTTTAGTGTCAGTAGCAATTGTATTTACAAAAAATTAATTTTCCATACCCAAAGTGTCTTTCTGGTTCAGCAAATGTGATTTATTGTTGGTACAGAAAATACTGTGTCCTGAAATGCCAAGGAGATACTTTTTTTTTTGCCTGTTTTAATCATGAAAAAGATATAATTTTTGATATTTCTTGAGCAGTCACAATTAAGGGGGTGTTGGATATTGGTAATCTAAATGTCTAACACACACAGACAAAAGATGGAGTAGTTCAGAAAAAATGATTTGCAACTTTATAAAAAATATCTGTTTTAGGTTTGACTATAGTGGATGTGGCAGTTCTGAGGGAGACTTTAAAGAGTGCACAATCGGAGGATGGAAAAAGGATGTTCTGCATGTGTTGGATTCACTGTCTGAAGGACCACAGGTAACCTAATCTTTATTCATCTGTTCTTATTCTTAAAGGAACAGTAACCCCAAACAATTAAAGTGTTTAAAGTAATGAAAAGAAAATGTGCTGTTGAAATGCACAAGTACCACTGGTGCATTTGCTTCATAAACTCTACTATAGTTTATATAAACAAGCTACTCTGTGTCCATGGGGGCAGCCATTCAAAGCTGAAAAAGGCGAAAAGGCACAGGACACACCACACAGAACAGATAAGCTCTATAGTATACAATGTGATTCTTCAGAACTTATCTTCTGTGCATCCTGTGCTTGAATGGCTGCCCCCATGACTACTCAGCAGCTATTTCATGAAAAATTATGTTGATTCTGAAACACACACCAGTTTTACCAGTGCAGGGCAACTGTACATCATTCTTTTAAAACACTAAAAAGAACAGTAACACCCAAAAAATCAAGTTTTCATGGCCTGAAATTCTAAAACAATCTAATGTTCCTCTTTGACACTTTTTTTTTTTTTTTAACTTAAATAAGATATTGGTTGGATCGAGCATGGGAGGGTGGCTCATGCTTCTTGCTGCAATAGCTCGCCCTGACAGAATAGCTGCCCTTGTTGGTGTAGCTCCTGCTGTGGATCATTTTGTGACTGCGTTTAATCAACTTCCTCTTGAGGTATGTCATCTTTTGGGGCTGTACTGTTTATTTAATTGATGGTATTATACTTTTGACAAATTTAAAAAAGTTGTGAAGATTTAAACCAACTCAACTATGTAGGGTAATTCCAAAAAGTATTGGCTTCATGTGTAATGTAATTAATATTATTTAATGCAATGGATTTTAGGTTGAGATCATAGGAGAGGGACTGAAGAAGAGAAAGGTCAGAGGAAAATGTGGCAATAAAAAAAGGTTTCCTTTTCCAATGTGAATTGATTTGTTCCAGCACAAAAATGATTGGTCCAAATTAATTGCATGCTATATGCATTGAGGCTTTTGACAGTGTTGCAGTGAATGAACTCCAAATGTGCTTGTCTCTTTTATGTTCCTGTGCCATTGTGGCATCCACCTTATAAGAAGGGACACGAGCAGACAAGTCTCTGCAAATTTATTACACAGACTGCTTATTGCAGTATTGCTTGAAATTGCCACTAATGTACCATATGTGTCTATATGCTTGGCCATCATAGTCAAAGTTAGCTAAACATCCCAACCAAATCTGGGCAAGTAGTGTTGAGAATAAACAAAACCACTGAACTTTTTAAATACATAAATATACATTCTATATTTAAGAAGCATTAATGGTTAGGTTGATGTTGAGGAACAACAAGTAAGCAACTCCATAAGACCACTGCAGATATATTTGTAAGGTGTTGCCATAGAGAACTTAAAATACATTTTGAGAACTTACCACACATTTGTGTGTGTGTGTGTGTGTACACGCACACAAACACACGTGTATCTATATTGCATTTAGCTGTCAACACATGGAAAACACAATGTTCATATGTTATGGATGCCGTTAGACTGTTCTACTTTCTTATTTAGTAAAATACTGATTAAGTCTAGTATTAAAGATTACATTTGCAGTAAATGCTGGCATCCATGTCGTAATGCCCTTGCCTACCCAGGTATGCTTAGAGTCAGCACAGCCCAGTCCATTGGCAGACACTAGCACTAAGCCTTCCAGAAATCTTCGCTTTAAAGGAATTAAATAAAAAAAAATTAAATTAAAAAATAAAATGTGGATAAATAGGCTGTGCAAAATAAAAAAAAATGTTTCTAATAATCAAAATTTTAATGTATAAAGGCTGTATGTCTTGCAGAACAGAACACTACTTCCTGCTTTGCAGCTCTCTGGGTTTCCACTGACCAACCAGACTTGAGAGTGGGCCACATGGGCCATTACTGTTTGCTTTTGAATCTGAGCTGAATGCTAAGGATCAGTTGCAAACTCACTGAACGATTATTTCCCATGTGGCCCCCTTTCAAGTCACTGACTCACTCAGAATTAGAGAGATGAAAAACAGGAAGTAGTGTTCTGTTATGTTAGATATCCAGTCACTCCAGCCTTTATACATTACATTTCTGGCTAACTAACTAAATAGTACATACTATCTATTTACCCAGTTTTTAATTTTACACTAAACTGTTCCTTTAACATCCTTATGAGCGCCTATGTTGTAGATCCTAGCACCAGTAGAAAACAAAGCTTTAAGAACAAGGGACCCAAATACTAATGGTCTGCCAAAGACTAGTATTTGCTTTTACACATTTGCAAAGCAAAGGCTTACAGTGATGGAAGAGAAAGCAGGGATGGTTGCCTGCCTCCTTCCAGCTGTTAAGATGAGCATGTCTTGCTGAAAGTACAAAGTTTGAATACATTTGGGCAGACAGGTTTCCTTAAATAACCTAAAACGCTAAAAACGATTATGGTTAAAAATGCCAAATTTTATATACTGAACTTATTGCACCAGCCTAAAGCTTCAGCTTGTCGATAGCAGCAATAATCCAGGACATTAAACTTGTCACAAGGGTCACCATCTTGGAAAGTTTCTGTGACACTCACATGCTCAGTGGACTCTGAGCAGCTGTTGAGAAGCTTAGGGGTTGTCCTAAATCAGTGATCCCCAACCAGTAGCTTGCGAGCAACATGTTGCTCTCCAACCCCTTGGATGTTGCTCCCAGTGGCCTCAAAGCAGGTGCTTATTTTTGAATTACTGGCTTAGAGGCAAGTTTTGGTTGTATAAAAAACAGATGTCCTGCCAAACATTCTCTCCTGTAGGCTGCCAGTCCATATAGGGGTTACCAAAAAGCCAATCAGAGCTCTTATTTGACATCCACATGGACTTTTTCATGCTTGTGTTGCTCTCCAACTCTTTTTTAAATTTAAATGTGGCTCACAAGCAAAAAAATGTTGGGGACCCCTGTCCTAAATGATCAAACAGAAAATGAGGTTGGCCTGTAAGCTGATGTTACAGGGCTGATTATGGTTATTATATTCTGTTGTTAATTGCACTGGTTTCTGTGCTGCCTTGTCGTAATTATTCATTTTAATCATATTTATACTGTGGCATATTGGTTCTATGTATGGTGTATATTTTGAGTCAGGTCGCTACATGGGCATCTCTTGAGGCACAGATCTTTATATTGTGATGTCCTGTACCACTTTAGCACTAATGTATATCATGTCTATCCTACTTCTTTACTTAAGCTTTAGTTCTCCTTTAAAAGTGCATCTCCGTACATTTCCTTTGGTTACTTTGGTGTTCTCCCACACAGGAAAATTCAGCCCCTTATTAAAAAAAAAAATCCTACCCTACATAGATCCCACTCCCCCCAGCCTAGCTGATACCCCGGGTAAATGCCCCTAACTTTTTACTTACTCCTTGGTGCAGATTCAGGGCATCAGAGTTCACGGCAGCCATCTTCTTCTCTTCGGGAAATCTTCAGGAAGAGAGCGGCACATGCATAGTTGGAGCAATTTTCCAGTGTGTTACAACTGCGCTTGCGCCAAAAGTCCCGGAAATTGCTGAAGCAACAGAAGAAGACCGGAAGATTTACAAAGAGAAGACGATGGCTGCCGTGAACTCCGATGCCTGAATCTGCAATGAGGGGTAAGTAAAAAATTAGGGGCATTTACCTGGGGTAGTAGCTAGGCTGATTCTCCTTTAATTCTCTTTTAACTTTCCTGTGTGGGAGGAACCAAAGTAACCAGGGGAAAGCCACTGAAATGCACTTGTAAAGGAGAACAAGTTTAACTAAAGTTACATTAATTGTTGTACATTAGTGCTAAAGGGCTGTGGTTTCCTTGCACTTCGTTAAGGTCAATGCTATACGGGGCAAAAAAACCCTAGGCCAAGAATCAGCCCCTACACTGTTCCTGAATATTCATTTTCTGTGCTGAAATCCACCTCATGTGCCTGCACCCAGGCCAATGCAGTGGTTCCAGGTACAGGCAAGGAAGACAGCTGCTGCCAGTGTAGGGGCTGATTCTCCACACACCAAGAATTCGGACTACATTGAATAAGCTTTATTGGCTACCCTACTTAAGAATGTTACTGCTTAGAAATGACCCATTAAACACATGCCATTAATAAAACTAAAGCACACTCTTCCCTTTCTACAGGAAAGAAAAGCAATAGAAGAAAAAGGTGAATGGAAGTTTCCTTCAAAATACAATGAGCAAGGTTTTTATGACATCCCTTATTCATTTATTAAAGAAGCAGAGAACCATTGTTTGTTGAAAGGCCCTGTCCCCATAACGCGTCCTGTTCGACTGATCCATGGAATGAAAGATGAAGATGTCCCTTGGCATGTGTCAGTAGAGATTGGAGAATGTATTCTCAATGCAGATGTGGATATCATACTCCGCAAACATGGCCAACATCGGATGAGTGAGAAGGAGGACATTAAACTAATAGTATACACTATTGATGATTTGATCGATAAGCTGACAACGTTAGGATGAAGAACCAAATAAACTGCATGAGAAGATGATACCCTAAAGCCTCTATGCATATATAGCTGATCCCTCGCCTTAATTGCAGACAGACTGCTCTTTTTCTATTGCACATCACTTTATATATGTTTTCTACTGCTCAAGTATTTACATGTTCTATATTTGTAGCAGTAAATGTGAATTTTTATTTGAACTGTACAAAATATGAACCTTACCCTGTTTAACACCACAGCACATGTTAATTCTAAGAAACAATAAACTGAAATGTTTTTATTTCGTCAACAGAAGATACATGTTTTAGAATAAATATATATGTAATATATTTCAGAATGATTCATCTGATTTTGAATTTCCCCCCCTTTTTTTAAAGTTGAAAAAACAGGTTGTACTGTTGGATTCCAGTTTGAACGGAAGCTACATTCAAATGTGAATAAACTGGGATTCTGAATTAGTTATTAACCCTTTCCCTGCCAAGCACGTAGCTCATACGTGCTTGGCTAAAAAGGTTTTG
>CM044434.1:63494691-63506651 GCA_024363595.1 Xenopus borealis | reverse complement strand
GCTTGGCAGTAGATGTTCCGTTTTGGACAAAATGGCTGGCAGTGAAAGGGTTAAAATGGAATGAAAAGTAAAACAAATAAAATACCAGGTTTCTTTTTCATTAGGGAATGTAAACGCAGCTCCAATGTACTTTAAAAGATTTGTAACCTTTTCATAAGAAACCTGATTGCAGATCGTAAAACTTTCTTGGTTTTACTTTCTCTGACTACTGCCAATAGGAAACTTTAGATGTCCCCTAGCTGCTCTGCATGGAAACAATCGTATTTTGGAACGGCAGGGAAGAGTTGTGCAGGGTTACCAGGTTGCTTAAAGAAGAACTAAAGCTTAACTGAAGAAGTAGCTAGAAATGTTGTACATTATGTTTTGTGCTTTCGTACCAACCCAAGACAACTACAGCCCTTTAGCAGTAAAGATCTGTGTCTCTGTGCCCCAGTAGCTCCCCATCTTCTTTTCTGCTGATTCACTGCACATGCTCTGTGCTGATGTCAGTTATTGACCTTAGGGACCCACTCACAATTAGGAATGCACCAAATCCATTATTTTGCATTCGGCCGAACCCCCTGAATCCTTTTTGAAAGATTTGGCCAAATACCAAAGCTAATTCAGATCCTAATTTGCATATGCTAATTAGGCGTGGGAAGGGGAAAAATTACTTTTGTGATAAAAAGTCACGCGATTTCCTTCCCAGACCCTAATTTGCATATGCAGATTCTGTTTGGCTGGGCAGAACGATTCGTCCAAATCCTGTGAAAAAGGCCGAATCCCAAGCCGAATCCTGGATTCGGTGCATTCCTATTCACAATATACAGTACACATAGAATATCAGCTTATATACAGGCAAATGTAATTTTTATTGATATTTTGAGAGGACTCCTAAGCTTCTCAACAGCTGCTCAGAGCCCACTGAGTATGTGTGTGTCACAGACACTTTCTAAGATGGTGACCCCCCTGTGACAAGTTTGAAGTCCTCCTGGATCATTGTTGCTATTGACAAGCTGAAACTTTAGGCTGATGCAATATGGTCATTCTATAAAATATTTATTTTTGGCTATTCATTTTTAGAGTTTAGTTCATCCTTTAACCTGGCTAGACTTGGCTAAACAATATGCAAACATTCCTTCCCATTCATGCAGAAATCTGCCAGCTCTGTTTGTTTCCCTAAAGAGCAGCCGGCGACCATTTACAGATTCGTATCCACAGTCAGAGCAAATCAGAAGGGGCAAAAGGCCAAAAGAGAATCTTTTCCCAGTAGGTTTCCTGAACTACCTGAAATAAAAAGTTGTAATTATAACTAGATGGTGTTGTTGCTGAAGAAACCACATGATGTTGGCTTGGAAACAATGTATAGGTCGCCCCTGGAGCATAGAGAGTATCCAAAGTCTTTGAAACCTGGTTTATAACTGTGAGAATTAAAGCAGATCAAATTTTACCATTGTAATCTATAAAAAAAAAAAAATCTGATTGGCTGTAAATGGCTCCACCCAGTGACCTTATGTACCAAGTTTGAAGACCCTGCCATTAATAATGTAAGAATGGCAGCAATGTAAATATTCCTATTGGTATAGAGAAACAAAAAAGTGCACATGGTTGCTGCCTATTCTGGACTGTTCAATTCAGCATTGGACTTAAAAATATATCTGATCCACTCACATTTATCTTTACTAATATAGGTTTATAGGGTGGATTCATACACAAATAAGAGTGATATTGCCAAAAGTATAGCATTTCTTACCATCCCCTCAGGCGGCATAGTTCTTATCTGGTGGTATTTTAAGCGGAATATTGGACCCGCCGTAGCGATCGTATCATAGTGGAGAAATTGTACTAGCGCTGGATACTGGGTTTGGTCCACCACCTCATCATATTCAATCACACATTGAGGGCTATCTGGACCTAGACTCCCATCCACATGTTATCAGGCCAAATCACCAGGGTATGTAAACTTTTGATCAGGGTCGTTTGGGTAGTTTATGTAGTGAATATGAATTAAAAAGAGTAAACACAGTTGTTTGACGATAAATAGCTTCAGCCAACCAACTCACCATGAGTGAAAGAAAGGTTTTTGTGTTATCACTCATATTCTCTGAAAAATGGTTAAGTATCTAAACTTATGAGCCCAACTGTGTATGTGTGTATATATATATATATATATATATATATATATATATTGTGCTTTAATGCACTGACCATGTACTTAATATTATTACTTTTTTGCTCATGGGAATATCCTTACAGCATTAGTAACCATAGGGTTAAAGGAACAGTTCAGTGTAAAAATAAAAAGTGTGCAAAATAAATATTTCTAATATTGTTAGTTAGGCGAAAATGTAATGTATAAAGGCTGGAGTGACTGGATATCTAACATAACAGAATACAACTTCCTGTTTTTCCACTCTGTAACTCAGTTAGTCAGTGACTTGAAGGGGGGACCACATGGGACATAACTGTTCAGTGAGTTTGCAATTGATCCTCAACATTCAGCTCAGATTCAAAAGCAACAGTTATGGCCCACATCAGGGATCCCCAACCTTTTGAACCCGTGAGCAACATTCAGAAGTAAAAGGAGTTGGGGAGCAACACAAGCATGAAAAATGTTCTTGGGGTGCCAAATAAGTGCTGTGATTGGCCATTTGGTAGCCCCTATGTGGATTGTCACTTACACTGAGGCTCTGTTTAGCAGTACACCTGGCTTTATACAACCAAAACTTGCCTCCAAGCCTGGAATTCAAAAATAAACACCTGCTTTGAGGCCACTGGGAGCAACATCCAAGGGGTTGGAGAGCAACATGTTACTCACAAGCTACTGGTTGGGGATCACTGGCCCACATGATACCCCCGCCCCCCCCCCCATGTACATACACAAGGAAGGAAAAGTGGGGAAATGTGCTAGCATAGAAGACTGTTTATTGCTGCAAAACTCTGTGAGTATATTCATATATCAAAGAATTCTAGGCCACAATATATTGCAGACTGTAGATCCACAATACAAGGCAGATTTTATATAAAAGCTTTAAATACAGAAAAACAGCAACGTCTCCACAAGGTGTCACTATTGCCTAAGTATTATAATAAGCTTGTACTTGCGCTGTATACATGTGTGTACTGTATGCATTTCAGCACTAACATTCTTTTAAACCCATTTGTGTGGTCCTATATTTGAACAGGCCTCATAATATAAAGTTTTTTAGTCTGGGCCCCTTGTCCATTGCTTGGAAGAACCTAGGATTTGAATAATCAATGTTATTGATAGGGTTTCTATATATAAAAATATAGCAAATATATATATAAATAATAGCAAAATAAATCAGAGTGCCACAGAAAGGTATGTCCTGCCAGAACTCTATATCATAATGTTAACCCGTTCCAGGGCATTTCACTTGTTTAAAACACCCAATATCTCCCTCATTACTCCTTGGGTGAATCACATGACAATGTGCCAAGCATGGGTGCTGGGACTAATTGTTAATTGTTTCCTTAAGGTTGCAAAATAAATATTTGTACTTTGGAAGCCATTTCTACAGTATATACCATGATCTGTTAATAAGGTATTCATACTAGGGGCTCTTACAGAGGGATGGAACACAAGATGATGTCATTAGCACTAATTGTTTTGTACAACATCTAATTATAATAATATTATGTGGATCTCATTATTTATTTTCCTTCCAATGTCTGTTACACCTGGTCACTCACCCCACTTTAATCAGTTGGAGGTTTGGCATTCCCTTTATCGCTTGCCAGTCGATGCTCAGCCTGTGGGTACTGAACTAATCTGGTGTCTTGGAAGTCAGTTTGGTGACTGTACCTTTTATTATTATTATTATTTTGTATTTATATAGCAAAAAAGAGGGGGGTTGTGGGTGCACACCTAAGGCAAATTTCAAAATACTTTAAAAATACTTAAATATTATTTAAATATTATTATCTATAAGTATTTTTAAAGTATTTTGCCTTAGTTGTGCACCCACAACCCCCCTCTTGTTTGTATTTATATAGCGCCAATATATTTTGTGGCGCTTTCAAGTAATTACAGCTCTTATCTTTCATTATATCATTATTGTAAAAACTCTAAATTGTAGTTATGATTTACTTGAAGGCATCTTAAATTAACTCACAAGAAAAGTATGAGGATCTGAAATGAATGAGGATAGAGAAGCAACCCACTAAAGAAATGAAAAATACATTTTAATACAGGAAGCACTGTTGGAAAATAAAAAGAAACATAATATTCCAAACAGTAGGGCACTATTTTTTTTATCAGTATGTTAAACTATTTATTATGGACTGTGGTAGATAAGTGAAAGTAAACCAGTTCCAATATACTCTATGGCTAAAAGTACTTGTAGCTGAATTTCTGCCTGTCTCAGTGTTCAACTTTAATATTCAGTGATATTGTAGTGAATCCAGTCAGGAGAACAAGGGGATCTGCCAGGAACATCATATCCATGGTAGGGAAATACTTATGTGCATACCTCCCAGCTGTCCTGATTTTGACAGCTCAGTCCTGGGTATCTTACTGAAATATCCCGAGTTTTTTTTTTTGATCTCCTGCACTGCTGCTAAAGAAAAGATACAAGATTTCAGATACGCAAGGAAACAATTGTAACAATTTTAGATAAGCAGGTCAAAAGTCACAAAATTTCCCAAAAAAATTATCGGAATTTTTGTGACTTTCGGCGCATGCGCAGTAGATCTGCACCGGCAGATTCCTCGTACTGAGTATGTACCCGAAAACGCCGGTCAATACAGGATGAAGAGCAGTGGCATAACTAGATCTTACTGGGCCCCACAGCAAATAATTTTTTAGGCCCCCAAAACGTCCAGTGGTTGACCTGTTTTACCAATATTTATTGTAATTGTATATGAATTAGGGCCTCATGGGGCCCCTATAGCTCCTGGGCCCCCTGCAGCTGCAGGGTCTGCTTCCTCGGTAGTTACACCCCTGATGAAGAGCGAAAGAGACAGGACAGCGTCTGTGAACTCTGCTGGACAGGACCTGGAAGGAGGGGTAAGTAACAACAAGGGGCGTTTACCTGGGGGGGCAGGTAAGCCGGGAGGGAGGTGGTCTACACAGGGGAGGGTTTTTTTCCCCTTAGAGGTTTAATTCTCCTTTAAGGGGCAGCTTTCAGATTTTTTAACAAAACTTTTATAACACATAAAACATGGCCCTAAAACTCAGAAATTTGATAAAAACTGCCATAACCTAACTAAGTCATAGCTTTCCATGTGCTGCTACTCTTAAGAGCAATCGGCATCTGCTCGCTGTTTCTTCATCGTACTTTGAGTAGTAGAGACCTTTAACCTTGCTTAAGAGTTTATCGATTGAGTTTCATTTCCTTTCTACATATTTAAATATACATTTATATGACCAGTAGTGCGGTTGGCATGTGGGGCCTTTTCTGCTATGCATTATGACAGTTGTAAAGATACTCTACGGCTTCTTGACTATAAAAGGAGTGGCTGTATTGCAGTGTACTGTATTGAATACAAAGCTCTTGTGGTGCATCGTATTCAAAGAGTCACTTCAAGCAGTGATCATTATCCACTTTATTAGTTGACACTATCCAGTAAGGTGGGGCCTGAGGACAGGCAAGAGAAGAATAAATCCTGACAGTGTATAGTCATAAACTAGCAATCACATCACACTGGTTCAGGTATGTGACCTCTTATCTAGAATGCTCTGGACCTGGGGTTTTCCAAATAAGAGGTGTTTCCTTAACATGGGTCTCCATACCTTAAGTCTACTAAAATATCATTTAAACCTGAATGAAACCCAATGGGCTGGTTTTGCTTCCAATAAGGATTAATTATATCTTAGTTTGGACGAAGTACAAGCTACTGTTTTATTTTACAGAGAAAAAGGAAATCATTTTTATAAATGTGGATAAAATGGAGTCTATAGAAGACAGCCTTTCCATAATTCAGAGCTTTCTGGATAATGGGTTTACGGATAACGGATACCATACCTGTATTAGAACGATTAGCTTTACAAATTTCACATTTCTTTATCTATCCAAAGTTTTCCAAGATTTAATTAGCAATCTCCCATAGGGGACCTTTTCTATCAAGCTCCTTGGAAGCAGGGAAAGGTTAGTGTGGAGGTGGAAGATCAGTTCTGTGGAAAGTATGACAGTTATATCAATAACAAAGACTTCAGCAGCAAGAGGCAACAAGCAATATCACTCTAGGAAGCAAGGCGGCACATACAGAGATGGCTTTTCCATAATTTAGAGCTTTCTGGATGCTATACCTCTATCAAGAAATGGCAGCACTTGCTAAACTAAATCTTTCTAACCTGATCAATAATATTTTGGATTATAATGGATATTATGGTCGAGAAAATCTTCTGGAGGAAAAGTCTAAGCATTGAAGAGATACACTGTATAGCATCTTAGCGTATAGGAACTGTCCCCCATTGCTGGACCAGAAATGTGTTTTCCATGAACAGGCGACAGAGACTGTCTGTATCCCATTTCTTCATTCAGTGAGTATCTGTTATTATCAAAGTCAATTTTAATGCACTTAGGGGCAAATTCACTAAGCGCCAAAAATGCGCCAGCGCTATGTAAATTCACTAAAGTGTAAAGTTGTGCTCAGGGAGGCGAATGGTAGCGAAGTCACGCTACCGTTACTTCGTCAGGCAAAGCACATTTACGCTAGCGATGCACAATTTGCCTACGGTGCAAAGTTGAAAGTATAATAGAAGTATATGTTACAGCCACTACATTCCACTACACAAGCCCAGAAAACCTTTAATAAATAAAATAAAGTTGTCCTATTGCCCTACATGTGCCCCCTGTTTAGTTGTGTTGCCATATGTTAGGAAATGTAGGGGGGAAGAAGGGTAACCCCCAAAAAAATTACTCTATTTTTCAGACTATCACCCTAATAAAAGTAAAAGACGCCAGTGTTTTTTTTTTTGGGACTTAATTTTTTTTCAAACTCCTATCTATTGTATTGAACTTCACCAGGTCTGGCCTGGCGAAGTAATGTCTAGCGTAAGTGGTAACGTTCAGTAAAATGGGCATCTTAGTGAATAAGCGTAATTACGTCCCTTCGCTAGCGAATTTTTGCCAGGGACACTGTTAGTAAATCGTCAAAGTTGCGAAATGACGTCACACTGGCGAATTAGCACTAGCGTTAGATGCTTCATGCTTTAGTGAATTTAGTACCTTCCTCTGAACCCTGGAATTTACCTTTTGTAAACTAAAAAAAGTCTATCCTGTGACCCACTTTTATTTACCAGAGGGATGACAAGCTACAGGTGGGAACCTTACATTTTTAATGGGTCTGTGAATTGAAGCTCCCAGTTCTTTCATCAGCCAAAAAATCCACAAAGGGAGTAAAAAAAACCCATATACTGTGTTACTACTCTTCCCTAGTCTGTACAGTATGGGACCTGTTATCCAGAATGCTTGGGACCTGGGTCCCCATGGGACCTTCGCACATCCAATATATTAACCTGTATCATTTCACTCACTCACTGTCTACTTCTATGCAGCTGAGATGACCATAAAACTTGAGTAAAACATGGAAAGTGTCTTGGCCGTACTGACTTTCTGAAACCATTGACTAAGAATCCTTGCTCTCCCTCTTGTTTCTGTGCAACTCAATACAAGGAATGCACTGTGAAAAGATGGACAATGTTTGGACCAACTCTTTATTCTGAATAGAAGCAGCAACGCATGCAGTGGTAGTGAGGCTTTGTAGTGAGGACAGTAGCCTTGTGGCACCCAGGACTTATGTATATCTGGTGGCTACAGAAAACCTGGAACAGTATGGTATTACAAGACCCAGTTCTGTGCAGTAGATAATCTGCTAAAAGTATATAAATACGTTCACTCTATAAAGTAAAAAATAAGGAAAGTCAGTTGCATGGATGTCTTTATCCATTAAAGAACAAGTAAACCTTTTTTTTTCTATCTGTAAATTTGCTCTAAACAGCCCCCCAGATTAATGTACCTTAGTCCCTGCTGCAAGTCTGCTCTGGTTTCTGTAGGGTTGCCACCTGTCCGGTTTTGAACCGGACAGCCCGGTATTTTGAAGGGCTGCCCGGTTCAATGCTTCCTGCCCGGTTTTCCATATAAGGAAAACCGGGCAGGATTAGCTTGATTAACGCTGCGATCGGCCAATCGGCGATCGTGGCGTCATAGCTCCGCCCACTGATGTCACAGGACCGCCCTGTGACGTCACGGGACCACCACCCTGTCCGGCTTGAGCCACAGGGAAAGGTGGCAACCCTAGGTTTCTGTGTTATCAGCAGCTTGTTTCCCCTTCTTCCTGGTGCAGAGTGAAGCCCCGCCCCTTAGCTTACTGAGCTGACCTTATCTCTTGGACTAGTCCAGGAGATCATTTGCATACTATGACATAGCAGAGACCAGTGTGTTTAGCACCTTTTGCTTGGGGAAACTAGCTTACTAATGCACACACTGGCTCCCTCTTCCTCTCTATTGTGGAACAGCAGCAAATGGACTGCTCAGTAAACTAAGGGGCGGAGCTTCACTCTGCACCAGGAAGAAGGGGAAACAAGCTGCTGATAACACAGAAACCAGAGCAGACTTGCAGCAGGGACTAGGGTACATTAATCTGGGGGGCTGTTTAGAGCAAATTTACAGAAAGAAAAAGAAAAACATTTACTTTTCCTTTAATAGATAAGTGAAATGCGTGAGCCAAACACAGGCACTTACAGGGCTTTCTTGTGAATAAAGAGTGAGAATTTATTGTGATAAAGTTTTAGGCCTGGGTGGCTAAATTCTTTCAAAGTGCATATAATCATGCAAATGTATTTAATCCTGCTTCAAAGAAGCACACAATGACTCTGAATGGGGGTTTTATTCAGCTGGGTTTGTGGCCCACACTGTGCTGGAAATCAGTTATAAATAGCCTTGGAGCAGAATAACTAGCCATTTTCCATAATTCTGATTTAAATGAAAATATGACAAGTGGGGTTTATATGTGGAGAACAATGTCTCCCCAACAAGTACTCAGTATCAAAGAATGGGGCAGTTTACTCTTGAGAGTTAGAAACAGTCACAGATATTGATTTTTATTGATTCTTTGCATGCCAGTTAATTTAAAGGGGTTGATCACCTTGAGTTAATTTATGAGACAATTTGCATTTTGTTTTCATTTCTTATATCATTTCTTATTAAAGTACCCTAGCAACCCTGCATTGATTTGAATACGAGACTGAAATATACATAGGAGATGCCCTGAATAGAAAGATGAGCAGTAAAAAGTGGCAATAATCGTGCAGCTTTACAGAACTTTTGTTTTTTATATAGTTGCCTACTTGGCAACTTGAAAGAGTCAGAAGAAGAAGGCATATCATTAAAACCTGATGAAAAATAAATAATGCAGACCAATTGAAAAGTTGCTTAGAATTGGCCATTCTATAACATACTTAAAGGTGAGAACAACACTGAGCTTGTGATCACATTTACAGAAGGTCATGAACATTAGTGATGCATGTTGATAAACAGATTTGGGTAGGCTGGCTTATGTTCTAGACCAGTGATCCCCAACCAGTAGCTCGTGAACAACATGTTGCTCTCCAACTCCTTGGATGTTGCTCTCAGTGGCCTCAAAACAGGTGCCAGACTTGGAGGCAAGTTTTGATTCCATAAAAACCATGTGTACTGTCAAATAGAGCCACTTATAGTCTACTAGTCTACATAGGGACCACTAAATAGCCAATTACAACCATATTTTGGCACTCCATATAGTTTTTGCATGCTGGTGTTGCTCCCCAACTCTTTTTATTTTTGAATGTGGCTCATGGGTAAAAAAGGTTGGGGACCCCTGTTCTAGAGATATATTCATTTTAGGGTGAGTTTGGATATGAACTTGACTGTTGAATCGTTTTTTTTTAATAGCTCTTAAGCTTTGATAAAAATATTGCATGTAAATCACATTCAGCATTATATGCGGCATCTTATACAGTTAGGGTAGTATTTTTGGATATATGAGCTTGGCACATTCTTACTGTAAAGGGTAACTGTTGCACATATTTAATTCATTTGCAACATTGTATGGGTTTGAGCATCAGAATAAAAACTGATACACACTATACTCTGATGTGGAAAGGTGCTATACTATTACACAAGGGAAGCGGGAATTCTATAAAACAGTTTTATCACTGAACACATTTATAGATTTTTGAAGTTTGATCATTTGCACTATACATTGTGCTCACTGAATCAGGTGTATGATGTTTATGACACTGGTGGGTGTGACAATTAAGGGCGGGGGTCCTTAGAGGACCGAAACGCGTACATGTCTCATGTTATTGTGATGCAGTAAAGCATTATATTTGCTCCTATCAGTCTTCTTTTTTCAGACTTTACATGACTCTTGTTATAGCACCCGGCCAATGCTCTAAAAGGATAGGTGAGTGCCGGAAACAAATATATATACACACACTTACAGTCATATGAAAAAGTTTGGGAACCCCTCTCAGCCTGCATAATAATTTACTCCACTTTCAACATAAAAGATAACAGTGAGCAGGCCCGGACTGGTAATCTGTGGGTTCTGGCAAATGCCAGAGGGGCTGCTATAAGGTGCCATAGAAATGCAGTAATTAGTGGGCTGGTGGCGGCTGTTTGCAGTGGCGTAACTACCAGGGGTGCAGAGCGTGCAATTGCACCAGTGCCCCCATATCCTTGGGGCCCATCGGAGCCACAATAATAGTTATGGCAGGCAGTTATCTAGGGGGAGATTTTACAGCACACATGCCATCAACACTCCAGCATGGAATTTATAGAGGTAAGGGCCCGACAGGGGGACCCAGGTGCCCATCCTGTACCGGGGCCCACCAGGGAGTAGTTACACCACTGGCTGTTTGGGCTGATTGGGCCTCTTTGTACCTGAAATGCCAGGGCCTATTTTGACTCTCAGTTCAGGCCTGACACTGAGACAAAATGGTGCAGTAGAGACTAATTCACAGGATATATATGACTCCATTAAGGCTAAAAGTAATGGGTAGGAATCCTACCGCATCATGCCGCAAATGCAATTCTCCAGACAAGATGTTCTTCCAGCTATTATGGGCTTGTCCAATGGTACATAAATACTGGGCATAAGTAGTGAGATACATTAATGAAAAAGTCCTGCTACCTGGCATTCTTTTCCTGGAGGTGTCTTGCTGTGGGACTGTGTGGCTAGTTCAGGGGCCCTTGTTAAATTAAGGATTGGATGAATTCATCATCAATACCCACCAATTCACCCAATATCAACAAATTCTTCAGGATAATGTTCAAGCATCAGTCACAAAGTTGAAGTTACGCAGAATTTGGATATTCCAACAAGACAATGATCCTAAACACACGTCAAAATCTACAAAGGCATTTTGCAGAGGGAGAAGTACAATATTCTGGAATGGGCGTCGCAGTTCCCCGACTTGAACATCATCAAAAATCTATGGGATGATTTGAAGCAGGTCGACCATGCTCAGCAGCCATTAAATATATATATATATATATCTGAACTGTAAATCATATACAGATCTAGCAACAGAATTTAAGCTCCCTGGGAATATTATATGAATTTTTAACATTGCTGTATAAATAATGGGGAATCCTTTCAAAAGAAATATCTATATTTTAAAGAAATCCTGCATCAATCATGTATTCATTATGTCATATATCAATGTATTTATTACATTATTTTCTATATTTCTGTATTATTAATATCGCTGTATAATCTAATCTAATGTGAGGACAGCACCTGAGTCGTGAGGGCAGCACCAGTTAAGAGTGATGTGGGGAAGTGGGAGGGAGCGAGGCGAACCGCCCTTGCTGGGGATTAGAGCCGGGAGGGTGAGGGTGATCTGTTGCGGAAGTGGAGAAACCGGAAGTAGGATATGCGTTCCAGGGTGGAATGCAGGTGGCGCGAAAAGGAAATTGGACAGTGGCGCGAAACCGGAAGTGACTGCCTTTAAAAGGAAACGCAGGAAAGAT
>CM044434.1:63470313-63484138 GCA_024363595.1 Xenopus borealis | reverse complement strand
CAAAGAAGAATGTAGGCTAACATAAAACTGCAGTACTGGGACTACCCACCAAAAACATGATTCCAGGAAGCTCCCTTTTTCCATTGCTCTGGCAAAAGTTACACAAGAGTCCATACAAACTATAGGCAGCATTTTCCCCATGAATTCTGCACTGATATTTATAATCAGGCTTTTATGTTTCCCTTTAATGGAACAGTTCAGTGTACAAATAACAACTGGGTACATACTGCAAAATAAAAACTGTATCTAATATAGTTACTTAGGCAAAAATTTAATTTAGTGTTCTGTTAGGTTAGACATCCACTCACTCCAGCCTTTATACATTACATTTTTGCCTAACTATATTAGAAACATTTTTTATTTTGCACAGCCTGTCTATTTACCCAGTTTTTATTTTTACCCGAACTGTTCCTTTAAATGCTTTTATATTATACCTCTATTGGCTAGATAGATATCTAAAGTGATCCATGACATTGATGCTTTTGGTAAGCTTAAAAGGGTTAAACTAACATATTTTAGTATGAATGGCCAATTCGAAGGAACTTTTCAATTGGTCTTCATTTTTTTTAAATCTAAAATTTTTTTTTTTAACTATTTGCCTTCTTCTGAGTCTTTCCAGCTTTTGAATGGGGGGGGGGGGGTCACTGACCCAGTCTAAAAACAAATGCTTTTTACCATTTAGAGGGTTATTTACTAACATCTGTTTCTTTCTGGTAGGATTTTTAAAGGTGAAACAATTTTTTGTGGAAAAAAAAATTGCTTCCCCCCCCAAGATTTATTAAACCCTGATGCTTCTAAAAGTCAGAATAACAAAATTCTCCATCTCAAACCTTCTGAGTTCATGTAGAAGTCAATGGCAGATGTCCCTTTTGAATTGGAAGACATCCTGGTCTGCAATGGGTTATTTCCCGCCTCCCGTTTTTTTTTTTTGCTTTTACCAGAGTTAGTTTATTGACAAATAAAATAAAAATGTTGATGGGTGTTTGGTGGAAGTGGTTTTAAGAAAATAGCGAGAAATATTTGGATTTTACTAAATGTTTTTAGTGATGATTTTTATTTCTCATCTTCAGGCCCTCTCCTATTCATATTTTAGTTTCTTATCTAAATCAGTGCATGGTTACTAGGAGAATTTGTACCGTAGCAACCAGATTGCCTAAGCTGCTAATTGCTCAGAAGAAGTCTTGTAAGACTTGTATGTAAGAGCTGCTCACAGTCCACTGATTGAATATAACACAGATGTCCCTTCCACTGACACACTGGACAACAGAGATACTCAAGGTTTACAAACAAACTGCAACGATGGAGCAATGTCATAATCAGGATTTCTTTACAGGTGACAGAATCAATAAAGGGTAAACAAAAAAAAAAACACTTTATTGATTCATCTGTGCAAACCCTTGTGGCTCATCATGATTCATTTTTAAGACTAATGTGTATTGGGACTAGTGGCCTGGCACAGACAAATGAGTCTGTTATTGTAATGAACCAGGAAAACAAATGAATGAAATGTATGAGCTTTTTAGGTTCCAGGAGTTGATTGGGTGAAACAATTCATAGTGCCAGCACCATGAGGGTTTTTATCATGAGAAATGCAGTACAAATGCGTATACATTCCATTTAAAGCCTGGTGATGTTCAGATAAATCTGGTTACCTATAGCAGGATCTTCAAATCTGAAATACTGTGCAATCATCCATATAGTATCAGTCCCATTGCCCTTGTGCAGTGATCAGATGGGCACTGATGATGGTGTAGTATTGGTTTAAAGGAACAGTTCAGTGTAAAAATAAATAGATAGGCTGTGCAAAATAAAAAATGTTTCTAATATAGTTAGTTAGCCAAAAATGTAATGTATAAAGGCTGGAGTGACTGATGTCTAAGCGACTAAGGTGGCCCACATGGGACATAACTGTTCAGTGAGTTTGCAATTGATCCTCAGCATTCAGCTCAGATTCAAAAGCAACTGTTATGACCAATGTGGCCCTCCCTCAAGTCACTGATTGGATACTGCCTGGTAACCAATCACTGGAAACCAAGAGAGCTCAAAAGTAATGTTCTGGCTATTATGTTAGACATCCGCTCACTCCAGCCTTTATACATTACATGTTTAGCTAACTAGCTATATTAGAAACGTATGTTATTTTGCACAGCCTATCTATTTACCCAGTTTTTATACTGAACAATTCCTTTACCAGTTTTAGATAGTGAACTGAAAACAAAGTTATTAAGGCCCCTGAAATAGGCGCTCACATCATATTTTATATCAACAAGACTTCAGATTTTTTTCAACCTATTGGCAGCTTTTTAATCACAAATCTTTCTATACAGGTCAATATGACCCAAACATTCCAGGCAGCACAGTATAAATACAAGAAAGTCGGGGCCAATTCCATTCGTACATTCATATACAAAGTACCATGGGGTTTTTACAATGAACAGACAGACTTTGGCATTTGCAAAGTAATTTGGTACCACCAAGTGCTCATTATAAATACAGACATTGCCTCATACAAAAAAAAATAACAAAACAAAATGAGAAACCCTTTCACCTCCATAAATATTTCCACTTGCAGATATTGTTTGGCTGATAATCCCACTGGTGTGGAGGATAAAGCGTACCTGCGGCCATCTTGAAACATATTTACATGAAGATCATTTAAAGGGCCAGTAACACAAAAAACTGACATTTCAAATATAGGAAATGTATATAGAATAGTTGTTGGCAGGAGGAGTCCTCTTTTATTTTTATCTTATAGGTATGTAGATAGCAAAGGATTCATTTGATCCTGTTAATCGTTACTAAAGTACTAAAACTGTTGGATGAAACTTGAATGGCACCCCCATGACTACATAGCAGCTTATGTCTATGACATATATTAGAGCTTTAGAACAGCACAGTCACAGTCCATCATCCTCATTCTTATTTTGTGTGTTTTTGAACTTTTAATTGCAGAGGCTGAACGGGAACACATGTTCCATCTGTAGATCTAACCTATAGAAGAGTGTGACAATAAGCTAGGCCTTTAACCATGCGTGATGTGTTAAAGACAAGAAAAACTGATACAGATAGGCTATAGTTTCCACTCAAGCCCACCCAGAGACAGTGCTGTACCCCCTGCAGTCAATAATACAACGGATTTCCTCATACACTAGGGACAATGGCACACATGATGTTATGTTGCCTGGAGACAGCTTCCCGTATAAGGCATGATAATTGAAATCCGTGTTGCACCAAGAAAAAAAAAGTGTCAGCTACAAATGCAGATGTGACTGTCTTCTATGATGTACAGTAAGCACCTCTATCTGTAATAGAAAGCATTGACTGAAGTGATTCAAATGCAGTTCTACATTATCAGCGACATAATTAGCAATGTACCCCAAGACCAGATATTATAGTAAGAAACCTCAATCTTGTTTTGGGCACACACACATTCTAGACCAGGGGTCCCCAACCTTTTTTGCTCATGAGCCACATTTAAATTTAAAAAAGAGTTGGAGAGCAACACAAGCATGAAAAAGTCCATGTGGATGTCAAATAAGAGCTCTGATTGGCTTTTTGGTAACCCCTATATGGACTGGCAGCCTACAGGAGAGAATGTTTGGCAGGACATCTGTTTTTTATGCAACCAAAACTTGCCTCTAAGCCAGTAATTCAAAAATAAGAACCTGCTTTGAGGCCACTGGGAGCAACATCCAAGGGGTTGGAGAACAACATGTTACTCACGAGCTATTGGTTGGGGATCACTGATCTACACCAACCTCAGGCCACTTGTGTGAAGTGATCAAACTGGGCAGGGATGGCTAGTTGAATGTGGGCAAAACACATGAAAAACATGGGTTTCCAAATGGTGTAGTTGACCCCCAAAAGGTCACCTTTGATGGAGGCATCAATATGGTACTTATGGAGTATATGTTACTTTGCAGCTCTGCAATAGTTTTGGAACATAATATTTGGGTGACAGTAACTGTAGATGTCTCAGAATTTAAAGGTGGTCTGTACAAATTGTCCTGCTGGGAGGTGAACATTGAAATGCTTATTGTTACTGTCTGAGGACTGACCACTTTTGGCTGTGGATGATGCCAGTTGCAGTGATCTATAGGCCACCTATTTAAAATCTACAGGTAGATCACAATGTCAATTTTGGGCACCAGCTTTCTCTAAATGCACCTACTTCTCTATGGAAGCTGTGATAGACTGAAATGTATTTTGAGTGCCACTATTTTTGCCTTATGGCAGCAGCAATCCAAACACTGGGTGTGTAATAACCCATAGCATCATAAATTTCCTTCTGGGTGAGCCATTGTGATGTCACTTGCTCTAACATTAAAGCTATGGGCACACAGGCAGTGACTGATTAGTGGCAGAGTATTTTTGCAGGCTGCTCAGTTCTCCAGCTCCATTGATTTCAATCTGATCAGCCTGTGTGCAGTCACACACAGGCTGAGGTTAGCCCAATTACGCAGGCTGAATACAGCCGCTGACAGCAGCCTGTGTGTCCATAGCCTAAAGCTTATTAATACAGTCTATAACTGTAAATACACCCAATATCTCAGTTGGGATCAAGCACAATGCACTGTTTTGTTATTGGAGAGAAAAAGGAAATCATTATAAAATGCAAATTATTTAATTAAAATTGACTCTGTGGGTGATGGCCTTCCCGTAATTTGGAAAATTCTGAGTTTCCAGATAGCAGATCCCATACCCATAATTTCCAGTATTACCATAGTGTGAGGCGTGTCCTGATTTGCAATTTACACATATTAAAAACATTTTTATTCTGCACAGCCTATCTATTTGCCCAGATGACATGACCAGTCCTTTGTTAATGTTGCTATGTTAGAATATTTTGACTTGAAGTGAAGTGATGATAGGCCTTAGAAAAAGAATCCATCTGCATGTGAGCATTTTAGAAGATGCTATTTGGTTTTCAGTTCTTCTGAGAGTGGAGCCATAGAAATCACAAGGGGAATACTCTGTCTATGAATAGCAGCCTTTTCTAACATGGGGAAATGTATGTTGATTTCTACACTCAGTGTTACCTCTGTACCTATCTTCTCCTCCTCGGAAACAACGTTTTTGTATTGATTCCATTTACATATTTCTAATAGACAAGAGAGGCAGGAGATCATACTGTACTCATCCGCTTCTAAAGTAAGGTAAATGGCTATGGAAAAAAACAAGTGGCTTTAAGAGGTCACATGACCCTCACCTCCATCTTATCATGTAGTTGAATGCACTATAAAGTTCTTTTCCCCCCAGCAGTCACTAAACGTACCACTCTCTCCGTGAGATGAGAGAACCGTCCACATGTGATACAAGGTCATCTTCATTGTCATTAAAGCAGTTTTTGTTGTACCTGGATACAACAGGCAGTTGTTTATCAGGATAGTTAGTCAGTGGCCTGTCAAAGTGTTCTTGGTATCGGTCGTAGCTAATCGCATTGTTCCAACCAGAGTTCTCAGCATCTTGAAGGTATTCGTTATAGATATGATCGTTTGCTTTAATATTAATATCCTTTTTGGGATTCTCGGGAAAAGGATCCAGATCTTCGGGCTGAAGAACATCTATCTGAGACTCCTTCTGCATGTCAGATGGAGGGATGTAGCTCTTGGTGAAGTAGTCCCCACGGAATGTCTGCTTCCTCCTATAGTAGATGATCCCAAAAATGACAATCAACAGTATCAGAAAGAGACATCCGCCTACTACGCTGCCAATAATTGTGCCAAAGTTTCCGTCCTGCAGGGCAGCCAAGGTAGATGCAGGAATATGGAGCTTTTTTGAAGAGGTTTCTATGCCAACAATGTCAGCAGTTGAGTGGGTCAGTGGTATTGTAGGAAGTGGAGTAGTAGTGGGAGGATCTAATGGGAGAAGTAGAAAAACAGAAAAGGAAGAGAATGTCAATACTGGCAAAATAAAAAGTGTCTCCTCCATTTGCATTTCCACTGTTAATGTCCCCTTTCAAGCACAACCATACAACATGATTTGTATAACTGTATCAATACATCTGTGGACTACACAAGGCAAATCTATAAAACAAGCGCACACATCTGCATTCTGCACCACACTGAAAATGCATCTAACAGGGCTGCGTCTTTTACATGACTTATTTGTACTTGTGGACCAGGCCCTAACCAGTTACCTGGTAGAATTATTGCTGACTGACTAAGGGTGGTGACACACTGTAAAACCCCTACAGGCAGATTCGGGGAGATTTGGTCGCCAGGCGATTAATCGCCTCTTCTGCGAGGCGACAATCTCCCCAAACTGCCTGCTCCCTGCCCGCTTGAATGAAGAAACCCGAAGTTGCCTCGGAGCAGGCAGTTTGGGGAAATAGTTGCCTTGCAGAAGAGGCGATTAATTGCCAAGCGACTAAATCTCCCCGTCTGCCCCAACCCTAAGGCTTGAGCCACACGGGAAGATTTCAGGGAGATTAGTAGCCTCAAAGACGCAGCGATGTGGCCACACCACTAAAAAAGCAACCATAGCAGCCACTTGTACATGGTGATTAAGGCAAGTAAGAAAAAGCCAAACAAAATTAGAGTCAATAGCAAAGCAGATACCAGATACTGATTTCAGTACTTAACTGGATATAAACAAGTTATTCTTAGTTCTTCTCTACACAGCTATAAAATAAAGGCCTTACATATCATGTGGGACAGCTGCTGCCAGATTCTGGGCAAAAATATTACATTTAAATAAAAAAATTTACTGCATGAGGTTATTGGCCCAATGAGGTAAGCTTGGGGTCCTGGTGTACCTAGGCTGTCTGGCTGGTACTGGCCTAGCCACTAAAATAATGGCCAAGGCCAGTACAGGTATGAGATCCAGAAACCTGTTATGCAGAAAGTTCCGAATTACAGAAAGGCCGTCTCCCATATACTCCATTTTAATCAAATAATCCAAATTTTTCAAAATGATTTCCTTTTTCCCTATAATAATAAAATAGTACCTTGTACTTGATGCAAACTGAGATATTATCAATTCTAGTTGGAAGCAAAACCAGTCTGTTGGATTTATTTAATGTTTACATGATTTTCGAGTAGACTTAAGGTATGAAGATCCAAATTACGGAAAGATCGATTATCCAGAAACCCCCAGGTCCCAAGCATTCTGCATAACAGGTCCCATACCTGTATTAAAAGTCAATTGTAATCCCTAGTCATTCCCTCCCAGCCCACCTTTGATCTGCCCCAATACCCTCACTCGGCTCCCCCTGTATAGATCAGGAACATTTCTAAAGCTTCCCTACTCACCAAATTCCCACCTGAACTGCCCCTTTATACTGCACCTTTACATCGTGGGTCTGTCTCTTTTGCATCAATACTCCATCACCATGTCCCCACCCCTTATATCATCACCCATTTCCCTACCAGCCAGTATTCCCTTTGATTCGAGGTGGCAGCTCTAGATGTACCAGTATTACCACGTTGGGTCCCTGTTGTGCATCAGTCAAGGTCACTGCTGTTTATATAATAAATAAATATGCCCACAGTGTTTCTTGATGAGAGCAGGTAAGCTCATTTTATTTCCCCTTGATGTGCAGCTGCTGTGAGAATGCTACTCCTATCTGTTGTATAAATATTTAATATCTTCTGGCATGGCTCCCATGTTGTGCACTAAATGAGGCCATTAAAGCAGCTGAAATGGGCAGAGACAGCCACACGCCAGGGAACATAACACGGGGTGCTTATTGCAACTCCACACAATTCTAAAATTGCCGCCATCCCCCACCGCATGGATGCTGGGAGTTGTTCACAACAACAAGACTGGAACTCCCCTGATTTATATAATGTTATGTGTTACAATATACTCTGGAAGAGGACGAGGGCTCATTTTAAACCAGAAGGCCTCCTTAGGGATTCATCTGCTCACTGAGAAAATACTAAAATTGATAACTGAGATGAGGCAAAAAAATGATGAATGATGTGGAAGTTTTGTATGAATAAATAACCTGTGTGTTTTTTTTTTTTCAGCGACAGCAATAAAATAGACAAAAGGATAATGTGACAAACAGGGAGGCTTCAGATTACAGGAACAGCATAAATAAATTGCTGAAGCATTCAGACTTTTAGGAGTCAGGGATATTTGCTTTAATCTGAGAACCCAAGAGTTCTCTATCCAGGATAATTATAGAAATATGATTTAGCTGAGTGTATTTCACGTTTCTTTCTAGTTATTCACCAAACTGAATAACAGGGTCACTTAAGGCAATGGTGGGTCTAAGCAGCACACCAGCCTGTAAATAATATGCAGGTAGATGTATAGGATTTTTTATCCAGAGGGCTTTGGACCTGGGGTTTTCTGGATAAGGGATCTTTTTGTAATTTGGATCTCCATACTGTAAGGATATTTGAAAAGCATTTAAAAAGTGTTTTGCTACCAATATGGATACATGCAGTTTAGTTAAAACAGTGGTAAAAGTAATCATTTTTAAAAATTAGAATGATTGGCCTAAAATGGGCTCTATGGGAGAGGGGCTTCCCATAATTCTGAGCTTTCTGGATAACTGGTTTCCTGGATAATGGATCCTATACCTGTACAGCTGCTAATGAGTGTCTGGCAGATACAGTACTTATTCTCCTGTGATAAGGAATTGACCAGAAAAAATGGAATATGCAAAGCCATGATGGGCCCTGGACAAATACTGTTTATTATTGCAGTTCTAGAAGTCCCATTAGTCCAAAATCTTTATAAAAGCCTTTAATACTTGCTCACAAATAATGTCTTTAGGCAACAAAGTCTTTCAGCTGTTTTACATTTGAAACATTTGGGACAATTTTAGAAAACAAATGGAAGTTAGCAGAAGACGCTGCCTTTGATTCGCATTCTGGTGTGTGAAATTGTGGAAGATCTTTTTATACCACTTTATTTGGATCTCAGCAGTTGGTATAGGTGTACCACAAGCAGAGGCACTCGCCTCAGGCCGCAGCGCCCCTCAGTTAAAAAAAGCTGCTCCTGATAACTAAGAGCTGTATTTCCGGTTTTCAAACCCGGAAATTCATCTCTTCTAGTGCAGAGAGCGCAAAGTCTGCACTAGCACCGTGGACCCCCCCCCCCTACCCCTCTTCGGCGCTGAAGAAGTGAGCGCCGTGGGGAAGGGGCAGCATATCGAAGGCTGCCTCAGGTGGCGATATCGCTAGAATCGCAAGGCACAGAGCTGAAAAATATTTAAAATAACGTATTAAATTAATATTAAAAAAAAAACAGGAGCCCTTTGTGATGATGATCCCTGCTGAGGAAAAAAAGGTAAGCAATGCATAGAGGAGAGGTATTAAATGTTATAAATGAAAGCTTTTTTTTTTTCTGGTGTCCCACCGGCCCAGTCCGACCCTGCAAAAGACTTCAAGCTGTCATTGATGTTAAAGGGGATAATACACGGTATTAAGAACTGGGGTATGTAAACTTTTGATCAGGGTCATTTGGGTAGTTTGTGTAGTGATTATGATTTAAAAAGAGTAAACACAGTTGTTTGACAATAAATGGCTTCAGCCAACCACTAACCATGAGTGAAAGAAAAGTTTTTGGCCCACTAAAGCGTGAAGCGTCTAATGCTAGCGCTAATTCGCCAGCGTGAGGTCATTTCGCAACTTCGGAAAATTCACTAACACCGACTCACGAAGTAGATAGACTTGCGCAACTTCGCACCCTTACGCCAGGCGAAGTTGCGCACTGACGAAGGATCGTAATTACACAAATTCACTAGCACTTACGCTAGACTTTACTTCGCCTGGTCTGACCAGATAATAGATAGGAGTTTGAAAAAAAAAAAAATGAACATTTTTTTCTAAGTCCCAAAAAACGCTGGCGTGTTTTACCATTGTAGGGTGATAGTCTGAAAAATAGCGAAATTTTTTTGAGGGGGGTTACATTTCCTAACATATGGCAACACAACTATACAGGGGGCACATGTAGGGCAATAGGACAACTTTATTTAATTTATTAAAGGTTTCCTGGGCTTGTGTAGTGGAATGTAGTGGCTGTAACATATCCTTCTATTATCGCTAGCGTAACTGCGCTTTGCCTGGCGAAGTAACACTAATCGCAACTACGATACCGTTCGCCAACCTGAGCGTAACTTCGCACTTCAGTCAATTTGCATAGTGCTGGCGAAAATTTGCCTGCCGAAGTGCGGCAACCGCTAGCGAATTTTTGGATCTTAGTGAATTTCCCCCTTTGTGTTATCATTTGTATTCTCTGAAATGGTTAAGAAATCAAAAATTCTGCCAGGGTATGTAAACTTATGAGCACAACTGTATATACTTATATACATATAATTGGAAATTGCAAACTCACCTAGAATTCTGATGATCTTTTGGTCACTTTTCTGACCAAGGGCATTGGCCACGTTGCACACATATATCCCAGAAACATTGTGAGTAAGTGGGAGGCTGAAAAGTAGTGTGTTATTTAAAGACTGCAAGCCTTGAGGCCAAATCCCATCTAACCTGTATTAATAAGAGTTAAACATGGTGTTAGAATGAGGATGTTCAGCACAACTGCAACATTTTAGTATGGTTAAAATATGAAGTGTAATATTGAACATTAAAGGGGTGGTTCACCTTTGAGACAACTTTTAGTATGATGTAGAGCGTGGTATTCTGAGACTATTTGCCATTGGTTTTCATTTTCTATTATTTACCTTTTTTTGAGTTATTTACCTTTTTATTCAGCAGCTCTTCAATTAGCATTTTTAGCAATCCAGTAGCTATGGTCCAAATGACCCTAGTAACCAAGCACTGATTTGAATAAGACACTGGGATATGAATAGGAGAGGGTCTAAATAGAAAGATGAGGAATATAAAGTGGCAATAACAATACATTTACAGAACATTTGCTTTTTAGAAGAGGTCAGCGGCACCCATTTGAAAGCTGCAATGAGTCAGACGAAAAAGGCAAATAACTATAAAAAATAAATGATGAAAACCAATTGAAGTTGCTTAGAATTGGTCATTCTATAACATATTAAAACTTACCTGTGAACCACCCCTTTAAAGGAACAGTAACATCAAAAAATTAAATTGTCTTAAATTAATAAAAATATAATGCAGTGTTGCCCTGCACTGGTAAAACTGCAGTGTTTGCTTCAGAAGCACTATTGTTTATATAAATAAGCTGTTGTGTAGCCATGTGGGAAACTAGTCAAAAGAGAAAAGGCTCAAGTTACACAGCAGATAAACTCTGTAGAACGTAATGTTATCTGTTATCCATTACTAGGGATGCACCAAATCCACTATTTTGGATTCAGCCGAATACCGATCCGAACCTTAATTTGCATATGCAAATTGGGGGTGAGAAGGGGGAAACATTTTTTACTTCCTTGTTTTGTGCCAAAAAGTCATGCAACTTCATTCCGTTTTCCAATTTCAGCTTGTTCATATGAACTATAGTAGTGTTTCTGAAGCAAACAGGTCAGTTTTAACATTGCAGGGCAACACTTTTGATATTTTCTTTACTTTAAAACACTTTAATTTTTTTGGTGTTACTGTTCCTTTAAGCTGAAGGGAAACAACATATAAGAGCGAATCAAGCAATTAAGGCTAAGACATAGTGCCTTTATTTCCAAGCTGGAAATCACAGAAGCCAAGGTATTTGCATTCCCACAAATATAAAATGTCTTAGTCAGTTTTGTCTGCATCAAACATCATTGGGGTTGGGGGAGCTCTTAAAAAAATGTTTTGGAATCCCCCTTCCCCAGTTGTGATGTCACTTGTGTCATATGGCTGTGAATTGTGTACAGGTATGGGACCTGTTATCCGAAATTCTCGGGAACTGTGGTTTTCCGGATAACATATCTTTCCATTATTTGGATCTTTATACCAGTGGATATGCAGGTCGGGATTTTCTCGACCTTCATACACCCTCCCACCAACCGTGCAGACTTCCAGGTTCCTTTTATAGACTCTTACCAACCCTCCCTGCCGGCATTTGTCAGGACGTGGGCGGGGAGAGAAATCAGAAGAGTTCAACCCGTGGGTTCTGTGACATGGAAGATGGGATGCGAGGTCAGCCCGTACTTTTCACATAATTTTCTAGTAGTCTTAGGGGCAGATTTACTAAATTCACATGAAGGATTTGAAGTTTGATCGAATTTTCAAAAAGTTTCGAATTCAAATTTTTTTTATGTTTTTGAATACAAATTCGACCAGTGAATTTTGAAAATTCGATCGAATTGAATGATTCGAATAAAAATCTATTAGAATATTCGACTATTCGACAGTCGAAGTACTTCCCCTTTAAATTTGTATTCGACTGCCTAGTTCGCCAGATCAATGCTACCGCATTGGGATTCAAAAAGTTTGATCGAATAAAAAAATTTCGATTGAATGGTTAAAAACGATTCGATCGATCTATTGAATTTTTACTATTCGATCATTCAACCAATCGTATAGCGGTAAAAATCCTCCAAATTCGAATTTGGAGAATTTTTATTCCCTAACTGTTCACATGGTCGAATTCGAGGGTTTTTTAACCCTCGAATTCGACCCTTAGTAGTGCAGGTTTACCCACACGTATCAGGCCAGCTTGTACATCATTACTTCTAAGTCTACTAGACAATCCTATAAACATTAAATAAACCCAATGAACTAGTTCTGCTTCCAATAAGGATTGATTATATCTTGGTTTGGATCAAGTACAAGCTACTGTTTTATTATTACAGAGAAAAAGGAAATCATATTTAAATATTTGAATTATTTGATTATAATGGTGTCTATGGGAGATGGCCTTTCCGTAATTCGGAGCTTTCTGGATAACGGGTTTCCGGATAACTGCTCCCATATCTGTATTATAACAAATAATGTACCCCTTGAAAAATGTTATGCTAATTCAAAACCATCCCATAGTTCCATGACCTGCAAAGAAAGCCCTTGCCCAACAGCCTTGTGCCTCTGTACTGCCAAGGAACTCCTCAGTGATATTTATCCCTACAGATTACAAGTGGGGACAATATTACCTATATAAGAACTCCTACTTTAAAGAGCTTTAAAGGCCTGCAGCCGTGTGCCTTTATTTGGTCATGGAATTACATGATGACTTCTAATACAGGTATGGGATCCATTAATCAGAAACACATTATCCAGAAAGCTCTGAATTAAGGAAAGGCTGTCTCCCATAGACTCAATTTTATCCAAATTTAAAAAAATTATTTCCTTTTTCTCTGTAATAATAAAATAGTTTGTACTTGATCCAAACTAAGATATAATTAATCATTATTGGAAGCAAAACCAGCCTATTGGGTTTATTTATAGTTGACATGATTTTCTATTAGAATTATATGAAGATCCAAATTACAGAAAGATCCCTTAACTGGAAAACCCCAGGTCTTGAGCATTCTGGATAACAGGTTCCAAACCTGTATTCTTTTATATTACCACAGGGTATACATTATTCTAATATATTACAACAGGGGATACATTATTCCATTTCTCATTCACTGCAATATAATCCTGGTGGGTTACAGGCCACCAATAAGAAGTAGAGGATCCATTTCAACACCTGTCACAAGGATCTCTGGTGAACACAACACCCATGGATTGAACCAATGGCATTTGGCAGTTGTGCTGCTGATACTCGAGTAATGTGTATCCCACGCTGACAAGCACAAACATGATGTTCACTTTAGTCCTGTTTAAATCAGAGGGACGGCCTTGGGCTCATTAATTCTCCAATAAAACAGCATGTATCCCTTCAAGTCTATTTAACTGAACAGCTTGGAATAGGTTTTGTATTGTATCTACAGGTTTGTGACACTTATTAATAGCTGCCTTGTGAGCCTGACATAAGCAGGAGGAAGCTAAAAGATATGGGATTAGTAAAATGTATGTAG
>CM044434.1:63459331-63470303 GCA_024363595.1 Xenopus borealis | reverse complement strand
AATGTAGACAAGGTATTCTAATACAATCTGCAATTAGTCTTCGTTTTTTGTGCTTTTCTTATAATCAGTTATCCAGAAACCTATTGTCCAAAAATCTCCGAATTACCAAAAGCCCGTCTCTCAAACTCCATTATAATCTAATAATCCAAATTTTTTAAAATGATTTCCTTTTTCCCTTTAACAATAAAACAGTAGCTTGTACTTGATTCAAACTAAGATACAATTAATCCTTATTGGAAGCAAAACTAGCCTACTGGGTTTATTTAATGTTTACGTGATTTTCTAGTAGATGGTATGAAGATCCATATTACAAAAACCCCAGGTTCCAAGCATTCTGGATAACAGGTCCCATACTTGTATTTACATATTTTTACCTTTTCAAGCCCTGTTTATTGCATTTGTGTTGAACAATGCATTAGACTAACCTTTACATTTATTTAAAATATTCCCTACTTCATTTTATAAAGCACATACACATGAGCACAATAAAAAATGGATGTATTTACAGTCTAGAGCTAGGGAAAGGTCTAGCTGAAAACTTATATAGATATATTACTATACTAAACAAGAGTCATGAATATCTTGTAATATATACAGTATATGTTTATAAACAGTGCTTAGTGATGTCATCAGTTATAATCAGTGATATAATGTGTGCCACATCACTCTATAAAACGTGTGTACTATAAAAGGGTATTTTATAATAGGGCACATAATTCCCAATTTATGCACTCATGCTTGAAATGTGTATCCTGGGGACCCATGGACAACTATGAAAGTGTCCCTTTGTCTTTAACAGTTTTGCATGCCCCCAGCTCTGCCTTCTGTCATATAACTGTCAGAACAAGGCTGGGTATGGCTATGAGAGAGAGAGAGAGCTGCATACAGTGGGTCAGTCTGCATGCAAGGCAGATCTAATAAGATTATGACTTGTAGACCATAAAACTCTCCAGAGAAGGTTTTGAAGCTTTTCCAATCCACCCCCAATCTAGTAATGGTATACCATGACTCTTATTGGCTTCTTTAGAATATCACAAAGCTGCAGTTATGGGAAAGCTATTTAAAGCGATACCAGCACGTTCCTATAAAATCATAGGCACGTGTCCATATCTAGGAGCTGCTACACGCTGAATATTTTTAACTAAAAGCCCCCCCAGCCCTGTGAACCTTCATTGATCTGACCATCTGACACAGCTATAACGGATATTCCACATTTATTCAGTGACGCTGGATTATAAGAAAAGCACAAAAATTATATATACATTATAATGAACATTATATTCAGGGTGAAATGACCCTTTAATCCTTGCCAAATACACAGTGGCCTTGACATGTTTCTCACATAGCATTTTGACTGCATCCTTCCATAGGCTGCTTTCTGGTTTTCATTTGTAATTAGCCTATGGAAGGATCTCGTCGCCTCCAACCCAGCATCACTGAAACAACAAAGAAGATCATTTAGCAGTGTTGGAGGTTTGGGTTCATGAAGGTTCATGGGCTGGGGGAGGTATTGGGGGGCTTTTAGTTGAAAAATTTCAGTGTGCAGCCCCTCCTAGAATTTGACACGTTCCTATGATTTTTATAGAAATGTGACGGTATTGCTTTAATGTGAATAGGGGCACTATATTTCATATGTCAAACATCTGCTGTACCTATACACAGTGGCGTAACTACCGGGGGAGCAGGGGGTAGAGCCCTGTCGGAACCAATCTCTAAGACCCAGACAGGACCCAAACTGCATATTTACCCACTACCCGACCCAGACCCGCAACTGCCTTATCCGCAACCCATCTTCCATCATCAAACAGGAAGTGATGTTGCTGCAAACCAGAAGTGACATCATCAAATGTGGGCGGGGACAAAACAAGTCTTGTACATTTTTAAAAGGAGTAAAATATAGATAATATAACATAAGACAAGAAATGTAGATGAGACACACAACCCAAACTGCAACTGGCAGACCTGCATCTACACCTGCACCTAAAATCCTAACCTCGTTCCGCAGGGTACCTGCTTTTTTTGCGGGTAACCCTGCGGTACCTGACCCGCTGCAGGGCTCTAGCAGGGGGTGCCATTTCACCAAGGACCATCAGGTGCACATCCTGCACCCAGCTTGGAAGAGGGTAGTTACATTACTGTACATACATATAAAAGCATCCATATTAAACTATGTATATATTATTTACATTTCAATATTATGTCACTATTATTTAACAGACGAGGGGCATAACTGCCCCACACAGGATCACATGCAGTCATTTCCATTCACATAAGAAGTAGTGGAGATTCAAACATGTACTTTGTCTGTGGCCTAAAATCTTAATGGTTATATTTCAGCTAGAGCCCTATCACTTGCACTCTCATAGCAACAATACAATTAGATTTAAAAAAAAAATAGATAAAAACCTCCTGAAAAAGCTGTGCAGCAGAAGTTAAGATTTTTTCTGATCATGAGTAACTTGACCATGCTCTCACGTCTTATGAGGTATGTATGCTCTGAAGTTTTATCTAGACCAGGGATCTGCAACCTTGGCTCTCCAGCTGTTAAGGAACTACAAGTCCCACAATGCAATGAAGGAGTCTGTCATGATTCCTAAAGGCAAATGCATTGTGGGACTTGTAGTTCCTTAACAGCTGGAGAGCCAAGGTTGCAGATCCCTGATCTAGACCAACCATAAAAAAGGACTGCACTTCTAAAACTAAACTACTTTACATAAATGACACTTTGTTCTCACGTAAGTATATCTGCTTCCTCTGTCTATACCAATAACCCAAGTTGCTTGAGGCAGGGAGTTAAAGTAGAATAATGTTGGAATATATTTCAGACAATGGCTGTTAATACCTGTGTGCTGGTGTCATATAAATACAGTCATTCCCTGCCACTAGTTGAGATTTGGCACAGATTGTCAGATTAATCTTAAGCAATTGCACATGATGAAAAAAGGCTTATTTGCATAATTGTATATACTTTTGTGTGTTTGTTTTCTACTAATGGCCGAGCTGTATTAGTGCCAATATGCCTTTTGTCTTTTAGACTGGCAATATTTATAGGTTGCTGGGAATTTAATGGGAACAGCATGACATTTAAAATTGCTCAAAAATGTGTTTTGCTCGTTTTATGGTGAGGAACATGGATGTTGCTCAGAAATGTCCAAGAATACACCACTATATAACAATATACTGTAGTAAAAGGGTAAGTAACCCCCATAAACATATATGTATGTATATATATTTATTTATGTATTTTCTTTTGCAAGAAAAGCCTCAGCTAAAACAATACATTTTAACATTTGTGGACACATTCTCTTGTGTCACGCTTTCCTTTTATTGCTATATCTGCTTTGTAGTTTACTTAACTGGGGGGGGGGCGGTCCTGGTGTGGGACGTGCACCCCCCACCCCCTGCGATTTTCTCAGCGGAATCAGCAGTGCGCGAGTTGCCAGGGGGCCCTGAGGGGGTGCTGGCCCTGGTCCAATTGCACCCCCTGCTCCCCCAGTAGTTACGCCACTGGTAGGGTTGCCACCTTTTCTGGAAAAAAATACCGCCTTCCTATATATTTATGTTTTTTTCCTATTAATAACATTGGGATCAACCATCATTTTTACCAGCCGGGCCAGTAAAATACCAGCCAGGTGGCAACCCTAGCCACTGTTAGTTCAGGAGGCTAAGAAGTTTATTCAAACACCAGTAACAGGATACAACTGCATTTGTGCTAAAGCAGCATGAATGTGATACAGGCAGAAGTGTATCTGAATGAGCAATGTCTACTATCAATTAATAGGGTTTCCAATGCAAATTATTACAGTTAGTGAAGAGTACTGTCAGTCTCCAGGTTAAGTTCGAGATAGGGTCTGTAGGTTTGGTATTCAGTTGAATTTGTATGCATGTTGAAACAAATACATTTACTTATTAAATGCAACAAGACAGATGTTTGTCTTACTATAGTATTTGTTTTTAAGACAACACATGCCAGAGGGGATTGGGGCTGGTGCTAATAAAAGTCAAGCAAACCCCATTATGTTACTGTAATAGCCTATGTCTGTAAGTGTGAGTTGTATATAAGTCGGGTTTATGTAACCCAAGCACTGCCTGTATACGGATTCATTTTGAATTTACAGCTAAAAACCAAAAAACAGCTTTTCACTCTGCAAGCTCAGTATAACTCTTCCCGATGTGTTGTGTCAATGCTAAAATAATCCTCTCTGCTTTAGTTCAGCTACTCTGGAGGATTAGCATTTTACAGGGTCAGACTGCCGCGACCGGACACCGGGAAAAAACCTGGTGGGCCCTGCCGGGCCAGTAAAGCACTGATTAAACAAGGAAAGTGAGTTTTATACAATTTTATAAGTTAAAAAAATTTAACTCACATATGCATTATTTTACTAGTTTTATCTTAAATGGATTCTGCCATGATTTTGATGATTTTTTTTATTTCTAAATTACACTGTTTATACTGCAAATAAATCACTCTACAATGTAAAATGTAATTCCTGAACCAGCAAGTTGTACCCAGTATGGGGGATACATTGCATGTAGCCCAGGCAAGTCTGACCATGCAATGCAGTAGTGTTTGTGCTGTAGATACCCTTGCTGGGCAGCACCACTGAGCGCTGGGCAGCACCACTGAGCACCGGGCCAGACCGACCAGGCGCCCTAGGCAACCTGTCCAGTCGCAGCGGCCGATAGGCACGTGCCGAAATGGCACACTCCGGCCGCAAGCAGGGACCAGACTAGGGGTTAGGCGACAAAGAAGTTGTGTGCCTGGCACCCCCACCCCCCAGCTTTACACCTTAGGCACGTGCCTACTCTGTCTACCCCTTGGCCCGGCCCTGTCTCCACTACTTCGCCTTTCTATGATGTAGACAGTAAGTGGGGGCATAGTTATATTTTTTCACTTACTTGAAAGGAATCTAGCATTAGTCATCATTTAGTTGTGTTTTGTAACCTAAATGAACTCTGACTGGCTTGCTCTATACATACAAATACAACTGAACCCTGAGTCTCCATCTATTTAAAGGAAAACTATACCTCGAAAATGGATACTTGAGCAACAGATGTTTTTTTTTACATGAAGTAAGGTTTTACATATGAGTTGTTTTATGCAATATCTTTTTATAGAGACCTACATTGTTCGGGGGAGGGTTTTTTTCTTTTCTCTATAAACTAAAACTTGTGACTATAAGAAAAGCAAAGACTGTGCTCTGGGCTCCCTGCTTAAAATATCAATGGAACAATCGTCTTCTTTTTTTTTTTTTTGCTGTTGATATCTGAGTTCCATAAGCAAACAGAAGCTTTATATTCTAATAAGAAAGTTACTGCCTGGAAAAAACATTATGCAAGAGTTTTCCCTTTGAAGTAGTGTCATATTTTGCTTACGAATTAATCAGATTTCATGGCAATGCGGTTACAGCCACCGGAAAAAAAACCCTGAAGCAGAGCTACATCCATCTACTCTTACTGTCACATGTTTGGGTTCATCAGTGCAGAACAGAAGCACCGATATTTACAGTTCCATGTGTAAATCAGAAACGTTACAATAAATAGCTACACGGGTTCGCAGGTTTACACAGGCGAACATAATGAATCTGTACTTTTATGTGATAATGTATACCCTGTTCTTGCTCAGTACTGGGCCCCCCTTACAATGAGGTGGAGCTTGAAAACTGCATAGTAAAATAAGTGTTTATAATTATTTTAAAGAGGTTGTTCACCTTTAAGTTTGCTTTTAGTATGTAATAGAATAGCTAATTCCATGCAACTGTTTAATTGGTTTTTATTTTTTCCTGGTTGCTAGGGTTATTTGAACCACAGCAACCAGACAATAAAAATTGCAAACTGGAGAGCTACTACATAAATGGGGTTTTTTATTAAAGTCTGAATACTTTTTTTTATTTTTTTTTTTACTATAAAATCCAAATTTGAAAAAAAAAAGTCAGAAAATACTCCATCTTCAACCAGTCGAGATCCTGTGGAGGTTCAATTTGCAATTTGAAATGTTATTGCCTGTGCTCGGTTTTGTACGATAATCAGAATATTTCAGCTTTTCCATCTATTTCTCGAAAAATTAGCAGATTTTTTTGCCCAGCAATCAAAACATCACGGTTTTTGTTGTGACAATCCGAAAATCAGTTTTTTCATGTTGATTTTACTGATAAATAAGGGTGAATCGTGGATTCTAGTTTGGTCGGATTTTTTTTTTATTTAAAGAATCAGAGAACTTTAGATTTTGATAAACTCCCATAAAGTTAGATATTCAATACAACAATACGACACAACTAATAAAAAGATTAGGCAAAAAATGCAAATTGTCTTACAATCTCACTCTCTACATCATATTAAAATTAAGGTGAAAAGTTTTGGAGATAACAATGTATATTTTAGTTCTAGAATATTCTAGTTCTTCAACACTATAGCTCAAAAGTTGCTGCAGTCAGGCTGCAGTTTGGACCTACCTGATCCAGAATAGAAATGGCTCACAATTAATAATGTGCTTACCTTGTCCATTTTATTTCAGTAGGAGGAGGATTAGCGTCAGAATTGCACTTAAGATAAACATCTGTTCTGCCAACAAACCAATTATCATCATATCCAGTTATTGAAACTTCAGGGGCATCTAAAGAAAAACATATTAATAAAGCATGAGTCATATGCACAGGTCAGACAGCAGGAATTTGCAAGGCATATCACTAATCTCCCATTAACCAAAATGATATTTGCTCATCTACCTTCCACATCCTTTGTGTCATGGTATTCCTGACGTGATATTCAATTGCATAGATTTGTGTGAAGGCTACAAAAGCATGGGCCTGTGGCACCAAGTTTTTAGGAGCAACATCTTTGGAGGAACTTCACTACCGTTAATGATTAGAAAGCCTGTTAAAATCTCCTATAAATCAAAATAATCTTAACATTTTAACTACTAATTAGTTTTCAATATTATACATTTATAGGGGAGAAGGCCACGGTTCTTTAAAGCCAGTCTGTCAGATCACAAGATAATCACAACTGAAGTTCTTGGTTAATCCAGTCTACTCAATTTGGCTGAACAGTTTATGTACAATCCCACCAGAAGATGACTGTACATTTAGGGTAAAAAAATTGAGTTAAGGTGGCCATACACGGGCCGATAAAAGCTGGCGAACAAGTCGGCAGCTTATTGGCCCGTGTACAGGGAACTCCGACAGGCTTTAATGATCGATATCTGGCTGAAAGTCGGCCAGATGTCGATCGGACGGGACTAAAAATCCCGTCAGATCGCGGCCGCATCTGTTTGTTGATGCAGTCCCACGATCCGACTGCCCATATGGCCTCCATTATGATGACTAGGGCCCACGATCAGCCTGATATCACCCAACTCAAGGTGGGCACATCAGGGAGAGATCCGCACGTTTGACGACATCACCAGCTCTAGTAACCGTGAAGCATTGAAATAAGAGATGCCAGATCATTCTTGAGCCTTAGGATGGCCAAACATGGGCAGATGGTGGTTGTTTCTGACAGCTTATCTGCCCATTTATGGTCTTCTGACGGGTAGTTTAATTTTCCTCCAACTGACCTGTCTGAGCCCCTTGGTGTCATTGTAATTTGATCGTCTGACCATATGGCCGAAAGTTCGGATTACCGACCATATAGCCATGCTGTTAGTGGCATATCGGGAAAGATCCACTTGTTTGGTGATGTCTCCAAACGCGCGGATCTTTGAGTCTATGACCAGCTTTAGCAATAACAACAATTTGATAATAATTACTGATTTTTGGTCACACGAGTGAAACTGCAATAATTTGTTAGAATAACCAGAGTATCTGTGTGTGTGTGTGTCTTCATTGTTACTAAGGGGCAGGAGTAATTAAAAATCAGACAGGGAAATCCAGAAACAGCTTTTCACAATCTAGCAACATTTTCGGGAATTTTTAATGAATTGACATATTTCTAAAAGCAGATATTCATATCATTTGGTCAGGATGTGTTTAGCAGGCCCACATGTGTATGATTCATGTTACAACTGATCTGCTGGTTTGAATAATGATGATCTCAAGGAAAACACAGTACAGACCAGACCCTGTCGTTTACGGGTCAGTAGATTTACCTGACAAATGGAAATGCATCTGTGGAAAGGCATCAATAGACTGGATTATGTATGCAGACAAAACTGGCGGTGGTCCAAAGGGATCACAGTGTAGTCTGTCAGGGAAGTTATTTTTTGCAGAATGGTTGTGCATTTCAACCAATACAGTCAAACTGTCCAATCATCTTGCTCTATTCTTGCTTCACCCAGAGATTGAAGAACTGCTTTTGATTATTAACTGAATTAAAAGGATTGATTTCTGATACTTAAAAAAGGAGCTGATTTCTTTCATTTAAGTAATGAAGGAAACATTTAGGTCAGTCATTCAATGAACAAAGCCTGACTGCAAAATGTTTAGATTTAACTCTCTCGGTGGACCTGTACCAATCATCTTTAAACGCAGAAACCCTGACCTGTTTGTTATTAATATAAGCAAAGGAATCATCATTCTCTCTTTCAGCAGTTTAGCCCTTATTTGGATTTCCTCCCTGCTAAATGCAGCTATGGCATTATAAATATCACATGAAATATATTCACATCATCAGAGGAAAATCTGAAAACAATAACGGAGGAAAGAACAATAGGTCAAATAAGAAAGTCAATGTCATTGCAAAACTCTTAAAAACCCATTGGTGAGCTATATTTCAGAATAATATTTTGTTGTATGGGAAATACTAATGTAGGGGTTGTAGTACTGCCTACGGTTCTTAGGGGGTACTGCTTCCAATCTGACAAACTAGAATTACTTTAGAGAGAGCTAGATAACTATGGATGCACCGAATCCACCTTTTTGGGATTTGTCCGAATCCTTCGTAAAAGATTCGGCCAAATACCAAACCAAATACTAATTTACATATACAAATTAGGTTCGGGAAAGGAAAAGGAGGGAAAAATGTTTTTTACTTCCTTGTTTTGTGACAAAAAGTCACGTGATTTCCCTTTCCACACTGAATTCACATATGCAAATTGGGATTTGGATTTGATTCGGCCATGCACAAGGATTCATCCAATCCGAATCCTGCTGGAAAAGGCTGAATCCTGGCCGAATCTGGAACCAAATCCTGGTTAATGACAATAGATGGTTGAGGAAGTTGGCATATTTAAGCCTCGGGTATGGGATCCATCATCTGGAAACCCATTATCCAGAAAGCTCTAAATTACGGAAAGGCTGTTTCCCATAGACGCCATTATAATCAAATAATCCAGATTTTAAAAAATGATTTCCTTTGTCTCTGTAAAAATAAAAGTACCATATACTTGATCCCAAATAATATATAATGAATCCTTATTGGAATCAGAACAAACTTATTGGGTTTATTTAATGTATACAGTAGAACCCCCATTTTACATCCCCTGATTTTAAGTTTTCCCTCATTTTACATTGTTGTTTTGTGGTCCCCTGAAAAACGTAAAATGGGGGTTCTACTGTACATGAATTTCTAGCAGACTTGAAGGTATGAAGATCCAAACTACAGAAAGATCCATGATCCGGACAACTCAAGGTGCTGAGCGTTCTGGATAACAGGTCCCATACTTGTATAGGATTTCTAAAGCAAGGTGATATACAGTAGAACCCCCATTTTACGTTTTTCAGTAGGCCAGAAAAAAATGGTGTAAAATCCAGAAATGTATCATGGAAATGTATTATGCATAATCAGTGGCGTAACTACCAGGGGAGCAGGGGGGTGCGAGTGTACCAGGGCGCGCACCCCCGCAGGGCCCCCTCGGCAGATTTCGCCTCCTAAGATGGCTGCAGCCGGAAAAAAAATCGGCATGGAGGGGGGTGGCCCGGCTGCGCGGCCCACACCCGGGCCCGCCGCCACCTAGTTATGTTACTATGCATAATATATAGATTAGACCAGAAAACAATAATGTAAAATGAGGTAAAACACTCAGGCGGTGTAAAAATTGAGGTTTCATTGTAATTTGAAATTGGAAGAATATAAGAGAATGACATTTTCAAAAAAGTTTCCCAGCAAATGTTACAGGTGATCATACTTTGTTTAGGCTAATAGCACATAAGGCAGAATTCAAGAGTATGGCCAGTTATGTTCTAGTGTGGTGACCCTACAGCTTATTATACTGTCAAACAGAAGATGCCCTGAAGCACTGCCTGCTACTTTTAGGTCTTTACATTTACTCTATGGGAGGAGACTGAGGGTTTTGTCGGGTGAGTTGGCACCACACTGAAAAATATAGACCAAACTGCTAAAATACTGCAGTACATCTCAAATAAGCTATTATAAGGAATACACAATCACATACAGTGGAAGAGAAACTCTGTGGGGACTCTGTAAACCTTAAATAGATCTTATTCAAGAAAAAACTTGAACTTCTAAAACTCTATTGAATATTACTAACCCGAAAACTGAGATCGAATGGGATTAGTCCCATCTTGAATCTGTGAGTTTTTACCAAAAATGCAACTTGAAAATTCAGATTTACAATTCTACTAAATGTATGGTGTGATCCAGAGTCATTAAAATACCTTGACAAAATTGAGCGGAATTAAAACAATTCCTTTAGCCTATTTTCTGAACAAACATAAAGTAAAACTTGGGTGTCAAGGACATAAATGCTTCTACTCTAAGCTGGTCTTTACCAATGATTACTTTAACATGGATTCTGGAAGTAAACCCAGCTATAAAAATAAAAATACTTATTCAGATTACTCACACTGTATATCCAAAGTAAATGGATACCTAATGTCATTTTCCAGAGCAGGATGCTTCACCACACAGGTTATATTTCTTCCTCGTGCAAACCGACTTGGAACCAAGCGATACTGGCTCATTACAGTCACTGTTTTGTTTGGATAGGATGTTACATTTGTTTCCATTCTTCCTAGAGACCCTTCCCAGGACACTTCCGCAGCAGGCTTTCCAGTAGCAGCTGAGCAATATGCTG
>CM044434.1:63339826-63356230 GCA_024363595.1 Xenopus borealis | reverse complement strand
GGGGTAGGCAGAAGAGGCATGTGCCTAGGGCACCAAGGCAGAGGGTGCCAGGCACAGTGCTTTCTCGCCACGTGCACCCGTCTGCACATGTGTGAGTGGCGGGGACGATTTAGTCGGCCCGGGTTGCCTAGGGTGCCCGGCCGACTTGGCCAGGCACTGCTGTATCTTATAAGAGGGCTCCTTTTGCCTATAATATATATCAGAGCTCGCTCTATTAAAATCACCAGATGTCCTGTTTCTCTACATGCAGAATTTGTGCAACTGTTAGATTGTGTTTGTACTGGAATCAGTTATTTGAGTGAGCTCCTAATACATCTGCTAGGAAAGGAAGCCCCCTATAAGATATATTGGATCTAACTGTCAATGAATATCTGACACCCAACTGCTGCATGTAGAAAGAATGAAGAGAAACAGATGCAGAGAGAGGAATATTGAAGATAAACTTGATTATTTCAGAAACATTGATTGTATTTAGAAAGTTTCTTATTTCTGTGTGATGAACCTTATATTACATTTTCATTTTCACAATAGTTCCCCTTTGACTTTTAGGGGCCGATTCACTAAATTGTTCAGTATAAAAGTAAAAACTGGCCAAAATAAAAAATGTTTTCAATATAGTTAGGCAAAAATGTAATGTATAAAGACTGGCGTGACTATAAGTCTAACAGAACAGGACACTGCTTCTTGCTTTTCAGCTCTCTTGGTTTAAACTGACTGGTTCAAATGGAAAGGAATGACTAGAATACTGTAAAAAGAGACTTCTTCTCTGTCAGTGGCATCCCAAATGTCTTAGCTGCTATAGATCGCACTAATAACGTGTGACAATATCAAATGCCTAAAATATTGCACAATATAACGCATGCTATAAAATACTGCACACAATTCAGCTAAAATGAACGTTAAAATATCATTTCTTAAGTTAGACAAGTGAACTTTTAGTGAATCGATTGTTGATTCTAAAAATATAAGAAGTGATAAAAATTTTAAGGCATGCTATAAATAACACTCACTTTATTGACCTTTAGTGAATCAGCCCCTTAGTATGATATACGTAGAGGGTGGAATTCTGACAATTTGCAATTGGTTTTCTTTCCGTATCATTTGTGGTTTTTGAGTTATTTAGCTTTTTATTCAGCAGCTCTCCAATTTGCAATTTCAGCAATCTGGTTTCTAAGGACAAAATTACCCCATAAACCATGCACTGATATGAATAATGGAATTGAATATGAATAGGAAATATTCACATTAATAAATAAAAGCTTTTGTAGCCTTACAGGACATTTGTTTTTGATGGGGTCATTCATTGATCCCTATCTGAAAGCTGGAAAGAGTCAGAAGACAATGTACTCCTAAATTATAAAAAAAGAAATAAATGAAGGCCATTAGTAAAGTTGTTTACAGTTAGCGATGCTATAACTTAATACTGTAGAAGTCAACTTAAGGGTAAACTACCCCTTTATGGTGTTAGGGCTTAAAGGGGGGCTTAGTTTTTGAAAGCTGAGAGATATGCTTGACACAAACGGTTTTCACTCTCAAATCGAGTGAATAGACAACATTTTACAGATCGACAGAAAAGACTTTAACCTGCACTCAGTACTTCTGAGTAACAGGACGTGATTCATATGCATAAACTCGCAGACAGTTTTTTGCCCTGTGGAAATCACATATAATAAGGAAAAGCAAATGTATCCACACTTTGACAGGCTTTCAGATACATAAAATGAGTCAAGCAAATATATGCACACCTAAACAGAATTTTAGATATGTAAAAAAGCAAGTGTGCTTCCTTTTAGCATACCTAGGGTTTTTCATTTGCGTTGTTTCTACTCAGAATGCTGCATTGATATTAGCAAGGTTTTGGATTGATTGAAATGCTAGACAAGTGTGAGTCTAGACAGAATGAGAGCATGCATTGACATGCTTGTTTTTAAAAGACAGATGCATTGACAGATTGTAGCACTGGAATGGAGGATAAATCAAGAGCATAAATGAACAGAGGAAAATAACAAGTCAATTAGTCTCCTATCACACAGAGAGATTAGTACTGTAACCACTTGCAGATGACAAAATATATTTGATTACTAATACTAATCTCTCTCATGACTTTAACCTTAAGATGGACATACAAGGTCAGAATTAAGATTTTGCCCCTTCAGGCCAAGTCTGCAGTTTATCTATATGTAAAAATTGGCCCGATATCTATCTATAGATATCTAAAGATTTTTATTGGGCAGATTTGAAAATCCTATTGGATGAGGACCACATCAGGAAAGTTAAGATGTAGTACCATGTTAAATATTATAAAAAATGCAGAAAATGTAAAGTTTGGTGATACCTTTTCTTGGCTAACTGAATAAGTACCAATTGCAAGCTTTCGGAAAACCCAGGCCCCTTCGTCAGGAAAAATACAAATGAAATTTGAACAGGCACATTATATATATACTAATAGATCACTGAAAATGAATTAGAAAGTTACAGATAGACCGAGATAATTTGTAGAAGGTAATAAAAGTAATTAGGCTGGGTTGTAAATAGTCCAGGGGTCTGGATTCAGTCAGATCAAATAGTTTGAACGAGATCAAGGCAGAGTGGGGTAAGGTTAACACAACAGTGCATAGCTATGAATTAGAAAAGAAATAAGTGAAGATACAGATAAGGGTTCCACTGGGTTGGATAGCAAATTATTATTATTAACATGTATTTCTATAGCGCCAACTTATTTCGTAGCGCTGTAAAGTGAATGTGATTATACAACTAAATCACATGAATTACATACATAGAACATATGGAGTTACATACATGGCAATAAATATGGAGTTACAAACATCACAATAAATACCGGTACAGAAGGTGAGGAAAGCTTTGTGCAGAAAGAGCATACAATCTAAAGTGAAGGGAACCAGAACTTATCCACTTCACACTCCCTTACCAGAATGTAACAAATTAACTTATCAATATCTGGGCTTAGCCCAGATATTGATAAGCCCCAAGGCTAAGCACTTTAGCTTTAGTCAAGAAAGCAAATACTAGTACAGTCAGGACCTTAAAGAAAGTGTCTTTTTAGATGTAGATTGTCCTTAGCTGTGTTTTCTTCTAGATATATCCCTTAGTTATAATATCTGGACATAAAACTCCTGTCTCTGTTCAGGCCACATTCTAGGAAGTTAAACTTTATCATGAGTTTGAATTCCCACTTCTTGCACTCCTGTTGTGTCTTGAAGTTACACTTTAAAACTGTGACCCAGAGATCTTTGATGCTGTGGCTATTGCTGCAGAAGTGTGCTGCCACTGGGGCATCTGTGTTGCCATGCTTGATGTTAAACCTGTGGGAATTCATTTTTTGGTGCAGTGTTTGTCCTGTTTCTCCCATATGATGGAACAATGGATGTATGCAAAATCGACACTCTGCATGGACGTCAAAATAGACGCAATACTGTGCGAGCAACGTGAAGTCAGCGTGCATCGTAACGTAAGTACGTCCAGAGGTTTGGCACCATTTTTGCCTATTAAAAGACGAAAATTGATATTGGGTCTTTGCTTGGTTATCAGGTTTACTTGTACCTGGCATTCCTTTGTATACCTGCTTTTGATTGCTGTTGTGACCATTGGTCTTAAACCTTTGCTGCCTGCCCCGACTCGGACTTGCCTGACTTTTCTTTGATCTCCACTGTACTGTCTGTCCACGATCTCAAGTCAGTGCTCAGTTAGTGTAAGGCACTTGTGAGCTGGCTCCTCGTCTGCTGATTCCAACCTGTTGTGACATCCAACTTAAAACCATGCTGTCCTGGTGAAAACCAGATAGGTGGCAACCCTAGAATAAAGTCCCCGATTCCCGACCGTGTGGGTCATTTGCAGGTAACCCAGCTGGGTTCCCAGATAAGGTGCTGGACTGTTCCCTCCCACCATCCCCTGGTTATATTGAATTTTTTGTTGATGGGCCCAGTGGTTGGCCCCAGGGCCAAAAATTGGATCAGCCCAATTTGTCTCAGAACGTGGTGACCACCTCAGATGTAGATCTTCTCAATGAGGGGATCTGGTCATGTATGGCCATCTATAGTCTTATATTTCTCAATTGCTGTAAAATTAGGACTTACTCATCTCTTCAGACAATCACTGAGATGAGCAGGTAAAGCACTATGTAATTGCTTGAAAATACATTTATATGTATATTATATTTCATATTTTCATTGAATGTTTTAACAGTTGGGATTCTTAGCCCCCACAATTAAAAGGAATTTTCTGGTTGTGTATCTGCCCCAAAATGCAAGAACAAAACTTGCCCTTGAATTGATCAATATTTATATTACACTATATTATGTTGCACTATTTATATTTTGTTGTTGAATTTGAGCTGCTTATTTTAACCTTTAAATGAAAGAGGGCAGAGAATTTACTGTAACTATCATAATAACTGAGCACAATGCTTAACATAGATAGGATGTTGTAGGATTCTGTAATATCACCTTTAGTAGTCCATCCTGGCCTATAAAGTCACAGGAACATAAACCAAGTCACTAAATAGGTCTGCTTCTTCCTTTTCTTTTATATGAGTTCTAAGTATCAGGATCCCTTCCAGCCCAGACTGTGCTACACAACAATTGCAAATAAATATTGAAAAATGTACGCAGGGAGTTTAAAAAAACTTAAGAGGTGAACACAATTATTTATCAAAGCTCAGTTACGTCTAGATTGTTTACATGTTTTTCTGCATTTATTTTTGTACATTTTTACTGAGAACTTGAGGTCTGCACGTTTCTTGAGTTTAATGCCTTTATTTTTAGAACACAATAAGCACAAAGTTAAAGGGACTCGTCATGATTTTTATGACATAGTTTTTATTTCTAAATTAAATTTTTGCACTGCAAATAATTCACTCTACAATAAAAAAAAGTAATTCCTGAAACAGCAAGTGTATTTTTTAATTGTAATATTGGTGCGTAGGCAGTCATCTCAGGTCATTTTGCCTGGTCATGTGCTTTCAGAAAGAGCCAGCACTTTAGGATGGAACTGCTTTCTGGCAGACTGTTGTTCCTTCTACTTAGGTTTGCCACTTGGCCGGTGAAAATGATGGTTGATCCCAATGTTATTAATGGGGGAAAAACAGGAAAGATGGCAACCCTTCTCCTACTCAATGTAACTGAATGTGTCAGAATGGGACCTGGATTTTACTATTGAGTGCTGTTCTTAGACCTAACAGGGAGCTGTTATCTTGTGTTAGGGAGCTGCTATCTGGTTACCTTCCCGTTGTTCTTTTGTTAGGCTGCTGGGGGAGGAAGGAAGGTTGTGATATCACTCCAACTTGCAGTACAGTAAAGAGTGACTGAAGTTTATAAGAGCGCAAGTCACATGACTGGGGGCAGCTGGGAAACTGACAATATGTCTGCAGCTCTAAGTCAGATTTTTAAAAAATATATAAAAATATGTTTGCTATTTTGAGAAACAGATTTCAGTGCAGAATTCTGGTGGAGCAGCACTATTAACTGAAGCGTTTTGAAAAATATTTTTTTTTCCCATGACAGTATAAGGGATGGTTCACCTTCAAGGTAACTTTAATATGTTATAGAATGGCCAAATCTATGCAAAGGTTGAGTTTATTTTCATTATTTATTTTTGATAGTTTTATAATTATTTGCCTTTTTCTTCTGACTCTTTGCAGCTTTCAAATGGCCCCATCTAAAAACAAAGGCTCTGTAAAGCTACAAATGTATTGTTATTGCTGCTTTTAAAGGGTGGTTCACCTTCAAGTAAATTTTTAGTATATTGTAGAAGGGACAATTCTAAGAAACTTTTCAATTGGTCTTGATTATTTATTTTTCATAGTTTTTTTAATTATTTGCAATTTTCTTCTGTTTCTTTCCAGCTTTCAAATGGGGGTCGCTGACACCATCTAAAAACAAATGCTCCAAATGTATTGTTATTGCCCCTTTTTATTACTCATCTTTTTATTCAGTCCCTCTCCTATTCATATTCCAGTCTCTTATTCAAATCAATGCATGGTTGCTAGGGTAATTTGTACCCTAGAAACCAAATTGCGGACACTGCAAACAAGAGAGCTGCTGAATAAAAAGCTAAATAACTATAAAACTACAAACAATAAAAAATGAAAACCAATTGCAAATTGCCTCAGAATATCACTCTCTACATTATACTAAAAGTTAACTCAAACAACCCCTTTAAGTCCTCATCTTTCTGTTCAGGCCTCTCCTATTCCAGTCTCTTATTCAAATCAATGCTTGGTTTCTAGGGGAATTTGGGCCCTAGTAACCCAAATACTTAAAATGCAAATTGAAGAGTTGCTAAATAACTCAAAAACCACAAATAATAACAAATTTAAAACCAATTGCAAATTGTCTCAGAATATACCTCTCTGTATCATACTAAAAGTTATCTCAAAGGTGAACAACGCCTTTAAACACTGGTGGTTCAATACACGTGGTTGCTCTGCCAAGGCTTTTGATACTGTGCCACATAAATGTTCTTCTTCTAAACCTAGATCTGTTAGATGTTGTGGTGGAATGCATTTTCCCATTGGAGAACTAGGGTTCTATATGGTTTATCACAAGGTTCTGTATTGGGTCCCCTTTTTGAATGTTTACTAATGACTTGGGGGAGGGCATCGAAATCAATGCATCATAAACCTATGCAGAACAATTTCTGGTAAGGTTTACTAAGATTATACTTAAAGGGGGAATGAAAGACATCCCACATTGATTATAACCTGAGACACTGAACTGGTATCCCTGTTCAATGAAAACAGCAACAGCCAGGGTACTACTGTAGGAGCACTGTATTGCCATTTTCTTACTCTTTTTTTTATTCTTTATATGGTTTTGACTAGGCGTGCATATACAGTATAGCAAAACAACAACTTTTTGCTTCTAGATTCAGCTTTTCACTCTGCATGCAGCTCATATTGTTTGCAAATGATCCCCAGGAAAGACAACTTGGTGCTCATACAATGGTACCCCTGGGCTGGTACAATTTTCAACAAACTGGAGCACCAGCAGGGGGTCCCTGGGAAGGCATTATAATAGGGTGTGCCTAACAAATTAACATTTCTGAGTTATTATACCTTTCCTTCTCCTTTAAAAGACGTATCTTTTTGTCAAACTTCACTATATAAAACGATGAAAATCTTTTGTATTTAATTTAGCATTTTAGAATATTCTATTCAGGTATTGTCACCTATTGAGGCTTACCCTTGAAACATTTTTTCTCCCTTTTTTCCTTTGACGTTACGTTGCCAAGTGAATACAAGTGTTGCCAGGTAACAAGAAACTGAGTGTATGCTGCCCATTGCATTTTGATGTCTGTCGCATAGCTAATGTAGCATTCTACAGTGTTTTCAAGGACATTGTCTTTTATTGAATGGCATTTGTTTCAGACACTAAGAATTGTCTTTTATGTGCTTCGAAAAAATCTTGCTTACCATCAAAAATAATTTCTGTATTGTTAAACAACACTGACAAATTAAACCTTTATTATATGTCTTCTGCACCCAAATTATTCTTAGCTAAAAGACAGTACTTATACATAAATGATCAAATTTCATGTTTCATTGAAAAAGTAAAGCACGTAATTACCAAAAACTGAGAATAAAGAAAACATTTATTTGAAATGCACAGTTCATGTGTGAAATGTATAAGTGTAATTATATTTAAGTGAAGCAGACCTGACCCTAGGCATTTAGAGAGCTGTACAGTTCAGTTGCTCAGCTTGCAATGTATAGATTGATAGGGATTTTGTGTAAAATAGTCTCATTTGCAGCTGAGGTTTATTAGACACACATTTATCATCCCACATTTATCTAATTTAATAAAGTGCTTTCCTAACTAAAAAGTTACAGACAATTATTTTGACCATCATTGCACTATTGTAGTAACCCTGTGTTTTCTCATTTGTTTAAGAGACATCCAGCCCTTTTAAGAAACTATGATGCCCATTTACTAAAATTCCATCTGATAAATTGTGCTGTATTTATTTAAAATTGAATATATTTGACTGCTTTAACTCCACTCTGAACCAGTAATCGCAAATGTAAATTGCATTCCTGCACAGAGAATTTGTTAAGTGTGAAATGCTCAATCAGAACATTAAATAAATCAGCCCCTCACTGTTATTGCAGTACAAGCATTTCGGGTAAAGATGTTTTTTTTCATTTTTACTGTACAAAAACCTTTGTATCCCTGAAGATAAGCCAGCTTTCGTTTGATTTTCTCTAGTTCCATAATGCCCTTCTTTGGTACTTTAAATAAACTCAGTAGCAGTTACACACCATTTCCATGACATTAGGTCCAGTGCTGCCTTAGCTATTAGATCTCAGCCCACCTCTTTGCAGTTAACCCCCCTTGGACCCAACACCGGATAAAGCAGCAAGTATTCAGGCTGGGAGGTTTTTTTTTTGTTGTTTGGTGCACACTTTTATTTTATTATATAAGCATTCTAGAGCCACCCACCCTAAAGCTGCTGCCATCTGATTCATATACTGTGAATACAACCCTGAACCTATTATAAACAAAAACTCCTATGACTTTCTATATCAGTTAGTCTCTAGAATTACACTCATCAACATATTAAATGCTATTTTATCCTATATGAATTCAACCAAACTTGTATCTCCCTGATACAAGCAGAGCTAATACACAACCCTGTAGTATACTTATAATATTAGTCAATTGTTTGTGCCACTGACATACATTACCATACATGGGCAATTCTATACATGGGCAATTCTCCATGTGCAAATAATGTTCCTAAGACTAACACATCTTAGTTTTTAAAGAAAATTGTGGTGCTATAGCAAAAGCCTGTAAATACCAGACTGAAAATACATACCCTTTTATAATACTCAGCTGTCCTCCAATGTAATAATCCTAGACATGACAAGCAGTGGTTGGAGAAGATTAAAATAAGGTGAATGTAAAAATTAATTCTCCCGTGGTTTGAGGCCCTTTAGCCTTATTGACATTAATAATTGGGTGTGGCCCCCCACTTTCCTGCTATGTTTTCTTACCATGTGCAAGCTCGCTACAGAGACCACCCTGCATTGTTAACACTTGTGACACCTCTATTGTTCACACAACAAAAGCACTGTACTGTTCAAACCTGAGACCCAGACTAAAACTGCCCACATTGTTCACATGTTCACACATTATTCAAAATGCTCTGTTCTTCCCTGTGCTCCCTGTGTGTGCCCTGCTCTGCCCATGTGTGACATACTCTGCCTGTGTGTGACATATTCTGCTTTTGTGTGAAATACTCTGCTTGTGTGTGCCCTGCTCTACCTGTGTGTGACATACTCTGCCTGTGCACGCGCTGCTCAGCCTGTGGAACATAAGCCTGGTATTGGTTCTGAAGGGTTGTTTGCATTTGAAAATAAATTATTGTTAGGGACCCCTAAGGTTTTTAATCATGTGCTGGGGGTTCTGTGTTATCCACAGGGGAAGAGGAGGCATATGTATTTAAGGGTATGTCTTAATATGACAACTTTCTTCACAATTGAGTGATATCCTTGCAGTGAGCTCCAACCATTTGTTTTTTTGGTGTGCTACCACAATTAATTTGGACATGATCGTGTGGTATCATGGGTGTGGTTTAAAGTTAGTGTGGTTTAAAAACAGGGAGTGGTCAACACTGGCTTCAGTTATCAGCCCTTCACTATGTAGGCCAGAAAACTTTCGGCCCTCAGTACCACAGAAGGTGGACAGCAATTAGACAGTTGCTTTGTTTACTTTTTTTGCGCATATAAAATATAAGGATGAGAGATCCTTGTGGTGCTCGAAGGAAGAACCCCGGCTAGTGTGGTTTTCTGCTAATAGGAGCACTGGCCCAGGGTGTCAGGTAAGTAAAAGCAGTTACTTGGACGTGCCTAACGTTTGGCACCCCCAAGTGTAAAACACTCCTTTAAATAACAAAAAGTTAGTAGCAGCTTTTTAGTTCCAAACTTATTTAAGAAAGCCAGCTCAGTGAAAAATACCTCAACTAACAAGCATTTTTTCCATGAAACCCCAGGCCTGAGTAGTGCTTAAATCATCCCAAGAGACTTGAGCATGCGCCGTAGGTGAAAATCAGGCACATTACAGGTATTAATGCCTGAGGTGACGTTCTGGATTTTTTGAATGTTCCAACGTTCCCATGCTTGTCGTGCTTACCTTCAGTTCATCAAGGGGAGTCCAGAGGGGGCCACATCGCTAGTGCAGAGAGCAACATTTTCGGTTTAATGTCTTTTTGCCTCCCCTGCTAGCTTCTGGGTAGCTGCCGTCTGAGGCAAGGTGCTCACCTTGCTTCATTTCAGAAACGCCCCTGGCTAAAATTATTTTATTACTTAGGGAGTTAACTGATTTAATTCACTGTAGAGTGATTAACATGTTGGCACCCTCCAGTGAATTCAGCTTTCCTTGTCTTATAAATACTATTAGGCAGATTTATCAAAGTGTGAAATCAAATACAGAAAAACTCACCCTTATCTGTACAATAAGTTGATACAGCAAGTCCAGTTGCTTTGACATATTTCTACAGATAAACCATGACCTGGATGAATGAGAATCTTCACAAACAAAAACTCACCTACTTTCTGCTAATTCCAATGGGATTTTTAGAAGCCTATGATTTTTTTTCTTTGGTGAGCTCTAATTTCACATTTTGACAGACCTGTCCCACAGTGTTATTCGTTTTTAGGGCAGAAAGCTATGCCCTGAAGCTACATGCTCTACCTAGCATTGCACAGACCTTTCCCTGGTGGTTATCTTTCTTTTCCCTGCAGGAGCACTGATGTTGTTGTTTTCTTTTTTGTCCGTTTCCTATGTATTTGGAAAAGAGCCTCCTATTGTTTGAGGGTTGGAAATAAGGACTGAGACCTAGCAAGTGTACCCATGGCTGGCAACTATGCTTAGTTTCCTCTGGAAAGGTTCATAAGTAAATTAACAATGAGTGATGATTTTTAACTGTTCTCAGTCTTAGTCAAGACATTGGCCTCACCTACTTGAAATTTACTGTATATTCTCTCAATCATTATTACTATGAATGTTTACATTCCTGTAAAAGCTGTAACCAGAAAAAAACACCCAGAACAGCAACAAAGAATCAAGTTCCATAAAACTGTTTGTGTTATTAATATTCATATGATTGTATCAAAAATATTTTTTCTTTATTCTGCCTGCAAGTGATTGATTTCTTTTTGCCACATTTGTAATTTCCAGTGATCTTATCATTTTTTATGTAATGGATGTAATTTCGTTTCCTCTAGCTATCTTATATTTCAGGTATTTTTTTCTACAGCCAATCTTTATTTTATCTTCAGTTACATGTTTCAAGATCAGATCTCGTATCCTGCAGCTTAGTGATTGAGTTATATATGTCTTTATAATCTGTGCTATACTTACAGCTTATGTTTGCCCCAGAGAGACCAACCTCTCCTTTTAATTCTGATAATATCATCAACTTGCCAGAGCACATGCTGTGTGTTGGATTTAGGGGTAGGCAGCTTCCCATGGAATACCTAATTTGTACTTGTACTTGGATGTGTGGATGGAGCAATGTGACAGATTTACAAGACTCTGCTTAGAATGCCAACAGTGTATAATTAGGACAGAAGTTACCTTTTTCAATTAATATACAAAACCAGAACATTTGGAGAATTAATTAGAATGTTTATCCCAGAGGAGAGTTCTTAATTATTACAATATTGTGCAGGTTTTATATCAGCTAGACAACTCTGTTGCTCCATTTCAGTGTTTAATCATCAGATACAGGAAGAATTCTATTATTTCTACCTTTATATCTGACAAGTCATCTCTATGTGTGTGTGTATTGAAATGAACAGTCTTTCCTGGAAAGATCTTTTCCAGGAAAGATCTTAATTGTAGAGTATATGGCTAACTTAAGACTTCTGGGCTCATTTCTGGCCCAAACCTGCAGTTGCCACCTGATCATGAGAAAATGACTGTAGCTATTGACTAATATCATTCTTTATAGCGTTGTACTTATTCTCAAAGCTGTTCCTTGCTTCACGTTGTGCTTGGTGCCAATGTGTTCATCCTACTTCATGTTACAAACTGTGCATACATGCACATATTAAGGCTGTTGAACCCTGTAATTACTGCCTTTTCAAAGGTGAAGGAAGCCTGAGAGCTCCCACAGTAGTTTACGTCCTTAGTCTAAGCAAACTTGTGTCTGTGATAATGATGTAATTTGATGTTGAGTACCAGAAATGAGAAAATTGCAAGTAAGAAATTTTTCAGTGCAATTGCATCCTATCCTAGAGTCCTGCATGGGTCCATTTTTTGGGACCCATCCCCAACCCATACCCGCAACCTGCAATCCGCGACCCGCATTCTTGAACCCGTGACCCGACCCATACCCGCAACCCGTTGACCATCAAGAATCAGGAAGTGCTGTCATAGTAAACTGGAAGTGACATCATCGGAAGTAGCTGTGATCAGAAAAAAAAGGAGTAAACCAGGAAGTGCTGTCATTGTAAACCGGGAAGTGACATCATCGGTAGTAGACATGCTCAGAAAAAAGGAGAAAAAATCGTTATGGCGAAGATCCGCGACCTGACCCTCAACCCGCAGAACCACCTACCCGCTTCTATACCCACACCTTCTTCATGCAACCAGGATTTTGTGGGTAACCCGCGGGTGCACAGCAGCTGCACTCGTTAATTAATAATTACTAGTTGCTAATCTAATTAATAATTGCTATTTACCAGGTCCTAAAATTTACATGCATCCCACTGTATCCCAGTGCTTTATTAAAATCATAATCTGGCAATAAACTTCCAGAAGTACCTCTCTTCATTGCTGCTTCCTGGGAAACCTGTTGGAACATATATTATTAGGATTCAGAATGCAAAGCAGCAGGTCCCCTTTACATAGTTACAAATATGTTTGTGCTGTTGGTGATTGTATAACTGTAATCACTGCTTTCCCAGTTTGTCGTACGATGATAGTTGTTAAACTTTGATTTTATATGCATATAGACAGTTGCACATTCCTGTGGTTACATCTAGATAATGCTTCATTTCTGTATGCTGATTTTCTGGGTAGATCTCCATAGTAACCTGCTGATATAGGGCTTTTGCCTCAGCAACAGCTGTGTATCATATTTAAACCAGCAACTATAATGAACCTTTGGAGATGACATGCCGAATTGAGCATAATTTGTGCATATCTATATTTGCCAAATACTCAATAATATAGGTAACGTAGGTTGGCAGTTTATGCCATTCAATGTAAATATCAATAACATAAACATGGTAAAAGAAAGTTTGTCATATACAAATTGCAGAGTTGTATAACAACACTTCACAGTAAGGTATTATTGCTTAACCCTAGTTTATGGACCACTATGAGATGGACCGATATGTGTCATCTTAAGCACAGTTTTATGAATATAGATAGATATATAGATATATATAGAGAAGAAAGACAGAAAGATAGGTGAAAAAAATTAAGAGAAGTTTAACATGCTAATTTCTCTAAATTTTTATAAGTTGTTGGGGTATTGCCCATCCACCATGCACAAAATTTTTGGATTGTTGTATGGATTATGGTTTCAGAGGTTGGTATGTATCGAACCAGAAGCATATCAGATTTGATGAGATACATAGCGGTAGAATGCTGGATATGTGCTATCTAAACGTTAACCATGCAACAATTGGCAGTAGTACAATTTCATGAATTGTAGTTCATTTATGATATGATACATACCTGTTCAAATCTTGTTATACTGTATATTGCTGTTATATGATATCCCTATGCTGTACTCCATGTGCAAATGTGTGCCTTGGTGTAATAAATGAGTCAGGCCTTCTTCTTACCATCAGAACAAAAATTCAGGTACATTGGTGTTTCCCATTCGGTGGCTCACAAGAAACATGTTGTTCACCAACCCCCTGAAAGTTGCTCCCAGTGGCCTCAAACAAGGTGTTTATATTTGAATTATTAGCTTGGGGGCTGTATGGCCAAAAAGAGTCTCCTTGCCTGTACATGCACTTTTTGTGGCGATTTGCATTTGGTAAGCAGGTAAGCATAGGATTTTGAGCTTGGAGACATGGACACCAAGGCTTCAGACAAAACACAGGTTTATTAGGCACTGGGCATTCCTAACAAAAGGCAACAGAAAAATACAGTTCAGCAACTTCAATGCAAAGAATTTAGGGTACAGTTCAGCAACTTCAATGTAAAACATTCAGCCCACCCGGGCTCTAAGCATCCAGGGAAACTCTTACCCTCTGGAACTTCAGAGCACTTGGGCTTCTGGCTTCCCCTCCTGGATATATACAGTAAGTACATACTGTGTTGACCCATACCAAATCTCTTATACAGAATGCCTTGGACTCAGAACCCTTAGTTAGGAGGGCTTTCCCAATATAGTCCATGCATATTCTACCATAGGCTGTAAATGAATAGGAATGAATAGGCTGTAAATGAATAGGAAACATGCATTTGCAAATATATGTTCCTGTCAAAAAAGCTTAAACTGCAGGATAAAAAGTAACTTGGAATTGCAATCGTAGATTGATCAAGATCTCATAACAGAAATAGACACTTGAATGATGGCTTTATTTATTAACAGTATGTCTTCTAAATCTTCATATATATATATATATATATATATATATATATTATTATAATTCTAAGTCTAGAATTAACCCTTCTGCAGCTTTGAATATAAAAGAAAAATGAAAGAAGAGATGCATATGCATACATGTATATACAAAAAGATGTGACTGGCCTTAGAATATGTTTCCTGAGAACTAGACAAGGAACAGCGCATTAAGGTATTTTTTAGTTTAATAGCATGTACCACTAAGTCTATTATCTTTAAAAGGGTTATATAAAATTCATCATAGAGTCATAATGTAAATGTATTGCTTAATCAGTAGGATGTATAGAAATCCACAGACTTGAACAATAGACACGGTTCACTGTGTTAACACTTGTACAGACCCATTTCTAAAAGAGATAACAATAGCCAGCTTACAACCACTACCAGTTCTGAATTATACCTTCTTTCTCGTCCTTTTGGAACAATACAATTCGGCCTTATACATTATATTGTAAAATGAAGCTGGCAAAGAGGGTTACATTTCAAAGTCATGCATTAAAGCTATTGAGAGGATAATGCTGTCTTAAGTGTGGACTACTGAATATTTAATAATGTGGGAAATATAGAGAGGAAGAGAATTAAGCTTTAAAGAATAACATGCCATGCTTAAAACATATGTACTCATCATTTTTAAAGAAGCAGTGTATTTAAAACAAAGCGCACTGTTAATATCGTAATGGAATAATAGCGTTTTTGCTATGTTTAAATTCTTCACAACCAAAATCATCTAAAAAAATTCCTTATTTAACACGCCTGTTTGCCTGCTTCTTTAGCCACTTTTATGTGGAACCCTTGCCACCAATTTTTTTGTTTTTTAAATTATAAGGGGGCCCTGTCCACCAATGGCGGTTTACCGTTTTGAGGAGTGGTGTCTTTGTGGAATTTCTACTGTGGTGTAGGGTGGACGGGATCTGGGGTGGGGCTTGAGGTGGGATCTGGGGTGGAGCTTGGGTTGGGATCTAGGGTGGGCAGATACCAGGGGCCCAGAAAATGTTGCTGTACGGGGCCCCATGATTTCTGATGGCGGCCCTGGCCTAGACTATGGATTCTCCGGGAGTAGGAAAACTCCACAAATTGGAAATCAGAAAAAAACACAAAAAAAGGTCTATAACATCTGTACCTATTGTAAATTTGTAAAGTTAAATATAGAATTAGTCGATTCCTAGATAGAGCCTAGATAGAGCTAAAAATGCTTGTCAGTAAAATATTTAGCAAAGCAATATTGAGAAGCGTCACATAAGTTAGTAAATCTTAAACGATTCATTTTTTTTTTCTGCTAGTAAAAAAAAGGAGAGATGGACAATAATATCGAATGAGTCTAGCTATTTATTGCCAATTTGTTATTTTGTACCTGCAATATTGTCTTTCAGGGCAGGGGTAGCTGAACTGTGACTCTCCAGCATCCTCAGCCGGAGATTGCATGATATTTTTATTTCCTTTACTGTCACAAGATTACCCACAGTATTGGCAAGACAGCTTCTACAAGTCATATTTTCCAGTATATTTGGAAAGAGAGGAAACGATAAAGAAGGCCTGTTGGTCCAACATTAGTGTTAGGAAAGCTTTTGTTGAGGGTAACAGGGTATAAAATACTGGAATACATTGCAAATCACAGCACTGTATTATGAATATGTGTCAGTATGGCTTTACGGGCAATAGCCTTGCCAAACTTTTGAGCAAGGTGAGCAGAAACCTGGACATTGAGTTAGTGCAGTACCACACACAGGGCTGCCATTAGAAATCACAGGCCCAACATTTTTGTGGCCACTCGGGCCCTGCCCACCCAAGCCCCAC
>CM044434.1:63211158-63224008 GCA_024363595.1 Xenopus borealis | reverse complement strand
ACATTAAGTGGAATCTGTCACACGGTGGAGTGCAGTGTTAGAGGGTACAGGTCAGCACTGTCTGCCATTAGGCAGGTGGTAAGGACAGGGTAACTGTTGCACTCTGCAACCTCTGCTGCTGCACATTTGTTTTAAGTAAATGACCCCGTCTGAAAATCGGCCATAAGTCAGACAGGTTTAATAATACCATCAGGGCGAGGGGCTGCCTGTTTTTTTTTAGTGTAAACAGGGCTCCATCAACCAAATACTGTAGCTTCTGAAAATAAAAATAATTGATGGGACAAAATCAAAAGCTATTTCTATATGAAAAAGCTATAAATCATAAACTACAAAAGCTAAATAAATGGACACCAGTTGCAAGTTGTCTCAGAATCCCACTGTCTACAACTTCAAATATGTATGGGATCCATTATGTGGAAACCCATTATCCAGAAAGCTCAGAATTACAAAAAGCCTGTCTCTCATAGACTCCATTATAATCAAATAATATTTTTTTTATCGCTGTAATAATAAAACATTAGCTTGTACTTGATCCAAACTAATATATAATTAATCCTTACTGGAAGTGCGATTATTAAATGTTTACATGATTTTCTAGTGGGTTTAAAGGACCAGTAACAACAAACAATAAAAGTGTTTTGAATTAATTAAAATCCAGTGTTGCCCTGCTCTGATAAAGCTGGTGGGTTTGCTTCAGAAACACTACTATTGTTTATATAAATAAGCTGCTGTGTAGCAATGGGGGCAGCTATCCAAGGAGAAGAGGCTCAAGTTACACAGCAGATAACAGATAAGCTCTGTAGAACATAAAATCTGTTATCCATTATTTATCCTGTGCCATATAGCCTTTTCTCAATTTCTGCCATTGCTACACAGCAGCTTGTTTATATGAACTATAGTAGTGTTTCTGAAGCAAACACACAAGTTTTACCAGTGCATGGCAACAGTACATAATATTTTCATTATTTTAAAACACTTTCATTTTTTGGTGTTACTGTTTCTTTAAGGTATGACGATCCAAATTACGGAGAGATCCATTATCTGGAAAATCCCCCAGTCCCAAGCATTCTGGATAACAGGTCCTATACTTGTACTAGAAGTAAAAAATGGTGAATTTATCATGTGGTAAGAATTATTCTAGAAGTATAATAATCCTTTAACTGAGATTATTCTCACTGTTAGATTTAAAATTCACAATGAAGCTCCCCTTTTAATGTTCTTAATTTGTTCTATACACATTTTCTACTCTGTTCAATGAAAAATGAAATTTTTAAGGAATGTATTGATTTTTACATGTTTTTTTGCAAAGTAAACATACTGTAATGATTATTTTTACAACTAATCAAAGTAAGTGCCTGATTATGTTGTAGGTAAGCCTTCCTGTGATAATAAATTGCTAGAAACATGTCTAAATTACTTTAAATATTGTGCCTTCCATTTGCAAATACTTCATATTTTCTTTTAGCTAGTTGTACCGATTCTTTGCTGGTCACAAAGCACCAAAAAGTCTTCAATGGAAAGCTCTGACATAGTCGACGTGCAAATGTCAATTATAAACAGATATTCTCCATTTAAAAGTGAACTGGACTTACTGAAACAATTTGATTACTTATACAGTGGTCACGGTAAGATCAGAATTTAAAGAGAAAAAATGAAATTATAATACACGTTGTATAGGCTTCTAATTTTTCTTATTCACATGTTCAATTAATGGATAACTTTTTTAATTTAAGGGACATTAATTATTGTCTATAATCTAAAGCTGATGTCCAATGGGGAACCGGAGTTGGATTTCTTAATGGACATCTCAGATATTATCAATGCTGGAATGAAACATAGAGATGTGTGAGTATTGGCTGGATGTCTGTATTTGCTCTATTGTTTTGGATCTTTAATTCAGCTGTAATTATTATAGAGCAATACATCTGGTATGGATATTCTTTTTTTGCTGTACCTAGGATTGGAGTTTCTTAGAGAATGGAAGACAAGAGAACTGTTAATCTTTGAGTCGCTAGGGACAACATTTCCTAACCCTATATATTATATTTTGGAAATGCTTGTGTACTGTTAATGCGTTACATATGGGTATATATGTATAGTGAATAACATATCACCATGTACTTTTCCCTAGTTAATTCAGTATTCTTTTCCAAAAACATTTGACCCCATGACAAATTAAAAGACTTTAATTTATTGTGTTTGCAAATCCATTACTCAGAATGTTTGCCAAATTAAGCCAGTATTTCAAATAGAGATGCACTGGGGGAAATTCACTAAGCGGCGAAAATTTGGTAGCGTTGCCTTTGCTAACTTCGAATTTGGCCAGGCGAATTTTCGCCAGCGCTACGCAAATTCACTGAAGTGCAAAGTTACACTAAAGTCGGAGAACGGTAGCATAGTTGCGCTAGTGTTACTTCGCCAGACAAAGCGCATTTACGCTAGCGATGCCTAATTTGCATACAGCTCGAATTACAAAGTCTAATAGAAGTATATGTTACAGCCACTACATTACACTACACAAGCCCAGGAAACCTTTAATAAAAAAAGTAAAGTTGTCCTATTGCCCTACATGTGCCCCCTGTATAGTTGAGCTGCCATATGTTAGGAAATGTAGGGGGGGAGGAGGGTAACCCCCCAAAAAAATTAGATCTTTTCCAGACTATCACCCTAGAATGGTAAAACACGCCAGCGTTTTTTTTGAGACTTTCAAAATTTCAATTTTTTTTTCAAACTCCTATCTATTGTATTGAACTTCCCCAGGTCTGACCTGGCGCAGTAAAGTCTAGCGCAGGGATCTGCAACCTTGGCTCTCCAGCTGTTAAGGAACTACAAGTCCCACAATGCAATGAAGGAGTCTGTCATGATTCATAAAGGCAAATGTATTGTGGGACTTGTAGTTCCTTAACAGCTGGAGAGCCAAGGTTGCAGATCCCTGGTCTAGCGTAAGTGGTAACGTTCAGGAAAATGGTCATCTTAGTGAATTTGCGTAATTACGATCCTTCATCAGTGCGCAACTTCGCCTGGCGCAAGGGTGCGAAGTTGCGCTAGTCTATCTACTTCGCTAGCTAGACTTGGTGTTAGTAAATTTGCGTAGTTATGAATTGACGTCATGCTGGCAAATAAGCGCTAGCATTAGATGCTTCGCACTTTAGTGAATTTCCCCCACTGAATCCACTAATTTGAAATTAATCCAAAATAAAATCTATTGGGATGGATTCAGGCAAACCCAAACTGAATCTGAACTCTAACTTGCATAGATCTATTAGGGTAAGGAATGGTTAAAAAGAAAAAAAATTTAATTAAACCAATCAAGACTGCCATACATCAGAAAACGGTGCCATAATTTTACTACGAACAAGGCAAAGAATAACATTTGCTACCAAAAAAGCTCAGTGCTAGAGAACCTTTGCTCCATTTTGCCAGAGAAATTTTCACTCAGGTGAACGATTGTTAATCCTCAAATTTATCATAGTGTAAACCTTCCTATACGTTACCATTTTAGCCAAAGTCTACTTTGCCTGGTTCTACCTGCAGTTATTAAGATGAAGCTGCATCCTCAACATAACTATACCAGTGACATCATATTTTGTATTTAAAAAAAAGTCATAAATTAAAGACGCTGGCATTTATTCATATTTTACTGTGGGATTATACTTAAAATAAGTAACTGTTAAAAATATATTACTTACGCACAACCATTTGAAGCTCATACCACATTTGTTTTCTGGTGGGCTCATGTCAAGGACAATAGAGGATTTCCCTTGGAGCAAATTGGAGCATTTTTAATAATAAGTGGCCACTTCCAGCAATTTCACCATCACTAATAAAGATATACATATGACCTGTATGTACCCCCATATTGAAATCGATAAGTATATAGACACGACAAATTCATTGTTTGGATCAAGTTTAGTATATTTTGAACATTGAACAATTAATGTTACTGAATTGAAACACCAGTTTTTTTAACAGAGAAGCTAGTTAGTGTTTCTGGCGTAACAAATTACAAGAATCATGGTAAAAGCTCCAGTCATGGTAATCATGCTCCATATTTAGGTTCTATAGGAGCAGGATGAAGACCATTATACAGATTATACTAGATTTACTTATCCAGTCATATGACAAATTCTATGAAATACATTGTATATCCCATTCCCAATCCACAACATGCCTCCTCCTTATTACTGCCAAACTAAAATGCACCCTTGCCCTTAAAATCAACAATCTCTTGAACTTTGTTGGGTGGGTGCAATAAAATCATTATGATTTGTACATACAGTACAAGTGCTCTATTGTCCATATGTGTACATACAATAGCTAATCAGCCACACAGTAACATTTACGGTACTTGACTGTTGCAACCCAAAACAGAAGTTAAGCACTGTGACTTATTTGGTGGCACTACTGGCAGCCACCTGAAATCCCAGAGATGAAGAGTTTGTGGGTTGCAAAAAGAAATATTTCCACAGATGGAAAAAAGAAATCTGTAGGAAAATAATATTGATTATGGCACCAACATGCTCAGATGCCTTCGATTGTGGTGCTTTACCCTGATAAATGAACTTTGTTGGTGTATAGAGCTAAGAAGTTGGTCTTTCAGTGGGATTTTATACATCTAATGTGCACAGTAACTAGCTTGACCGGAATGGCCCTTAATAAGATTCTATTTAAAATGGACAAAAAGCATAGTGCATGAGGGGAAAAAGAGCCATAAATAAGTACTTGACAGTCCTCCATTAAAACAAAGTAGGGAAATAATACTTATATTCAAAGGTACTTGACAGCTCTAAAGAATGAATGCCTGACTGAAAGGATTTCTATTTCCCAAATTGCTGTTTTTACAGTTGTTAATAAAATATAATAAACAATTTTTTGTTTTTTTATACATTATTTAGCTATTCTGAACTGTGGTCACTGAAGTCCTATATCTCAGTATTATATGTTGATCCTCGAATGAAGGTCTTTGTTCAGGCAACAAGAATTCATAATAAGCAGCTGATATATAGTTTATATAGACCAAGGTAGGTTAATCCTGTTATTTCGTATGCAAACTGTTATTATGTACAGCATATTGTACAAATGTTTGGATCTAAGCATACATTATGGGGGTCATTATCTAAAACCCCAATTCAATTCTTCTCATTATTTTATAAAAACAGCTTCAACCAAGCACCCACTCACAATTTTACTGTGTTTACCAAAAAAATAATTTGGAAAAAAATGCAAAAGACCATTTTTTTGACGTTCAAAAAGATTTTTTTCAGATTATCTGCCAAAAACCACAAATTCTTCGGATTATCAGACTAAACACAGCACAGATCATGAAATCTTCCAGTTGTAAAAGGGACATCTGCCATTTCCTTCTACAAGAGCATGGCAGTGAGATGGAGTATTTTCCAATTCGGACTTTTAGCAGCTTCACGGTATAATAAATCTCGAGAAAAAAAATTGTATTTTTTTCCCAGGAAAAAATTGTGTTTTCCCCTTTAAAACTCCAACCAGAAAAAATTGCCCCCCCTAAGTGAAATAAATATGATTTATTGTATATTTGAATCATCATTAGCTATGGGGTTTTCAGTTGTTTGTTTCAGGTTTTCTTTTGCTTTGATGTTTTTAGAATTTTATTGAATTCCAAATCATTCTATGAAGAAAATGTCACTACTAAACTGAATGATGGCTGTCTTGATATAAATATTAAAACGCTCATGGGAAGTGCTGCTGATGGGGTTCAGCTGCCAGCGAGAGAAGATAATTAAGTTTGTTTATTGCTTGAGAGGATTCCTGTTACAGCAGGAGTTCGATCCAGATATGTTTTTCATATTAGCTAAACAGGATTTGACAGATTGATTCCAAGATTAGGCCAAAATATGATCTTTCCAGATATGGTAATGCATTATGTTCTACATACTGCTCAAAGATCAACATTATTTTCCTTGCTACTTGCCATATATAAACCTGACACAGTCACTGAAATTTCCAAAGCCCTATCTTGTGTTAATCTGTATTCGTTGTTAGTGTTTTATACTTACTATAGGAACTGATTCAGTAGAACAAACCTTGGTAAAGTTTATTTGAGTTATTTAAAGGTGCAGTTCCAGTTTCTAGCTGCAACGAAATAAGCAATTTGCTGGGCTTATTATTGCAAAAGAAATAAAGAAAATGCAAGAAACTGTTTATTTACCTTTAAACATTGTAAATATCTTAATCACTGAAATATACCACATGTTCCTGCAGAACATCTGAGATTCCTGAACATATTTATGTTCTGCAATCTTTAGCTGTGTCAACAAAATGCACATATGTACAAACAAACTTTTTCATTTATTTATTATAGGATGTATCCATACAAAATGCCTTCTCTAAGAACATCTGTTTTGCGTGAAATAAAAAATGCAGAAGTAGCTGTAAAAAATGGTGGGTACTTGCTTGTATATGTATTAAACAGAAATGTATAGTGTGGTGTGTGTTTGTGTAAATAGAGGGAGAGATAACTAGATTGAAATAATGTACCCTTGTTATAAAAAGTAAGCATATAAAAAGTCACAGAGACGTTATAGGACTATGTAAAAGCAGCAGAGTGTTTTTATACAGGTCATGGAAATATATGATATATAGTATACTTACAGAAAACAAAAAAGAAGAAAACCGACACATGTTCTGTTTAAACCCATCACGTTGCCTATTAATGGAAGGCTGGGAATTGCAGTTCAGTAACATTCAGAGGGCTGCAGTGCACAACTTGGCACAAAGTATCCAATCTCCAGCCGTTATTCTCACACAAGCTAATTAAAGCAGAAAAAGAACATGCATTTTGTATACTTTCTCCAGATTGCTTTAAAACTGTTATTTGTACAAGTGTTTAATAACTTGCGAACCAAAGCTATGAGAGGAGAAGAGAAAGCCTAGAGCCATAGAGATGAACTTGTATATTAAACAATAAATCTGCTCGTGTCTTTCCAAAATAAACACTCTTTATAAAGGAGAACACATTTTGTTATACTTTCTCTCTACAGCAACATCTGCTTTCCTTCCCAGTCATCAGTTAACACCCAGAAAAGGCTCAATTTCCACCTTTATGCAAGCCCCAATAATAATTTATTGGGGCCTACATACATTGTTCAGCTAAATGTGAATTACAGTAATTTGAAAAAGTTTGGGAACCCCTCTTAATTCTTTTGAGTTTTTTATCATTGGCTGAGCTTTCAAAGTAGCAACTTCCTTTTAATATATAACATGCCTTATGGAAACAGTAGTATTTCAGCAGTTTATTGGATTAACAGAAAATATGCCGTATGTATCATAGTAAAATTATACAGGTGCATACATTTTGGCAACCCAACAGAGATATTACATCAATACTACCTCTATACTCCACCTTTTTTTTGACCATTCATCCGTACAAAATCTCTCCAGTTCAGTAAAATTTTATGGCTGCCGAGCATGGACAGCCTGCTTCAAATCATCCCATAGATTTTTGATGATATTCAAGTAGGAGGACTGTGACGACCATTCGAATATATTGTCTAAATGAGCCTTAGCGTACAATAAGCAACTCTGCGGTGTGAGTACAGAAAGGGCTTCTTTCTCATCACCCTGCCATACAGATATTTTTCGTGCAAATTACACTGAATTGTAGAACAATGTTCAGATACACCATCTGCAGCAAAATGTTCTTGCAGGTCTCTGGAGGTGATCTTTGGTTTTCTGTAACCATTCTCACAATCCTCCACGTATGCCGCTCCTGTATTTTTCTTGGCCTGCCAGACCTGGGTTCTATAGCAACTGTGCCTGTGGACTTCCATTTCGAGATTACGTTCCTTACAGTTGAAACTGACAGTTTAAACCTCTGCAATGGCTTTTTGTAGCCTTCACCTAAACCATGATACTGAACAATCTTTGTTTTCAGATTTTTTTAGATGCTTTGAGGATCCCATGCTGTCACTCTTCAGAGGAGAGTGAAACAGAAGCACAACTTGCAATTGGACACCTTAAATACCTTTTCTCATGATTGGACACACCATCTTAACAATTTGGTGTTGCCAGTAATTAGTATTGAGCAGTTACTTGCATTAAAATTAGCAAAATAACAAGGGTACCCAAATCTTTGCACAGCCAATTTTTTACATTTGATTTAATTACATACAACTAAATACTGTTTCACTAAAAATCTTTGTTCAGAAAACACCCAGTACTCAGATGTATCTGGGAAATGAAAGACATACCATTGTTATCTTTTTTGAGGGGTTCTCAAACTTTTTCATATGACTGTATTATTATATTTTAGAGTTTAGTCTGCATATTACTATATTTGTTGCCCATATTTATTGTTCCAGCTAAATTAGCTGTAGCAGATATAGAACAAAAGATGGCTGCACTAAGGACAAGAGCTGATCATTCCAATGTGAAAGAGGTATGTGACTGACACACTAGTTTGTTTTTATCTCATGAATACAGAATTATCAGAGTGGGATTCCTCTTACACATATTACCCAACACGTTTTTGACACTACACAACTGAGACCTCCATATCCAAGATGGGTAGACAAATGTATATTATATGTAGACAATATAATAACTCTATCTGGCATCTGCAATCTATGATGTTTACCTTCCTTGGTATGTTTGCATGTGTTTGGAGACACCAGGATGAGCTTATTGGTTGGGAAAAATGGCTGATCTTAATACTCCACCAACTGATCAGTAATCCCTAAGCAGTCAATAAAAAATCTTAGTCTTTTGTTTTATAACTGCAATAGATGAGTTAAAGAAAATTGCTAATTGGTTGTGGATTACTGGACTAGAAACCACATTAATATACTTGACACTTTACATTGCCTTATATATATATAGCTAGTGTGTCCCTTAATGCTCTTGCAATTGTTCCCCATGTCATTGTAAATGACCCCTAATATTATTTAACTCAAACAAACATACATACATTGCATTTACAAACCTGTGTATTATAGTAAACCAACGGTATTGCAAATGCAGTTGTTTAACTTGTGGATTTTGGCAGACAAGCTCTAGCTTACTTTTAAAGTGTCATTTTTGCAGTGTAAAGGTTAAAACTTAAGCCTTCATTGCATTAGTATTCTGCAGTATACTCTCAATGAGCTGCTTAAAGGTAAATGAAATTGAGCAGAAAATGTTATTGTATTAGCTGACTGCTCTGTGAGTGCTTTGGTGCATTTTGCGCAGTAATGTCTGTCAGGCTCACCTACAGACATGACATCACCGATGCATGAAATAATGTTGGACACTAAACTAGTAGAGCAAACATATAGTAAACCATAGAAATCATCTTGGGCATAGGTTTGCCCTTGACAGAGTACTGGCAATGTTTTGATAAGGTATGTTGACAAAGTGCTCTCTTGATGAAAAACTTTAGTTTTTTTGCTTTGTAGATACACCTAACCAAACCAAAATCAAGCAAAAATTCAGTCCTTATATTTCTATTATATTTTTGATTTCTCGGTTAAAGGTTGTGAGTCACAAACTGTAACAAAGGGGTTTCTTTGGTTGACATTGACAAGCATGAAATTAATGAACTGGGGAGGGACCAGACTATTTTGCAGTATTCACTAGGGGGGTTTAGGGAGAGACTAAGTCTAGTATAAAGTATTGTACCTGTATATATTCTACTCTGTCTAAACAATGAAGTTTAATTTCTGTCAAAAATAAAATACATACCCGGATTTGCTCCTAATAAACATTAACACTAACATTTATATGTGATATCCTGGTACGCATGTTTTTACAGACCCTTTCTATTCTCCCTTTAACTTTTAACAAATCGGAAATAGTTGATGGAGATTCATATGCATAAATTTATTGTGTTACATTTTCTTGGTTTTTATTTTAGTGCCATGGAGGTAATGTGCCATAAAAATAGCAGTACTATATGTAGCCCTAATAGTAATTTTGGTAGTGGTATTGTACTGGTTAGGCTTGCCACTAGTGTGATAAAATATGAGGCTTTGGAGAACCTTTGCTCTGTACTGTGTTCTAAATATAGAAGTAGACAAGTAAAATCTTTTGTTGCTGATTGAAAATTTATATACAAAACTGTTCTTCATCTACCAGTTGGAAAGCACATGTTTCTTCAATCATTTATGATGCCATTAAAAAGCCGGCAGTGTTGCTTCCTAAAAACCGAATAACTACCCTATCTTTATATTTAGCTGGACGTTTTAAATTGTTTATTAATCAACAAGAAGAAGAATCTAGAGGAGACTTGTCAGATGCTAAAAGAGAAGAAAAGGTGAGCAGAATAACTGCCAAAATATTTGCAACTGTGTGTATTTACATGGTCACTACATTCCTGCTGCTATATATATTAACAATATTGCATTTATATGTATTGCCTTTATATTTGGTTTTATTTTATTGCTGAATATATAGTTTATCAACTTAACATTGAATTTAACATGATATTGGTTTAATCTTGATTTAACATTGCATTTTGCTCCAACCTATTAGAGAAGAAAAACAGTCAAAACACGTATATATAAAATATGGCCTAAATATAGAGACTAGAAGTCAAGATGGAATGTTTATTTATCATAACAGCCGCTTAATCCGAATGCATGAAAAAGTTGGCAGACAGCTCAATAAAGACCTAAGGTATGTCTCAGAGATAGTTGATATTGCAGCTGTGCTATGAAAAGTTGAAAATGTATATAAAAAAGGGGCAGATTTATCAAGGGTTGAGTTTTGAAGTGAAAAACTTTGAAATTCGACCATCGAATGTGTTTTTTCGAGTGAAAACAGACGTTTTTGATCGAATTGCTCCGTTTCCGGGCAAATTGAAATTGTTTGAATCATTTGATTGCATTGTTCGATTCAAACGATTCAAAACACTCCTTAAAGGAAAACTATACCCCCTGAACAATGTAGGTCTCTATAAAAAAAAAACAACTCTTATGTAAAACCCTGCTTCATGTAAAAAAACATTTTCATAATAATATACTTTTTTAATAGCATGTGCCATTGGGTAATCCTAAATAGAAAATTGCCATTTTAAAAATAAGGACAGCCTCCTGGGATTGTATGATTCAATGGTGCACACAAACATACCAAACAAACTATAACGTTAGGTCACACGAGCCAATTAACAGACAGAGTTTTGTCTTTTGCTTCCACGCTTCTTCCTGTTACATTTAGGGGCAGATTTATCAACGGTCGAATTGAGGGTTAAAAAACCCTCGAATTCGACCATCAAATTTTGGCCGAATTTAAATCCGTTGAATTCGAAGGGTTTTACAGCAATTCAAAAAATCGAACGATCGAATAGAAAAAATTTGATTCAAAGATTTTAACCATTCAAATTTTTTTATTCTATCTAAAATACTAGTGAACTACGCAATCAAACTTTTTTTAAAGGGTAAGTACTTTGTCCATCAAATGATCGAATAGATTTTTATTCAAATCATTCGAATTGATCTAAATTCAATGGTCGAAGTACCCCAAAAAAGTTATTCGAATTCGAATCATTCATGTGAATTTAGTAAATCTGCCCCTTAGAGTTGAAATATTTCTGGTCAGGTGATCTCTGAGGCAGCACACAGGCCATAACGAAATGGTGGTTCAAGGCAAGAGATGTAAAAGGGTAATATTTACTTAAATAAATATTCCAGTTTGGTAAGATTATTTAATATGCCACTTAATTTGATATAAACTATCTGTTGCTCAAGTATTGATTTTGGGGGCATAGTTTTCCTTTAAAGGTTATAGGAGGTCCCCCATAGACTAAAACAGCAATTTGGCAGGAATAAAGTGGTGAAGGGTCGAGTTCGAATTTTTTAAAGAGACAATACTTTGATTTTCGAATGGTTGAATATTTCAATTCAGATCAAAATTTTTCAATTTGAATCTATTCGATAGCAAAATGACTTCGAAATTCAACATTTTTTACTTTAAATTTTCACGTTGACCATTGATAAATCTGCCCCAAATAATTAATAATTAATTAATATTTATTATAGAATAATGGGATATTAGGACTAGGTACATAGATATACAGATGCTTGTTTTTCCAACAGCCTATGGCGCATGTAACATTTTGTCATTTCAGGCAATTGGAAAATTCTGCCAGTAATTCTTTGGCCTCAAAATGTATTGTTGATCTCTTTACTCACTCAATAATTTGGGCTCTAGTTTAAAACAACTGTAACAAATATGTTGTAAGACCCTTGTACCATGTATAGTTCACAGCTATATTTGGACACAAATGGGACACAAAGAACCCATGGTACAAAGATCAGGGCTTTGCTCTTTGTACCCTGATCTGCATTTTATGAATAAACCTGAAAGTGCAATACATTACTTGACTTATGTAACTGTAAGTAAAATTCAATGAATTGCATTTTATATAAATTGCAATTTTCAACAGCACTGGTGCAGGAGTTTTGGGACTAGTGAACATACCACCTGGAGCACTGATTCCAAGCCACAACAAGCAAAATTTTATTAATTCACGGGAATATATTAATCTATTAAAACACATGGGCTTCTTCCTTGACCAGTTTTTGAAGGATTCCGGGATAAGTATGTATTTGTTTAATTTTATTGGTGATATTGTATAAAGGCACAATATTAAACATTACAGTATTAGTGGTAATAAAGGTGGTTTGTAAACTTAAGAAAATCACTATAATATTCAAAACATTAATTTAATGAACATACCTGTATATTTTCTTTTTATATTCTGTTTTTATTTGAGAAAAAAACATGCTATGGATATAGGTATCATCAGTAGGGTTATTTAACAACAGAAATCTTACAATTAAGATTTACTATTATTACCCAAAATTTGCTCGATCCTATTCGAAATTCGATAAGCATTTGATGG
>CM044434.1:63194209-63209955 GCA_024363595.1 Xenopus borealis | reverse complement strand
GGCCCCTAAGTGCACAGTATGAAAGTTTTCAGATAGTACAGCATACAGTGACAAAGTAATTTCTCAAATGCACATAATAGGTGATATGAGCCTGTTTCTATATCATTTGTCTTCTTCACTATTATTTACCTTATTTATCTATATCTCCTGTACTTGCTGTGAGCTAAGTATATTGGAGATGCACTGCTATTTTGTTGAACAATCGTGTTATGTACATACTGAATTGAGATACCTGAACTTACTTAAGAGTAATAATATAAGAACCAGGGGATAAAACAAGTAATGAAAAAGCAAGAGGGGAGAGAAGGGGGGGATAAGGGGTGAAGATAGTCGATCAACCGTTCTGTAGATTACATATAGGCTACCATGATGACCGAAAACTTCTTTACCTAAAAACACATAATATACATTCCTAAGTGAATGAACACTCCTAGTCCGAGTTCATTAATATGTATTGATCTGTGTCCAAGAATACAACCCAGGTAGACCAGGTCTTTATGTATATCTCATGTTTCTCGTGTATATAGCAGAGTATCTCTTCCATCTGCCTTATATTATCCATTTCTTCAAACCACTCCTTCACTGTGGGAGGAGTTGTGGATTTCCAATGGCGAGGTATCACTGTTCTGGCGGCGCTTAGACAAAATCCTGCTAACGATCTCTGATGTTTAAAGGATTGTACAAGACCACCATATGTGTGCAGGGGATCCTATTTCCTTTGTACATCTCCAACACATGTTTGTACTCTTTGAAGTGAACAGGTTCTCAATCACAGACCTCGTCACCAATAAGTTTGCCATCATCCCAAACCTACTTGATATTGCATTAATATAAGTTTTACCTGGAAGGAAACGTGTGTGGCGTTTGAAAGGTAGGGATAACACAAGTCAAGTTCTTAAACAATTAATTTAGTTAGAGGCTTTGCGCTTTAGTGAATTTGTGCCAATGGGTGCAGTGCTGTTGTAGAATAAACATTTGGCATTGAAAGTGTTTGCAACCATTATATTTAAAATCATACAGGCTTTTCTTTTTAAAGGAGAAGGAAAGGCTAAAATTAAGTAAGCTTTAACAGAAAGGTCTATATAAATACTCCAGTAAACCCTCAAAGTAATGCTGCTCTGAGTCTTCTATCAAAAGAAACAAAGTATTTCATTCCTTCAGCAGTGTATACCTGGGCTTCTGTATCAGACTTCCTGTTTTCAGCATTAACCTCCAGGGCTAGGCCTTGAGCTTGCTCAGCCTGCTCCCCTCCCTGCTGTAATCTGAGCCCAGAGCTCAGATAGAAAGTGATGTCACACCAAACTAATATGGCAGCTGCTATCCTAAGTAAACAGAGAGAACATCTAGAGCTGTTTACTCTGGTATGGTAAAGAACAATAGTCTTATAGCTCGCACTATTGTGGCTTATCTATTGACAATAAACTGCTTTGGTAGCTTTCCTTCTCCTTTAAACAACACCTCTGCTGCTGTGCTGGTAGTGCAGGTAGTTTTCTTTATTAAAATGTGTATATCTCTCCAAAACAAGTTAGAGGCAGACGAATGCCAGTTGGTGCAGAAATAGCATTTCTTTCCTTAAAGTAATCAGGCATAATGCTTTAAAATCTTTAAAGAATTGAGTATCAAAGAACCAAAGTAGAGTATTAAATATACTTTATTATACTATACACCATTCTATGAATCATATTATAGTAGCTTTTTCTGTCTTCCCTCCTGTTCCTTTTAAATCTTTAGGCTGTAGGTCTAATGAATTGTATGATAAATTGGACCCTGGAGAACGTGGTTATCTCTAAGAAACAGACTAACAACAAAACTCTATAGCATCAGAATGGTACACTTATGTTGTATTATGAGTGTGAGGTAGAATAGCATGTACTCTGAACCTGTTTGCAGTCATATGTCTCAGTTATTCACAAATTAGGAGTCTGAATATGGAATGCATATGTCCCACCTGCCACTCATATATTCATATATGTGTACTGATGGAATTTTCTTGGGACAAAACTGTGGATAGGGCACAAAGTATGCATAAACTAGGTGCAAAGTGCATGAAAGGGTTTGATTTGTGCCCATTTTTGCATTTTGCACCTTGCCCACAAATGATAAATGAAGCTTCAGATCTGGTGTTGGCACCGTTTTGGAAATAAATACCAATCTTACTATATTTTTATATTTCTTCCCTATTAAAAATATTAGCATCAATCTTCATTTTTACTGGCCTGACCAGTAAAATAATAGTCAAGTGGCACTACTCTGTACAAATATTGTGTTCTTTGTTTTATTAAATTATTCAGCCTCAAGGATTAATCAAAATATTTTCCAGAGATTCGTAACTGAAAATAGATTCAACAGCTACTGCTAATCTACCTCTAGCCATACATGCAAAATAAAGATGGTTTATTACTTGTGGTGTTTATACAATTGGCCTGTAGGTGTCACTGTGCACAAGAGTTATACTGTGCATACACAGAACTTTCTGTACAGCTTAAAATGTTGGGGGTACGTTTATCAAAAAGTGAAGTTCTGCCACTAGAGTGAAATTCCACCACCCTCCATTCATTTCTATGGGATTTTTAAAGGCGTATTTATCAAAGGGTGAAATATCACTTTCACCCAATGATAAATACACCTTTCAAAATCCCATAGACATTAATTGAGAGCTGCAGAATTTCACTCTAGTGGCAGAACTTCACTATTTGATAAATGTACCCCTAACATGACTATGAAGATTTTCATTCATCCAGGTCATGGTATATCTGGTATAAGTAATTCTAAAACAACTGGACTTGCTGGGTAATTATTGAAGATGTTTCACTACTCATCCGAGCAGCTTCTTCAGTTCAACTGACTGGTATGGGAAGTTCTCGGCATATAAACTCTTCCACTAATCCAATCACAATGGCACATTGTAACTCTTCAAAGAGGTGACATCTGAATTTGCTTCTGTGTAGTAACAGCGGTCTTCTTTATCCAAGATTTGGACCTTGCTATCTTCAAAGGAGTGTCCTTTGTCTTTGAGGTGTAGAAAGACAGCTGAGTCTTGCCCTGTAGAGTTTGCCCTCCTATGCTGAGCCATTCGCTTGGTGAGCAGTTGTTTTGTCTCCCCAATGTACAGATCTGTGCACTCCTTGCTACACTGGACTCCGTATACCACATTGCTTTGTTTTTCTTTTGGTGTTGGCTCCTTTGGTTGTACCAGTTTGTGTCTCAGTGTGTTGCTAGGTTTGAAAAACTCAGGGACGTGGTGTTTGTTGAAAATCCTCCTGAGTTTCTCTGACACTCCAGCTACATATGGGATGACAATGTTTCGCCTACTATGTGGCTCTGGGCGTTTACTTCTTACTACTGACACCCAGTTTGTGTTCCAGCAGATGGTGGGAATCGAACAACAGATATTGATCCGTATAAGTGGGTTTTCTGTATACTTCCGTTTTCCGTATATACTTCCGTTTTCAAGTTACTCCCATCTTGGATGCATATCAGACAGCAAGTTTGTTCTAATGGACATCTTCCCTTGTGAACTTGATGTTATTGTCCACTGACCTCAGACCTTATGGGCTTTCTTAGGTTCTACTTCATGGTATTCTAAGTTTATTCCCAACTGTGCTCCAGTTGTGGAACCATTCAGAGCACTACTACTGTGTGGAACAAGTCTGGTTTGGTCAGAGACTGCTCAACATTAACTTTGAAATAGTGAAACTGTTAATTGTGAACAGTCCAGCGGTAGCTTTATTTGATCCTGCACTACGAACTATGGTTACTATAGATGCTTCAGACTATGGAGTTCTCACACAGATCCATGCCGATCAGAGAAAATTGTTGCATTTGCATCCAGAACACTTATAGAGGCACAGCTTAAGTATTAAACTATTTCAAATGAAAAAGAAGCTCTAGCATGTGTTTGAGCAAACAGAAAAATTGAGAACTTACCTATGGAGTAAAGAATTTACCTTCTGCATGGATCATAGCCTTTTCACTACACTTACAACAAAGGGACTAGGAAGATCTGGAATGTATATAGCTAGATAGTCAGCAGGGCTACTGAATTTCATTTACAAAACGCAGTATAAACCAGGTTTGAAAAATGTCACTGATGGTTGTTTGCCACGATTACCTTTACCTGCAGCTTCTAATACACTCTATGAGGACATAGTAGCATGGATTGATAGAATGTCATCTCCAGTAACAGCTGCTGATTTTAAGCAAGCTTGCCTCACATGTCCAATTCAAGTAAAACTATGGGACATCTTACAAAGCAAATGACCAAATTCTGAGAAGAAACTTAGTCCTGGTCTTCAACCTTAATGCAGGATTAGACATGAACTGTCCTTAGTAGATGACTATGTTGTCCGTGGAGCTCACTGCTTACTGGTACCAGAGACCTTGCAAAAAAAGCTTATACAACTTGCACATGAGAGTAATCAAGGAATCCTACGTACAAAACAAAGACTACGAGAACTATACTGGTGGCCAGCAATGGATGCTGATGTGGTAACTGTGATTTATTACTTGTCAGAATCATGACAAAACCGCTATCACACCCCACCACTTCAGCCAGCACCATGTCCTCTGCATGGGAAAAACATGCTATTGATATTGTGGGTACTTTCAGATACTCCTGTAGACTTCAGATAACCTTGATATACTATTACAGTATATCCACAGAAATTGCATTTGTTTCTCATATAACATCAGCTAAAATAATTCTGTCTACAATCATTAGCAGAAAATGTAATAAAAAGGAGTTAATATCAGACAACAGACCACAGTTTGTCTCATCTTAGTTTGAATCCTTTCTGAGAGAGAGGAATATTGTGCATAGAAAATCTTCAGTGTATTACTCACAAGCATATGGAGAAATCGATTCAACCGAAGACTGAAAGAAGCACTACAGACAACAATTCTTACTGGTAAATCTTGGAAAGTATTTACAAGAGTTCCTACATAACTACAGAGCAACATGCCATGCAACAACCCAAGCATCTCCTTCTGAATTATTACATGGCAGACAGATGTGCACTAAGTAACATATTGCAGACGTCAAACTTGCACCAAATACTGTTCCTACAAAATCATCTATTGCTGACATTGTCAAACATCAACAAGCTTTATAAGTAAGCTTACAATCAAGGCACTGACAGAAAACATGGTGCAAGAGACGTGCACTTTCAGCCTGAATCATTAGTTAGAATTAAGAAACCAGGACTACTGAAACAAAGACAGTCTAAATTTACAACACCAAGCGAGATGCCAGCAAGGGCCATACACATATGGACTATCTGATGGACACATATGGAACATATGGAATCAGAAAACTACCAACATGGACCAAGGACTATGTCATGTGAAGAATGTGTAATATTGCTTTAAGATGCATACTGTTTCATCGTATTACATATGTCAAAATGCTTTCCTACTATAGGAGGGATATGTGGTGTTTATACAAATGGCCTGTAGGTATCACTGTTCACAAGAGTTATACTGTGCATACTGTACACAGTACTTTCTATATTGCTTAAAGCGTTAGAGTTGAAGTTCCGGTTGAAGTGTAATGGCTACACAAACCTGCTAATAAAGCAGTGTTATACTCTACTCATCTTCAGCTACCAAAACATAACAGCACTCTTCCCTTCCTCTATTTACAGCACTTTAGGGAAATTTAGATATGCTGATACCCTGCTTCAGAGCAGAAGCAGCTTCAAAGCCTGTAACAGATGTGTAGGAATAAGTTAACAGTTATTAGTAACAATAGATGCATATTTAAAGGCTGCAAGAAAAACTTGTTTGGAAAGGAATAGGCTCACAAAGGAAACACTTAGGCAGTATAACATTTTACTTTTCATCTTTTTTTTTTTCTAATTCATAAAACATGCACTGGGCTATTGTTTTTTTTTTACCTAAGGGAGTACTGAGTTGCAACATACAACACGCACACATATATTTGTGTGTGTGTATATATATATATATATATATAATACAAGTGTTCGCACTCTAATGATATTACCTTCCTGGGTGTACGACCAATGTAACTTAAATTCGTATTAGAAGGGACCAGCACTCCAGTTTTCTTCAAATAAAGTGATTTATTTCATAACATGCTGTACATGGAATAAGTATTGAACATGCTTACTGAAATCTAGAAAAGCCTTTGTTGGTTTATCCAGGACATAATATACAAATCTAGTAGAATTAAGTCAAAGACAACTGGATATTAAGACGGTTATTTATTAAACTCAGAATTTTTCTAGTCTTTTAAAGGGAAAATACAATTTTTCAGAGAAAATAAAAACTAGATTTTTTTTTGTGGTTTAGTAAGATGAAAAAAGTACTCCAACTGAGACCTGCCGAGAACATTTTTTCTGACAAAAATTGTAGCTTTTGGCCAATTTTATAAAAAAAATCTTAGCTTTAAGGCGTAAAGTAAAAAAAAAATCATACCATTCAGATTTTTTCACAATTTTATTATGACTTTTTTCGCACTAGAAAAATTTGTGAACATATTGATAAATAGGGGGAAAAGTCCATGTGGATTTGGTCAGAGTAGTTTTCAAAAAATAATGAAAACTTTTCAGATTTCGATAAATAACTCCTTTAGAGTTTTTCTTGAAGAAGTTTTGGCGCTTATCCGAGTGGCTTCTTCAGTTCAAATGAAGTGGTAGTGAATTCCATGGCGTTTAAACCCTTCAGGGTAGCAAGCCACAGACATGCAATCACAATATTTCCATTGAACTTCAGTGTTGGCTGAAAATCACAGATGTGTAAAAATGTGATCCAGTCACAATGGTACCATGGTTTTCATTGAGGCAGGTGTTTCTTCTTTTAATGTACATGATTGGAAGTGTAAATTGTTTTGAAGCTGCTAGGGTAAGGAGGTCAAAGCGGCATTGTATGTTGCAATATATAACATGCAATGCCACTTTGACATCCTTACCCCTGTTCTTTCCATTGATTTTCAATTGAATTTTAGTCAGGTGATTGACTGGGCCATTCTAGAAGCTTACTTTTCTAGTTCTGAAACCAATTGAGAGTTTCCTTGGCTGTGTGTTTGGGATCATTGTCTTGCTGAAATGTCCACTCTCGTTTCATCTTCAGCATCCTCGCAGATTCTTATCAAGAATGTTCCAAATCATTTCTAAATTCATCATTTATTCAATTATATGAAGTCTGCCAGTACCATATGCTGAAAAACAGCCCCACACCATCATGTTCCCACCACCAAACTTCACTGTTGGTATAGAATTTTTTGGGGAGATGTGCAGTGCCATTTCTCCAAACTTGGTGTTTGCAATGACATCCAAAGAGTACAATTTTGGTCTCATCTGACCAGACTATATTCTCCCAGAATTTCATTGGCTTGTCCAAAGGTTGGGCAGCAAAGTTTAAACGAGCTTCAACTTGCTTTTTCTTCAGCAGATTTTTTCACAGTGACTGTGCATACAGGTCAGGTTGGTTGAAAGCATTAGTTATTGTTTCCTTTAAAACAACTGTACAGGCCCAGATTTGTGGCAAGGCCACAAAGGCCTGAGCCTAGAGTGGCAAGATCTTAGGGGGGCATGTCACCCAGCCACTTAGTAAGGTGCACTGGGGACACACAGGTCTCCAGTGCTTTGGTGCATGTGTACGTGTGCTTGCGGGGGCCTGTGAAGGCAAATGGCCGCTAGGACCGAGCAACTTCAGGGCACTGCTGAGGAAAATCCAGCCCTACAATTGTACCTGCTATTTCAAGGTCTTTCTAAAGCTCCCTGTGAGTGATACTTGGCTCTTGCACAACTCTTCTGGTTATTCTTTTGACACCTCTGTCACTTCGGATTCCTAGGACTTTTCAGGAATGGTTCTAGGATGTCCCCCATAGGCTAAAATGGCAATTCGGCAGCTTTAAGTTTGCGAATAGTCGAATTCGAAGGATTTTTAAAGGGCCAGTACTTCAAAATTAGAATTTTCTAATTGTTTCAATTCTAATCGAATTTTGGGATATTGGATAGTCGAAGTAGCCCAAAATTTATTTGAAATTAGAATTTTTGAAATTAGAATTTTATTTGAATATTCACTTCGACTATTAGTATATATCATGACATTTGCAATTACCTTAACACAAGCAGGCCTAGGGCACATCACACAAGGACAGGCACTGACTCTAGAATCCCCCCTTACTACACTGGAATTTCTCCAGGCCATAAAGGAAGCCATGACAGGAAAAACACCAGGTCCCGATGGATTCACCTCATATAAGGAATTTGGGAACCTGATAACCGCTCATCTCACAAAGCAGCAAATTCCATTTCTTTAGAACAACCCATTCCCAAAGAGGCTTTAGAAGCACATATAACCCTTATTCATTAAAAAGGTAAAGACCCAGCGGGATACAGACCCATCTCTCTTAACATAGATTTAAAGCTATATTCCAAAGTTATTGCTTAAAGACTCCAAGGCTTCCTCCCAACTCTATTTGTCCCAGGAAGGGAAACTAGAGACAACACTAATAGATTGTTTTCCATTAAACATTTTTGCCAAAAACACCAGATACCATTTATGATACTATCAACAGACACAGAAAAAGCATTTGGTAAAGTGGACTGGGGTTTTCTTAAAGAGTAACATTGGGCTTAGGTGCACAAATGGTGACTTGGATCCTTACATTGTACAAAACCCCCTCAGCAAGGCTTAGAATCAACGGAACACTCTCCAACCCTTTCCAAAAACATCACCCCTCTTATTCACCATCTCCATTGAAAGCTTTCTTAATTACATCAAAAACAACCCTCAGGAATTGAAATAGGGGCGCAATCGCACAAAGTAGCCGCATATGTGGCAAAATTTGTTGTTTTTGCCACAAATTTGTTGTCTACAAATTTCTTTACCTAACTTGATGTTAGAATTTAAACTTTTCAGCCAATTAAGTAATTTCAAGATAAACCTGACTAAATCAGAAGCCTTGAGCATAACTATGCCTAAAATGGAATACACTGACCTTTTGAAAAATTTCTACTTCAAACACGATCATTCCTATATCACATACTTGGTCTTAAAATTCACACCATCTATTCAACAAACCCTTAAGCTAAACTATGAGGGTCGAATCAACAAAATCTGACAAGATTTAGCAAGATGGAAAAAACATCCATCTCATGGCTGGGAAGAATAAATGTTACTAAAATGAATATTTTACCAATATTTTCATAGCTCTTTCAGACTCTGCCATATCCCCCACCCACACAGATAATAAGGAACCTGAGAGGAATGATCACACAGTATGTATGGGTACAGTAAAACCCAAGACACTCTAAAATTAATAGCACTAAAAAGAAATGCAGGATTGGGACTCCCTGACTGGGATAGTTACCTGAAAGCAGCGCAGATAAATAGATGTATAGATTGGGCGTTTCATACTTCAGACAAATTATGGATATGAACAGAACTTTTAGACTTAACCAAATCACTTTATAATCACAAAAGGCCTACACTTCACTACAAAAATCCCCCAAACACAAATTGAACTACTCTGGGAATCTAAAGACCCTCCCAAAAGAACTATTTCATATATCTAAAAAAGTATGCTAAATATTAAGGTCTCCGCAATGAACACATTTAAAGCCAAATGGGAGGAAGAATTGGACATAACACTCACAGAGGAAGAATGGCAGAAAATAGTCGTATTAACACACTCATCCTCGATTTGCTTCAAACTGCAAGAGCTAAACTATAATCTTTTGAGTAAATGGTATAGAACCCCAGCTAAACTAGCTAAAATCCCACCTACATGCTGGATATTTAACAAAGAAATGCCAGAGGGGCTGCTATAAGGTGCCATAGAAAGTCAGTATTTAGTGGGCTGGTGGGGACTGTTTGGGCCTCTATGTGGTCTGATTGGGCCTCTGTGTACCTGAAATGCAAGGGTCTATTTTGATAATCAGTCCAGACCTGCACCTTAGTCACCATTAGTACTAAGGCATTGGTAGGTAGGTTTCGCTGCTGAACTTCATTTGGTGTTACTAAACAAAGCTGTATGTTCTTTTCAACAGCCTATTAAATGATTTGGCAGTTTATAGGGCAGCACAGTAAAACAGTAGTTAGCATTGTTGTTCCGTGGGGCTTAGGGGAGTTTCCTCTGGGTATTCTGATATCCTCCCATTATCCAAAAAAGTGATTTGGTTATTTTATATTATATATAGTAGCTCTAGATACAAACCAAATTGTTCAACACCTGCAGATATCTAAATGCACAAGATTAGGTGAGTTCATTCCTTATGTTGTTTTAGTATGTGCACTGTAATATGGGGCACTATAATTGATTCTGTTTACTTGGTAGTTACTTTACATATGTTATGCATATTCCTTACATTTTGTATGGTTTATATTTATTTACATTGACAGATGGCATTGATGATGTGACATATGCGTTAGAATATCACCTGTATTTTATTCTCATAGTTGTTATTTACCCGATATATGGGAGTGAAAGCGTTGGCATCTTATCAATCATTTATATCAATGATGTATGTGTTAAAATGGAACTCAACATACAGTACTCTAATATATAATTTACATGAAACACAGACAGTGTTTCCTTCTATACATTAACCATGCCTTACTTACCTTGTAGATAGGGAATTGTGCTTGAGAATCGACAATAGTATTAACTCTTTGTTTTGGGCTAAAGGCATTTCTAATTTTGTTAAAGGGTTTGTTCACCTTTGAGTTAACTTCTAGTTTGATGTAGTGAGTGATATTCTGATGCAATTGGTCTTCATTTTTATTATTTGTGGTTTTTGAGCTATTTAGCAGCTCTTCAAATCTGGTTGCTATGGTCTAAATTACTCTCGCAATTGATTTGAATAGGAGACTGGAATATGAATAGGAGACGGTGTGAGTAGAAAGATGAGCAATACAAATTAGCAATGACAATACATTTGTTGCCTTACAGAGCATTTGTTTTTTGGTTGGGGTCAGTGACCCATATTTGAAAGCTGGCGAGTCAGAAGAAACAGAAAAATAATTTAAACACTATAAAAAATAAATAATGAAAACCAAATGAAAAGTTGCTTAGAAGTGCCCACACTACATTTAAACATATTTGTTAAGGGAATTCCCCATAAATCAAGTAAATTATGTTGTAAAAAATAGAGGGAGAAAATTGAGATTTTTGCCTTTGTCTTCAGCATATTCATGCAGTAAAACAACCTTTTAATCATGTCCCTATTAATATTAATACTTTCTATGAAAATTCATATTTTAATAAGGTATTGCTGCTTCAGATTAATAACAGAAAATAACATGATTAAATGTAACTTTGATTATACATTAATAATGTCCAACTACCCCAGATTCACTGTCACTTTAAAGAATATACATCTATTGAGAGATATAGCTATATCTGCCTAAATATCATGTTTCATATGAGACTAATGAAAATGTGTAATGCTTGTGTTAGGTGAGAAAGAAACAGTTCATTTCTGGAGTGAGTTTGGATACTTCAGTGGTCTGAAAGACTGGTTTGAAGTTCCATCTGATACTGTGCACTTTGTACGAAGACGTGCAATAGAGATTCCTAAGATAATTCAATGTGGTAAGTTGTAGTGATGATTGATAAAGATATTCTGTAAAATGAACAAGGTCAACTATGCAAAATTCACATATAAATTCAACTTCACAGTAAATGTTTGGGGGGCAAAATTTAATTATCAATAACTGATCCTTTCTGAATGGGGTCCTGAAGGTTACAGCAATTCCAAATCATGGATCCGCACACACTTATTTTTCTGCAGTGGGGGAAAAAAACCCTTTTCCTTTATTTAGCCACCAATCTCAACGTTTCGGGGGGTACAACCTCCCTTCATCAGGAGGTTTTACCCCCAGAAACGTTGAGATTGGTGGCTAAATAAAGGAAAAGGTTTTTTTTCCCCCACTGCAGAAAAATAAGTGTGAGCGGATCCATGATTTGGAATTGCTGTTGCTAGGGGGGGACCTTGTCGGGTCGGCGGATTGGAGCAGTGAAAGTGAGTAAAAATCCGGGTGTGCAGTGAAAAAATACCATATTATTGACGTCCTGAAGGTTACGTCTTCACAGGTTTATTTTTTACATCTTTATGGCATAGTTTTCAAAAACTTATAGCTGGCATAATTGAGGATGGAAAGTCTGGACTTTTAACAATGATATGGTGCATAGTATCAGCTTTACAAAGTTTTTTGCAAATGTCCTCCAGGAGATCATGATAGATATTTGATTGTATATCAGTGGTGTATTCAGAATGGTTGCTCCTATCCCATTGCTAAAAACTCATACAGTAATACAAGCAGATGCCATATCAGATATACTGTATGCATATATATTTAGTCATCTGAGGGTACCCAACCAGTAATAAGTAGCCAGAGAACTATATATATGTGTGTGTGTGTGTATATATATATATATATATGGCAATCTCACACCCGCTGGAGTCGGCTGCAGAGGCACAGAAATTTGTCATGGGGGGGGGCACGGCTGGCACCAGGGCCTGCCCCCACCTAGTTCCGTTACTATATATATATTCAAATTCAGTTCAGAGTTTCCCCTACCTGCAAGCCCCTGCTGACATTATTAATTTATTCTATCATTCACTCTTCCCAGCAGTCTGATTTTATTGCAGCAAAAAAACAGTGTGACTTTAGAATGGTGATTTTTTTTTTTTATACTAAATTGTGGGTGGTGATATTATTAACAGTACATTAATTGGTGCTTTTTAGAGTTATTTAGGTGACAGAATACTCAGAGTCTTTTACTAGTATTGCAATAATTGTGCTGCCTTTCAAGTCTTTAAATCTAAGTACATGTAACACAGGATTAATTCTATCATACAGTCATTTTATGCAAAGAATTGAGAGGGAGACTAAAACATTTTGAGATCAAATTTACCTCAGTTTAATATTTTGTATTTTTTTAATATTGCTACCACTTGTCACTACTGAGGGTTCTAGACTTTTCATTTTGCATAATAGTTTAAACTGTTGGTCTTCTAGATCCCACAGTTTAATCTATACTATACTCTATAATGGGGTTAATTATTAAAGTCCGATTGCTATAAAATCTGGAGACGCAGGCGTCAAGAAGTCAGAGGTAAGAACTACATTACATGCGACATAACTCACAGTTAGACTGTGCAGTTACATCCGACTTTTCATTCAGTCCAATTTTATCCTGTCTCATGGGGCTCATTCTGACTTGTTGCCTGGATTTAGTCACCAGGCGCGAATCTGTTGCGAAACGTTAGTGTAGTTCAAGCCTTAAACATCAGTGTTAATTTATGTTTAAAGTTATAATTCTATAAAAAAATATTTATAAATAATATTTGCTTTTCCTACATTTTATACAGTATTTTAGGTATTGTGTCATATACAGATATGCTTAAAAAAACAGTTACAACTATGGCTGAAGAAATTAGTGAATCAAATTTAATTTATTGTTTTGACAGACACTGCCATCCCTGTCACATCACAGCCAAAAACATAATTATCACTCCATCAATATTTTCATTTTATTTGGCTATAAATGTGTCTTACACTTACCTTTAATGGCATTTAATATTGAAATGCATGTATTCACACAACAGTGTCCAGCCCTCAGAAGACATTGGGAAATATAGTTCACCATCAACTAGACCAGGGTTTTTGAAACTAAGCAGCATTCTAGGGAATGACTTCTTGTTCCTTATTTATGGGTCCTGATTTTACTCTAGAATAGTCCTAAAGTTTGTGTTAAGATATTTTTGTGACAGCAATAACTATAGAATTTACAGACACTTAGTTGATATTTTTATCCTAGTTAGTTTACTGATTTCTTTTTGATGTTTCTTAGATTTGTGCCTGAATTGGAGGGTGCTGCCATTCTCCGAGAGCAGTTTTGATCAACCTGATAGTTGGATGTGTGCAGACCACCCAGATCCTGCAAAAAACAGGTACAAAGACATATAAAGAGCAAACAGATTTTTTTTAATATTCAGTTTTTACATCTGACATGGGACTAGACATTTTGTCAATTTCCCAGCTGCCCCTGGTCATGTGCCAGCACTTTAGGAGGGAACTGCTTTTTTGGCAGGCTCTTGTTTTTCCTTCTCAATGTAACTGAATAGAATGCAGTTGGATATGGGTTTTTACTATTGAGTGCCGTTCTTAGATCTACCTGTCAGCTGTTATCTTGTGTTAGGGAACTGTTATCTGGTTACCTTCCCATTGTTTTGTTGTTAGGCTACTGGGGGGGGGATGATATCACTCCAACTTGCAGTACAGCAGTAAAGAGTGATTGAAGTTTATCAGAGCACAAGTCACATGACTTGGGGCAGCTGGGAAATTGACAAAATGTCTAGCCCCATGTCAGATTTCAAAATGAAATATAAAAAAAAATCTGTTTGCTCTTTTGAGAAAGGGATTTCAATGCAGAAGTCTACTGGAGCAGCCCTATTAACTGATGCATTTTGAAAAAAACATGTTTTTCCATGACAGTATCCCTTTAAATACTCAGAAAATTTCATATTTTGATAAATAAAGCCCTTAATGTATATATAGGGGCAGATTTATCAAGAGTTGAATTGAAAATTTAAAGTAAATAAATTAGAATTTCGAGCTAATTTTGTGTACTTCGACTAGGGAATAGTCCAGATTCTATTCGAATTTGCAAATAATTTGAATTTCGAACATTATCATGTACTGTCTCTTTGAAAAATCAACTTTGACCACCACTATCCCAACCTATAAACCTTCTCAAACTTTCCTTTTCAATCTGTATTACATATGTACACTGTATTTATGTTTTTAAGGAATGCAAGAACAAGACTGACCAAAATGTGTTATTGGATACAGTTTATTCAATTTGTAACAACAATGACATTATTGCATAAATCAACATGTAAAACTGTAATGAGGCTTTAATAAAAAGAAATTACAAAACAAATCGACTTCGACCATTCGCCTTCTAAAACCTGTCGATTTTCTCTTTTAGCCTATGAGGGACCTCCTAGTCAATTGGAGTCAATTGGTGGACTTTGAAAGATCAAAGAATGTGACACAGGCATGCGCGGAAGTGGCATGTGTGAATAGTTTACACATGCCAGCATGAAAAGTAAGCAGGGACAGGACTAGGGGGTAGGCAGCAGAGAAGGTACATGCCTGGTGCCCCCCAGCTTTGCGCCCTAGGCACGTGCCTACTCTGCCTACCCCTTGGCCCAGCCCTGTATCAAGGTGAAACAGAATCTAAAACCCATATTTTAGCTCCTATGCAGATAGGAGAGCTCTTAACAAGAAGCGAGAAAGCTTAAAGGAACAGCAACACCCAAAATGAAGGTGTTTTAAAAGAATGACAGTATCTTGAACTGTTGCCTTGCACTGGTAAAACTGGTGGGTTTGCTTCTGAAATGTAACTATAGTTTATATAAATGAGCTGCTGTGTAACCATGGGGGCAGCCATTCATGTGCAAGATACATAACATAATTTCTGAAGAATCCCATTGTATATTACAGAACCTATCTGTTATCTGCTGTGTATCCTGTGCCTTTTCAGCTTTGAGTGGCTGCCCCCACTGAAACACAGCAGCTTGAATAATAGTAGTAGAGTTTCTGAAACACACACACCAGTTGTACCAGTGCAGCACAACATTACATTATATTCTCATTACGTTGAAATACTGTTTTTGGTGTTACTATTCCTTTAACAAGGCAAAAGCTTTATCGATATATATATGTGTGTATATGCAGAATTTTTGTATCTGTATATATATATATAT
>CM044434.1:63154827-63184774 GCA_024363595.1 Xenopus borealis | reverse complement strand
TGTACTACTGTGCATGCGCCGAAAGTTCACAAAGTTCAATCGGGAAGAAGGCGTTGCTGAAGAAGATGGCGCCCGGGAACCTGCACGGAGGGGACCTGCACAGAGGGGTAAGTAGCCACTAAGGGTCATTTATGTATAGCAAAGAGAGACTGCATCACCAGCATTACACTATATTCTTTAATCTTATCTAGCTGTTTCCATAATCTGTGCAAAGAGATCAGCTTCTTCATTTTCAGAATATCCTACGATTGGGGCACATTGCCTAATAGGCTAATAATAGCACTACTGAGGTAATATGCGGCAACCAATCAAATTTGTTTGGTGATCTTCCTACTGCTGTATGAACAAAATTCAGCTTCATTTCATAGCAGTATGCTTTGTAACCTTAAGATTTGGATTTCATATTGGTCAAGGTATTCTGAAGCTGTGTTTTTTGTCAGTGATTTTTACCCTGCAGCCAATTGGTTGTATTTCATTTCAAGGGGATCCATTCTGTTGCCCAAGTGGCAATAACAAACACTTGTAGAGTTTCTGATAATTATTAGGCTTCAAAGCAAATTATATTAGGTTCTACTATAAGATATTTTTCATTATAATATTTTGAAGCTGCTTATTTACCAGTGATCCACTGGGTTCATGGTTATACACCAGACACACACAATCACTGACATATACTGCATGAAATGCAAACAAAGTTGACCTGATTTCCATCTTCTTATAACAATTACCCCAAACCACTTCCTGTTCTCCCTCTCTGTGAGATGGGATGAATAACACTGACTATGCTTTAATACCGATGTGATGTTTATATTTTATTAAGGTTATTATACAAAATAATACATTAAAGATGATGATTAGTCAACACATCCTTCTAAGCTTATGTCACATGTATTTAGCAAGCTTGGGTATTTGCTCATAATAAGCCTATATGTACCCAGCATGGCCACCATCACCATAGAACAGATCTCTTTGAAGAATACTAAAATATTATATAGTTCTCCATCTGGTTGCATTAGGTACCTACATGGTTGTCATTTGTGTTGCTGAAAGTAGGGTTTTCTCAGTAAGTAACTTATATAGCCTGTTTAGCTCTGACGTTTTTCCTCCTGGTTTCATGGAGCACCTATATGTAATAAATGTGCATAAAATAAATACAGATAAATATTAAATTAAAAAAAAAAATAACAAAATACATATAAACACTGACATGGTTAAAAAAAAGTATTCACCCTAATCACCATGTGATTGATTTTAAGTGCACTTATGCATCTTGCTTGCATAAGCAAGATCCTGAACTCAACATCCTGATTATCAGCACATTACTGGTGAGTGCTGGTAAATATATTCTTTAAATCCAATCTTGATGTTATTTTATTCAGAAGGGTCTATTCAAAGATGAATAAAAATAGGCAGATAAACAAAGGTAAAAGTGGAGACATTGCAAAGCACGCAAATCAATCAACGTGCACTTGTTATTAAAAAATATTAATTATGTTCAGCCCTTTAAAGTGGACCCATCACCCCTAATAAAATATTCAAAATCATATTTTATCACATTAGTCAAGCAAAATGAACATCAATTACATGATATAGATTATTTTAATCTTGTTTTCTTCAGTCTGGGAATTCATAATTATAGCAACCAGGCAGGAGCCATTTTGTGGACACTGTTATTAAGGCAAGCCTTGCATCATCTGAGGATCTTGTTTGTGCACCAGAATGGGGGACTCGATGTCTATCCCCATGTCCTGGCTACACAATTGATTGGTTAAGAGAACTGGGGGAATGTGTGGGGAGCAGTGGCATCTAGGAAGTGCTGAATGGAAAGTGAAAGTAATTATCTGCCCCGCCTCTATGCCTAAGGCATAGAGGAGTGGCAGACAATATTTGATTGACAGCTGAGATTTTTAAATGAGCTTAAAACAGCTATGAATGCTTTAATACAAATTTGAAATTGGATTTCATATTTAATTTGAAAAGGACTTTTATGATACAGATTTTTGTGTCTGGGTGACGGGTCCACTTTAACACCAAATAAAAAGGACATGTTTAAGCACTTCTTATCATCTCTTCTTTTTTAGCTCTGAATAAAATTCCCCCCTGGATCCTTTCAAGCTGTTAGCAATTACTGTAGGCATCACAAAAATGCAGGACAAAACATTTTGTTCTTATAGTAACCATGGTAGTTTGATGTTATGTTACATAATAAACCCTTTACTTAACTTGAAGGTGTGTAGTATGACCCTTTTGAAAAATATATTTTCTGCCTTGAAACTATGCACCGTCTGTTGTGGTTAACGAAAATATTCAGCAAAGCAGTGGAAATATTGCTAACATCTAGCATTTTATGGTTTATTTATCTATTTGTTTTTGTTAAACTGTGTTTGGGAAAGAAATTGTGAAGCAATTGCCATGCCATTTGAACATAACTTAAATCGGCATTTCTTGTTTTCCTGGTGGGTGTTTTTAAAAAGAAAATGTAATTTAAACAATTTACCAATTTACATGACTTAAACATTATCTGTAATTTTACAGTTATTTGTAAATGAAATTACTTTTAAAAGCAACAACCTCTCCCTGTCTTTTGAGGCAAAGTAGCAGAACCAAAAAATCAGGTGGAAAATTGTCATTTTGATGCATTGTCAGTGTCAGAAGTACACTTAAAGCACAGAAAGAAATAAACAAATACTGCAGGGGGGCAATGTTTTAGGATCAATGCTAATCTGGACAGCAATGTTTTTTTTCTTTCTGCTGCAATATCTGGAACCCCATAGCTCTTACAAAGGAACCACTGGGGTTTTATGATAACCCATGATCTCATCCTTGGTATGATGGCATCCCTAGTGGAGAGAAAACAGAAGGGGAAAGGACAGTGAGGTGGCACTTGAAGTAAAAGGGAAATGGGAGAGAGTTAGTTATGCAGAGAAAGAAGAAATTGGAGGAGAGTAGATAAAATTAAAAAAGGAATGGAATAGAAGAATAAAAAAGTGAATGAATAACAGCTGTGAACTAATAAAAGACAGAACATTCTAGTTAAAAGACAAGAAAAAAGTTATTAAAACCTATTGAGATGAGAAAGACAGAATAACATGAGAAATGTGGGAAACAGAGAAGTAAATAGTGGAGAAGAGAGGATGGACTGACAGCATATAGATGTGAGTGAGATGGTGTGCACTGTATAAATCTGCTATATGATGTGAGCCTGTGCTCTGGCACATCATGGCTGCTCAGAAATTGCAGGTGTGTTTTTTATGTATAGCACTGTGAAACATTGGGTTGTTACCAGAAAAGATATGAATGGCTGCCATCCAGAATAAGTTAACAACAAAAGAAAGGTTAAAGCAAGTACTTTTAAATACATGATTTTATGTAAGCAATTTACGCTGCAGGACTCTCATTGTATACAACTTTTGTAAATAGTTGCCTGCAATTGAAAAAAATGTAGTTCCATCTGTGTTGTAAAAAAAAAAACATGCATTCGGTGAAAAAGGCAGCTTTTATTCCGTGGCTGAATTCTTTCTTTACATCAAATTTTAATTGAATATATTGCATTTATTCCAGCACAGCAGTGTGAAAGAGCCATTATTTGCCATAAGCAGGACAATTCCACAGAATTGTGTGAACATTTTACCCTTTTATGCTTTGCGAAACTTCTAATGCACTGACAGATGCATTCTCAAACAAAATGGTAATTGCGAAGTACGTTGCTACGGCTACTTGCAATAAATCACAGAGGTGCTTTCCTCATTTACGCTTTCACATATTAAGTTACGTTGATCCCTTTGTGAGTTTTAGTTGTAAAATCTATTTTTATCTTTGTATGTAACACAGAACAATGGAATATCTATAGAGTTTCAAAAAATAGCTTAAATATTTAATGCACTACTTCTTAATGGAAAGCAGTGCTGTTATATATGGTATATAAGCAAAACTTTAATTTGCCATTTTACTTTTACTGAATGTTGTTGTGTCCATACAAATGTTAGTCATTGATACCTAAACCACAGATGGCATTAATATACACATGTCTCTTTGATCTTGCTTCACTGTGTTTACCAATTAACATAGCTAAAAAGAAACTCTGGACCAGAGAGTCTCCAGTATTTCCATGATGGTATTTGTATTCTGATTATATAGAATGTATATAAATGTATTCTGAGATGTAGAATATATTAAATCCTGTAAGAGCCTAGCTATTAGTTTTTCTCACAATGTGAATACAAACAAATATAGTAAAAGACAAGCAGAGTATAGTCAATATATGCAATTCTCTTGGGATCATGCACAATGCATAAAGCTTTTTATTTCATTAAGAATATGTATAGGGAATAAGAGGTCATTTTTGAGAAACTCAAAACCATAAAATCTACAGTGGAGACATAAAGGTATACATATTCTCATAGGATTAAAATATATTCCATCCAAAATAGATTTGCACTAAAAGATTCTTTTTAATATAAAAAATGCATACAAATATATTCACAGTCAAAACACAACTCCTTGTGGATTATGCGCAATACATAACACTCTTCATTCATTTAAAGATATGTATAGAGAACAATAGGTCATTGCATGAAATTTCACCTTTACAGTAGCTACATACTGTACATTGGTCTTTACATTGTCAGCAGAAAAACAAAGAATGCTGTGTTAATAGTAAATATATTACCTTTGATGATATGCTTACCACATGGACAGGGACTGATATGCATGATGTATGATTTCCGTGTGATATATCAGTGCTGTTTAAATAAAGAATAATGTAAAAAAAATCCCCACTTTTGTCAAAGAGGGAAATGCATATTTTAAATGCTAATCCCCTAAAGATGAAATTAAATTTTAATTTAATGAACATGTTTCCAACAAAACTGCTGTATGCTAGCAAATTGAATTCTGTAAAATATTGGGATAAAACAATTTTTGCATTACCCAAGAGTTGCTAATGGACTGTTAGAGACAATAACAAAGTATAAATGGAAAATTGATGTGGACAGGCACAGTAGCTCAGAATGGTTGAGGACAATGAAACAGACATGCCCCATGTTAATGTAAGCAGTGCTTAACCAGGCAACAGGCAAATTTTGTGACATTCAAGCCTTTTAGTGTGTGAGAAACACTCCTTGAATGCATGTCACATAAGATGCATGACACCTCATATGACAAAGCAGAGACGTTTATGAAAGGGATGACCTTCGTATTGTTAGATTCCCATAACTTGATCATTTGTAAACCTGTAGTGCTAATTCCAACTTTTTTATTTTGTGAAAGTCTGTTGGACAGATGCCTAAGGATTAGTGCACATTCTACCGGTGCACATGGCTTATGGGGCAAAAACTACGTAGTTGTGGGAAAGGGGAATGTTATAAGGAGGTGAATTATATTTCTGCTAGACCCTGTCAGAAGTAGAGTTTGGCCATAAAAAGTTACTTTGCACCATGTTTACAAATGTGAAGGGTCTAAACAAACCCTGGTCATAAAAAGGGGTTACATGCTATTATTGTGCAGGAATTCCTCATCAGTTACTTTAGCGTGGCACATCTAAACAAAAAGGATAAAGTAGGATTCAACTAAATTTATATTTTTGGGATTTGCCCATATACCATACCCTCTAATGGCCAAATACTAAACTGATTTACAAAACTTCAAAGCATCACATTAAATTGATGAGCAATTTAATGTCACATGACAGTACTGATTTAGATTGAGTTTCACTTAAATGGGTTGTTAACTTTTAGTATAATGTAGAGAGTGATATTCTGAGACAATTTGCAATTGGTTTTCATTTTTTATTGTTTGTTGTTTTATAGCTATTAAGCTTTTTATTCAGCAGCTCTCTAGTTTGCAGTGTCAGCAATTTGGTTTCTAGGGTACAAATTACCCTAGCAACCCTGCATTGATTTGAATAAGAGACTGGAATATGAATAGGGGATGGACTGAATAGAATGATAAGTAATACAAAGCTGCAATAACTATACATTTGTAGCCTTACAGAGCATTTGTTTTTAGATGGTGTCAGCGACCCCCATCTGAAAGCTGCAAAGAAACAGAAGAAAATTGCAAATCATTAAAAAACTATGAAAAATAAATAATGAAGACCAATTGAAAAGTTTCTTAGAATTGACCCTTCTACAATATACTAAAAGTTAGCTTGAAGGTGAACCACCCCTTTAATGCTAAAGATCCCCAAAAATCTAAATCCTGCCCAATCATTTGTGTTTGGCTGAACCAATCCTAAGCCAAAAATGCAATGTTGAAAGATTGGAGTGAACAGATGTCTAACATAATAGCCAGAACACTACTGATGTTAGTCAGTAACTTGAAGGGGGGGGCACATGGGACATAACTGTTCAGTTAGTTTGCTTTTGATCCTTATGACCCAAATCACCGGCAGGATGGCACTCAGAGCACTTTTCCAAAATCGCAGAAGTTTACTTCTGAAAATGAATCGCTCCGAGTGAAATCCCCGAAATCTTAGCATGTGTCACTACCCTTAAGCCAACCCCCACAATTTCAAATTGTTCATTGTGTACATTAAAACAAATACATTTCTATATATGATTGTATTTGGTTATTTTCCTTAATTTAACTACGGGACTGATTTACTAAAATTCATGTTTTTCTTCACAAATTGTATTTTTTTCTCTAAAAAATATTTCTCTAAAATTCAAAACATTTTAGTAAAAAATCACAAAGAATTTTAATCAATTCAGACTTTGTTTAGGTTTTCGGATTGCTTGTAATTATCCAAAAACTAAAATTTTTAGAGGTTTTTCAATTTTTTTTGTGCATTGTTCAGGTTTTTTCTGCTTATACTTTTTATATTCTGATGTTTTAATAAATTCCATGGTATTTGTAGTTTTAGAAGAGTAGTTTAATCTTAGTTTCTGAAACGACTAAAATTCTACCTTTAATAAATAGGCCTCCACGTGTTTACTACCTTATTATTTTGTTGTTTTCTATATTAATTATTTTATTTACTATATTTAATCATTTTCAGCATCGGTCCTGTTTCCTTTCTGAAGTCTTCAGTACAAAAGAAAGCAGAGCATGGATTGCCTGAAAGCTCTCTGTTTAGGAGACAAATTGACTATATGTTTTCTGTGTCCCCTGTCTCTGAAGAGCTTATGGTTTTATTATTTTCTGTTGTACAGTGCTGTTAAAGGGAAAACATGTTTTTAAACACGTCAGTTAATAGTGCTGCTCCAGTAGACTTCTGCATTGAAATAAAATTTTGCTCAAAAGAGCAAACATATTTTTTTTTATTTAGTTTTGAAATCTGACATGGGGCTAGCCATAGTTTTTTTACTATTGAGTGCTGTTCTTAGATCTACCAGGCAGCTGTTCTCTCGTGTTAGGGAGCTGTTATCTGGTTACCTTCTCATTGTTCTTTTGTTAGGTTAGGCTGCTGGGTGGGGGAAAGGGAGTGGGTGATATCAGCAGTAAAGAGTGATTGAAGTTTATCAGAGCACAAGTCACATGACTTGGGGCAGCTGGGAAATTGACAAAATGTCTAGCTCCATGTCAGATTTCAAAAAGAAATATAAAAAAATCTGTTTGCTCTTTTGAGAAATGGATTTCAATGCAGAATTCTTCTGGAGCAGCACTATTAACTGATGATTTTTTTTTCCCATGACAGTATCCCTTTAACATAAGTAGTGCTCTAAAAATATATACATTCATGCATACGCTTGCATAAGGCAAAAGGAGAGAATGAAAAACAAGTGTCATCTTTAACATGTTTGAAATGTACATATGGAATGTTCTTTCTGTATTAGAGGAAGGCGGAAAAGTCAAGAATACATATTTTTTCAAAAAGCGGTGCCAGTTCTCAAAACTGTAAAGAAAGCAACCAAAACGGTAAGTATAAAGTAAATGGTGATTATATGTTTACTTACCTTATCATTTGTTGCAGTATTTTATACAGTTCTGCAGTGTTTTTTACAACTATAAATCTTTTTTGTCATTTAACCTAATCCAAACAATAAATACACAAGACAAAGTTTTTCAAATACATTTTTTATAAATGTTTTATTAATTAGTTATTTGTTGTTTTATTATCTTTATTTTGTTAAATTGTCTGACGTTTTGGCCAAATTCTCCAACATCTGGCGAGTGTTAAGTATGCCATATCTGTAACTACTCAAGCTTAGAAAATAGACTTCTCCTTTCAAACAAGTTTGCAATGATTTTTTATTTTCTCCAAAATATATTAAGCTTCGTGTCACATCTGTCAAATTTGAATTTATTTGTTTATACGATTTCTGCTAGTACTAATTATTTGATGCCTCTTCTGTCAGTACTTCTAATTTGCCTTGGTTAAACCAAATCAGTTCAAATAAATATGTTTTCCTTTCTCTTCCCACCCATGCTGTACTGGTTGATAATAGGCTTGCTACCTACTGTATGAAAAAGTAGCAATAGACATGTTCTTAAGCTGGCTCGCTCACAAATGGATCTATACAATTTAACCTTAGTTAGATGTTTGCAAATAAATTCTCATTGGAGCCATAGAGTGTCAAGAAAGGTAATAATAGAGTAGATGATATAGGGTGTGTGTGTGTCAGTAAACTTTATTCTTAATTTAGTAATGTAGGTAAGGTTGATGCTTTAATGGTAGGTAAGTTTGATGCTTTAATGGCATATAGGATTAGAAACACAATATAAAGTTTACTTGATCAGGAAACAACACATCTGTACAATTATGTTGTAAATATCTTAATTTGCAGGGGGATTATATGCTAATATGTTGTGCAAGACAAAACAGGTAACAAATAGTTTGCTGTAAAACATCAAAGCCAGGCATAAAACACCTGTTACAGATCCTGGGAAAAGTGGTGTTTCCAAAAAAAAACTCTAAATAAAAGGATACTGATAGTAAACCTCAGACATAGCATTTTGCATCCTCCATGTAAACCTGTTTCTTGGCACAAGATTATTTTTTCCTAAACCTACTTTACATTCTAAAGCTGGCCATAGATGGAAAAAGAAGAAGTGGTGATTAGTTGCCAGGTGACTAAATCTGCCCATGTGCCCCTTCCCTAAGATATACCCTGTTTATAAAACAGTACAGTAAATATACTTTTATAGAAAATAATGATGAGCTTGAAGATTATTATTATTATACCCTCTAGACAAACAAGTTTGCACTTTATTAGTAGTTGTAGTATACTTCTAAATCAGTAAGAAGTTGTTCATCTCAGAAAATGTTTGAAACAACAAGCTCTCTTAGGGGAAGATTTATCAAGGGTCGAATTTCAAAGTGAAAATACTGGAACACAACACAAGAGCACAGGGATAGGGGACCAAAAAGTTAAAATGTGAAAAAAATCAAAACCAAAAATAGGATAGAAATAAGTAGCAGTGGATGACTGTGATTAAATGAAGAGGAAGTAGAGGATGATGAGGAAAGCAGTAGGTATCAAAAAACTGAAGTCAACTGGAATCAGAAGAAAAACAATTTGGAGAAACTCATAACATCTGAAATTGTTAAGTAAAGAGAAAAGTAGAGGCCTGATGAAAGAAACACTTAGGGGCAGATTTACTAATGGTCAAATTTCGAAGTGAATTCGTAGAACTTAGAAAAATTTTCAGGATAGGTTCTAGGAGGTCCCCCTTAGGCTAAAATGGCAATTCGGCAGCTTGAAGATGGCAAAGTGTCAAATTTGATGGAATTGAAGAGACAGAACTTTGAATTCAAATTTTCGAATTTTTTCTAATTTTGGGCTATTCGATAGTCAGAGTAGCCCAAAATTACTTCGAAATTTGAATTTTATGAATTCAGATTTTATTAGAAAATTCACTTAAACTCTTAGTAAATTTGCCCGTTAGGGAAGAAGGAAAGTGTAGCAGTGAAATTGTAAAATAACCATGAAGTAAAAACTTAAATATATATTATATTACTGTATTTACCTATATAGACAAAGAAACAATTAGGTACCCTGGGGCATCAATATTCAATAATAAAATGGTGTTGTTTTAAAAAGCTGTTTTATAGCAGAAACTTTCTGATGAGCCTTCAGCATTATGTTACAGGATATGGCTCAACTTCTCTATGATATTGAACAGTACTGGTTTTATGAACACAGTTCTTTAATCTCTTTATACATTCAATTTCAGCATTTATTTTTACATTAACCCCTATGTTTCAGGATTGATTACAAGGAAACAGAATATAGACAGAAACAGACTGAAGGATAACTTTAACCAAATAACCAAAGAACCACATGTCTCCAGCAGGTAGAGAAACTGTATTATAGTGTTGGATTTCCATACAGTGTATTAAAGTCACTTGTTTCCTGCTGTATTTTCTAACAATTCTACAGAATCCTAGAAAATTATGGTGTCTTGTTCTCAAGAAAGAATAGGTTTTATTAAATACATATTTGCACAATTTAACAGTGCCTAGTAAAATTCTAATCTAATATCCAATATCATATGAACCCTATTTCAGGTTCTTTCAGGACACTGTGGAAATGGTTATTTTAGATCTTAAAAAACATTGCCAAGAAAACAAAAAAAAGGGCCTCTTTACCTCTAAATATTATACATACTCATAAAACGTTTTATTATAAGGATATACAGGTAGGCGTGAAGGAGCTTTTAGGTGGAAGATCACTCTTCTCAAACCTTGCCTTCTCTTTTCACATCCACAAATGTAAGTGCTAATATGGTTCATAGTGCAACTCTGTTTACAAATACCAAAACTATCACAGTCTTTGAGGGCCATTTACTAACAATAAAACCAAGATGTTTTTCACAAGTCTCTAAAAATGTATGGTTTTCCTTTGTTTCTAAAAAGCTTTAACAATTTGAGATATAATGCCAAACTTCACCAAGTAAAAGTTGTTGAGGTTCTATAGGAGTCAATGGGAGCTTCAATGATTTTATTGGACCACTTTAAATCAATTTAGATTTCTAGAGGTTTTTGGAATTTTTTTTTCCGCTAGGAACTACATATAAAGAAATCAATTTTTTTAGAGATTTTCAAAGTATTCATATTTATTAGCACATGGTGCAGCACTTTTTTTTGTGTCTTCGTATATTTGGATATTTTTTTTTTTTTACTTTTTTTATTGAGAATAGTTCAGTACAAAAAGAAAGGTTTCCGTTGGATGTTTACAAACCATGAAAATGCTTACTTATTGACAATAAAGTTACAATTATCGTTGTGTTCTTGTCATTCTTCCACTGGCAGATGGTTCATGGTAGTGTATATCTAATGTTGTATTCAAATTACCATTCAAATCTTATATCAAATTATAATTAACACTATAACAAAATTATAACTTTGATCAAATTCTATCACATTTGGATAGCAAATTGTACAATGGTGCCTCCTTTCGCTTATCTCTGTCTATCTTTCAAGGAAAATAATATGTTGAGATTTACTCATTTTGTTTAAACGGTTTGTTTTCTCCTAGTGTCTCTCGTAAAACCTACAGTTCCCCAACAGTTTAGCTGGAGAGGAGGGCACGGCCAAAGTCAGATGGGGTGGTGTATATTACCCAGGGGTCCTAGGTTTTTTTTTAAATTAAATTTGTCTGTCCTGTAAAATACTAGTTAGTTTTTTATTTACAAAGATCCAATTTATCTTATTTTTAAGTTGTTGGATCGGGAATTGAGGGGATTTCCAGCTTTTAGCTATTGTTATTTTTGCAGCTGTAAATATATGGATTCATTTTCTCGTATGCTTATTTATGGCTTGGATTTTATTCCCCAATAAAGCCTATTATCGAGTAAATAATTTGGTATACTCTGGTCCAGAATCGCTTGACCCTGGGGCATTCCCACCATATATGAATAGTTGTGCCCTCTCCTCCACATTTTCTAAAACAGGCTGGATCATATTGACTGTTGATTTTATTTAATCTATAGGGAACAAGATATCATCTCATTTAAAACCTTATATCCCGCTTCTAAGAAGGAAGTATTTAGTGCACTGTGAGCTGTTCCATCCCATATTTACTGCCATTCCTTTTCCTACAAGGATCTTCCAAAGTCTTTTTCCCATGCCTTTACGTACGGTAGGGTTGTTGGGGAATGGGTAACTGTTAGTATCTGATAGAGTCTGGAAAGCACTCCTCTGGAGTAGGGATAATTAATACAAATTGTTTCTAAATAGGATGAAGTGGTTGTGTTAGAGCTTTTAGTTTTTGATTTTAAAAAATGCTGTATTTGTATAAAGCGAAAGAGTTCCCTTGATGGTGGAGCATATAGTTGTTTGATTCTCTCCCAGTCCATAAGACCTGAAAGGCCCAGGAAATTTTAGATTTTCACCACTGAAATGAATAGGTGTCCAGGCCTGGAGGAAACTCTGGATTTCCCAAAAGCGGCAGGGAAGTGAGGTGATATTTGTTTCGATTTGTATTTAGTCTTATCCCATACTTCTAGAGCCTGTTCCATCATTGGTGTAAGGTTTTGCGGCCTTTGTACATATGTAATCCATGGAACAGCAGATAATGTGATTGGCAGAATTAAGGATTCATCCATAAGAACCCATTTAGGAGGTGGGTTAGCGTGTAGTAATGGGAGAACAGCTAATTGGGCTGCATGCAATATTTACCAAAATCTGGTACTCCTAGACCTCCCTCTGCTCTAGACCGTATCATTGTAGCTCTTGTTACTTGGGGGAATTTGGTCTTCCAGATAAATTTCATTGTTTGTTTTTGTAAATTTTCTATGTCCTTTTTTGGTACTGGGATGGGAAGGGTTTTAGAGTAGTATAGTATTTTTCGCAGTATGGTCATCTTTATAGCATGTATGCGTCCTATCCATAAGATCTCGTATTTCGACCATGATTCTAATGCTTCTAGAATTGCCTTCCAGAGGGAAGGGTAGTTTGTTTTGTATAGGTCTGCTATGTGTGGGGTTATTTTAATCCCTAAGTATTTGAGATTTTTTGGTTGCCAACAGAAGTCAAAGTTCAATTTATGGAGTTTAATTGTTGGTTTTGGTAGTGTAATGTTTAAGGCATGTGTTTTTGAATAGTTTATTTTAAGGCCAGACAAATCTGTCATCCATGAATAGGCACATTTTATGGTCCTCTGGGCCTATTTTTAGGCCTGAGATGTCAGCATTTTCTCTGATTAACGCTGCAAGGGATTCAAGCGCAAGGATAAACCGTATCGGTGATAGGAGGCAACCCTGTCTTGTTCCCCCTTCTAAGATGAATGGGCCTGAGGAGTATGGGCCCCAATGTACATATGCTTGGGGTTTATTGTGTAGGGCTTTGATTACATGCCGGAACTTTGGTTTAAACCCCCATTTGTCTAGGATATAGTGTAGGTAGGGCCAAGAAACCGAATCGAATGCCTTACTTAAATCTATGGATAATAATAGAGCTGGGACATTACTAGATTGTGTTATGTGTATGAAGTTTAGGGCTCTCCTTATATTGTCCGCGGCTTGACGTTTGGGTACAAAGCCTACTTGGTCCATATTTATTATTTTAGGTAAAAATGAATTAAGACGCTCAGCTAAAATTTTGGCCAAGATCTTTATGTCTATATTCATAATGGAGATGGGTCTGTAGTTGGATGAGTCGAGTTGGTGTGTGTCTGGCTTTGGAATTGGAGATATCTGGGCCAAGAGGGACTCTCCCCCCCCCCCCATATACACCCTCTATAATTTGATTGAATGCTTTCGTTAAGTGGGGGATTAATGATTTTGCATATTTTTTGTAGTAGAGGGCAGCGAAGCCAGTTTTTAACTGTTTAATCACTTTCTGTACTTCCTCTGGGGTAACTGGAGCTTCTAGTAGATCTGCTGGGGAGTCGGATAAGTGTGGAAGGTTTGCGTGTTCGAAATGCAAAGAGAGATTTGTATTGTTTGTTGAATTCTGATAATATTTTTAGGGGTTTTCCTGTGACCTCTTCTTGTGATGTCCTAAGTTTGTGTATTAGGTCTGGGATTTAGGGTTTTTTGAGACGTTTAGCAAATAAGGTGGTAGGTTTATTACTGAGAGAGTAATATTTTTGGGATCTCCACTGTAGTGTTGAAGCTGCTTTTGCCAAGAGGAGCAGGTCTAGTTCTGTTCTAAGTTTAGAGTGTTCTGTTCTCAGGGCCGGGGTAGAGGCATGCTTTCTTTGGGTTTCTATTTGTTCCAGCTTTTTCTGCAGATGAGCAGATTGTTGATTGGATTGTTTTATTTTGTGGGAGATTACACTGATTATGTGCCCTCTCAGCTCTGCTTTGTGTGCTTCCCACAGCGTTACATGGGAATTTACATTGTCTATATTTTCTTCAAAATATTGTGTGCTTGGATTTCTTGTTGAATTTGTGGATTTTTAAAAAATGTATCGTTCAGTCTCCATCTCTTATAGAGAGGGGTTTCATATACATCTTTAAGTAATAACGCAATAGGGAGTGGTCTGACCATGGGGTAGTAAGTATTTTGGCTGAAATTGCAAAATTGCTTTTGTCAGTAGTGATTGTGTGATCCATATGTGGCCTATACGTGAGTACGTGTTATGGGGGTTGGAGTAGAAGGTGAAGGCTCTTTCCATACATTTACCAATTGCATAGACTTTAGAATGTTCTTTAGATTTTTCATTTTTTGCTTGGTTTATGTTTTTGTAATGGAGTTACTGTACTGGTATTGGATCTATCTGTCTCTGGGTCCATACTAGTGTTTGAGTCTCCTGACATCAGTAGGGTACCTTCCCTACATTCATTAAGTTTGTGGAGTAGCTGTGATAGGAAAGATAGTTGACCTGTGTTGGGACTGTAGTAACTCACCAATGTTACTCTTTGTTCTTGGAGGTCTCCTATCTTTTATTGTTTCCTGTATTGTAAGTGAAAATCCCTTTTTGCCATTTGCCATATAAACTGTAGGGTAGTAAGGGGATATAAATTTGGGGAATAATAGTTTTCGTGTCCATCGAGAACTGATATGGTATCATCCATTTTTTGTTCGAGAAGGTCTGTTCGTTGGCCCAGGTCCCTTATTTCTTTGGTTAGGGTTTTCATAATTGTAGATGTTACTTCAAGTTCTGATCGTAGCATGCGTTTGAATTTTGTAAGCAAGTCCCCTTCACTTGATTGATGTTGCGGTGTTGTTTCAGGGTCAAGTTGTTGAGATGGGAAGTCTGAATCAGAATCCGATTGTTGTGGATCTGTTTTCCATTTTGGCTTTTGCATGTATTCTTCAGTTTGTTTGCCTGCTGCAACATGTTTAGGGACAGGCGTTTGTAGGGTTCGGGTTTTACTCCATTTGCCTATTGTGGTAACGTGGAATTGTGTTTGGGTAACGTGGAATTGTGTTTGGGTACACCTGTAGGGTCTATTTGTGTTAGACTGTCCGTTTGGTGTAGGAGGGTTTTCCCAGAGCGTTTTTCCAGGCCCCCAGCGTTGAAGTTGTCCCCCTGGTTTTTGTTTCACTTTACTTTAATGTTATCTGTGGGTGCCAGCCTCCGTAATTATTTTCTTTGGCTTAGCTTTTTCCAGGCATTTTTTATGGGCTTTTGTTTGGGGTTATTCTCCCTTTTGGGGCCCCCTGTTGTTTATAGGGGTAATGTTATAGGTGAAAGAGAGTTTATTCTTGCTGCCCCTTGTGTGGTCTAAGCCGGGTAGGAATGTGATGAATATGAATGCTTGGTACGGGAGCTGCCTGTTCTGGTACCGGTTGCGCTGCGCTTACTAGCCTGACGCTCTCGTCTCGGCCCCGGTCTGTTATTTGTGAGGTCCTTACCCGGCTGTGAGTTTCCTCCTTTTACGGGGATCTGTGGAGTGAGGAATCTGCCCCTGCTTCTTTTGTTTCCGGACAGCTTGTGGTGCCGGGTGGGGAGAGGCAGGTTCCTCGGAGTCGGCAGGTCAATAGGCCGCAATAATGTAGGAGGACGATACACCTCTTTCTCCTTTTCACCGCCGGTTCCGGATATATTCTGGTGATCTGGCGGTTTATCTCCATTTGACCAAGTTTGAAGGAGTATCTCTGTTGTTAAGCTTTTTCAAGCTTTGGCGTGGTGCGGAGCTCTGGGATGGTGCGGCCACCTTTGTTGCTGCCCGCTAGCACCCCCCATATTCGGATCTTTTAATCGATTCAATGACAAGCATGGTTTTAGTTTGTGAGTTTAGTTGTCATTTCAAAAACCTATAAAACCACAAAAATCTAAATTTTAATAAATACATCTCCAAATCTAACATTTTATAAAAGTTAACTTTAAATAAAAATGTTCTGAAAACCTATTTTTAATCAAGATTCAGTTGCATTCTATAAATTCATAAAATGGCAGAAGAATAGTTTTTTGGGTGCTAACTTTATGTTCAGGATTGTCTCGATGGCTGTCCCTCCTGTTTATAACTTTGATATTGTAACAGGTTAACTATTTCAATGAATACACTTCGGGAGCACCTAAAATGGGGGATGGTGCTACTAACCAACATTTCTAAGCATGGGCTTATCTTTTAAAGCAAATATAAATGTAACTTGGGGTGCACCTTGACTTTATGCTCCATTGAGTAGACAGATAAATGGTTTTATATGAAACACAAATTAAGTTAGCTGAATTAAATGGCTAATTTTGAGCTGGAGCTACTCCTTCAGTTTTTCAAGGGTAGCACAGGACAGCAGGAGAGGGCATTCTTTGTTCACAGTAATAGCTGTTTTGATATCAAATATCCTCAGACAACCAATCCACAGACTTGTATAAGCAAACAATACCAAAGTATTTTATTGCTGGGATGCTGCAATACATATACAAAACCCCAATGTGTCTGCAGCAGTCCACCTTGTCTCTTCTCTGGGTGCATGGTGTCAAACTCTTGCTAAGGGTGAACTACATACAAAACAAAAGTCACCAGCACTCCTTGAATATGCAAAAGTCCTTTTAAAAAAAATGAAAAGCAGCATGCAAATATACATTTAGCAGGCGACAACCTCCCCGAATTTCCTTCTCCCTGTCTGTCCCTGCCCTTAAAGGAACATGGCCATATAATTTATCAAAGTTTAACTACAACAAGTTTACAGAAATTACACAAAACCATTTGTCCTAATCATGGTTCATCCCTCAGGGCTCTAATGAATCCAAAATGCTACACATTTTTTTTAAATCTAACTCTTTATTACCAGAATTGATTCTATAACAGCATATCGCAGTTGAGAAGCACTATGTCCTGTTTGTTTAAAATTATGTGGTACTGGCAATTTAACAACTTCACTGATTGTGGAGAGATGCTGAGAAATACAATCCCTGATTGGTTGTATTGTCTTTCCTATATACATTAATCTGCATGGACATTTAATATAATAAACGAAATAATAAGTGGAACATGTATAATATCCTCTTATCTTATATATTCTATCTGACTGTGGGTAACTAAATGTGGTGCATTTTATTACACTATGACATTTTGCACATTCCAAAGTCCCAATTCTATACAAATCTCAGCCTCTCTAATTTCCTCTGCACACATGGGGGCAGATTTACTATTGGTCGAATTCTAGGGTGAATTTGAATCGAATTGTGGTTGAATTTAAAACCTTCAAATTTGAATACTGAATTTGAAGGTTTTTACCGCAATTCGATCGCAATTGTTTGAATTGAATGATTCGAACAATTTTAAAAATTCGATCAAATTTTTTTTATTCGATTTAAAAATCTTAGAAAAACCCTATGGGAGCTTCCCATAGGGTTTAATAGAAATTTGGTAGGTTTAATTTGGCAAACTAGGCAGTCAAATAAAAATTTAAAGGGCAAGTAATTCGAAATTTTCAAAATTCGATGGTCGAAGTGGCCTTCAAAAATATTCAAAAATTCAAATTTGAATCTTTTTGAAAATTCGATCGAATTTCGAAATCATCCATGTGAATTTGATAAATATGCCCCATGAAGTGTACAAAGTACTCTGTTTAACTATTCCAGGAAACTCCTCTTTTTCATACAAAATAAGAACTTACAAATCCTACTCTTACTTAGTCTACCTCTCCTTTCTATTGCTGGCAGCCGGGGATATTTCCCCAAACCCGGGCCCCTAACACATTCCAGTTATATCACGGCCACGGGCTCCTTCTCTTCGATGCAAATTCCAACAGTACAGAACTCTTATTTCTATACCCAAAAACCCAGTTAATCTTTCCTGTGCTCTCTGCAATGCCAGATCTGTTAGCAACAAACTCACCGCTATACACAACCATTTAATTGATAATTCCTTTAGCCTACTTGCACTTACAGAAACCTGGCTTTCTCCCATTGACACTGCCTCGCCTGCTGCCCTGTCCTATGGGGGCCTACACCTTACTCATACTCCCAGGCCTGGAAACAGACCTGGGGGTGGGGTAGGGTGGCTTCTCCTCATTTGAGGTTCACTGCATTAGGCTCTCTTCCCCCGTTTCGCTCTGCATTGCTGTCATATATCGATCACCCGGATCAACTGCATAATTTTTGGACAACTTTGCTGCCTGGCTTCTTACTTTCTTTCATCTAACACACCATCCAATCGCTCTCAATTGGACTGTTTCCTTCTCAACTAAAATATGCCCCATCCTGAAAAAACCCTCTCTTGATTCCTCCAATCTTGACAATCTCTCTCTGCTACCTTTCATCTCCAAACTATTTGAGTGCCTAGTCTACAAGCAACTAACTTCATTCCTCTCTGACAATAATCTACTGGACCTCCTACAATCTGGTTTTAAGCCACAACACTCCACTGAAACTGCCCTGACCCGACTAACTAATGACCTTTTAACAGCTAAAACCAACAATCATTTCTCACTACTAATACTACTTTATCTCTCAGCTGTATTTGACACTGTAGATCACCCTCTCCTCCTCCAGTACCTCCATTCACTTGGCCTTCGTGACACGGCCATGACCTGGTTCTCTTCTTACCTCACTAATCGTTCCTTCAGTGTCTCCTACAATGGAGTAGCATCTTTTCCCTTTACCTCTTTCTGTTGGGGTTCCTCAAGGCTCTGTCCTGGGACCCTTATTATTCTCCCTCTATACTTCCTCCCTCGGCAAATTAATCAACTCCTATGATTTCCACTACCACCTCTTTGCTGACGATACTCAGATCTATCTCTCCTCTCCTAATCTCAACCCAGAACTCCTAACTCACATCTCCTTCTGCCTGTCCGCTATCTAAAATTAAACTCTACATTAAATTTAAATCTCTCTAAAATGGAAATGGTTCTCTTTCCTCCAACTAACACCAGTAACATCCCTGAAGTATCCATCATTGTTAACAATCCCATTATCACCCCCTCTCCCCAGGCCCGGTGCCTAGGGGTTATCCTAGATTCTGCCCTGTCATTCACTCCTCATATCCAGTCACTTATTAAGTCATGTCACTTCCCCCAAGGAACATATCCAAAATACGATCATTTATCACCCAAGATGCTGCCAAAATTCTTATTCACTCTCTCGTCAAATCACGTCTAGACTGTTGTAACTCTCTTTTAATTGTCCTTCCCCGCCAGAGACTGTCACCCTCCAGTCCATAATGAACACTGCTGCTAGGCTCGTATACCTCTGCAACCGCTCCTCCTCTGCAACACCATTCTGCCAATCCCTGCACTGGCTTCCACTACCCTTCAGAATTAATGACCCTGACATTCAAAGCACTTCATAACTGTGCCCCTCCCTACATCTCTGAACTCCTCTCTATATACTCACCCAACCGCTTACTACGCTCCTCTACTGACCTGATACTCAACGCTTCTCTCATTATCTCATTACCTCCTCTCATGCTCGGATTCAAGACTTTGGAAGAGCTGCACCCCTCCTCTGGAATTCTCTCCCACTGTCTGTCCTACTTTCTCCCAGCCTTTCTGCTTTCAAAAAATCTCTTAAAACGCACTTCTTTCGAGAAGCCTACCCTCACTCTTAACTACCAAATGTAACACTACATTTCTCACCCACTTAATTAGATCTTGCCCATTCCCACACCTTATGTGTAACACCCTTACCTTTAGATTGTAAGCTCTTTCTGCATTGGGCCTTCCTCGCCTTTTGTACTGGCATTGATTGTGATTGTATGTAACTCCATATGTATGTGATTTAGTTGTATAAACACATTTACTTTAAAGCACTACGCAATATGTTGGCGCTATAGAAATACATGTTAATAATAATGGATACATACCATCTTTCCTTGGAGCTAGTGTCATCTGTCTGTCCTTATTCGATCCATCAGCTTTCACTAACATATCCCTCACATTCCTGGATCTCCTATATGATGGCATAGGAGGCTGTTGAAATTCTGCCACTTGTGGATAGGCACGTGATAAATCACTCTGCTTCATATTTAGTTAGTTAGTTAAAGTTAAATTGGGTTGAAAAAAGACAAAGTCCATCAAGTTCAACCCCTCCAAACTAAAACCCAACTCACACACACACATATGATAAATATGTATAAATGGAATACATATTATTTTGTCTATCCTTCTTTCTCCCTCCCCCTCTTTCTGTCTATTTATTTCCTTCACCTTCTGAATTTCCACATCTAACGCTTTTGGAAAACCTTTTGTGACAAATTTACTCGCCATTTCCAGTAACCTTTCCTCCTTTATATCTGACACTATCAGTTTAACACTAATCAACCGTGAACATAGCAATGACGTGGAGGATGATTGCTGGTATTTGATAGGGGATTGTTATGATCAGTATGCGTTACATGTAAATCCATACACAGTTTTCCATTCACCAACCTTACAGAAGTATCCAAAAATGAAACCTCAATAAAATCATACTGCATTGTGAAGGTAATGCCAGGTACACAACCGTCTACAGTATATATTGTTTAAATTCGAACAAGGATCCAATGTCTCTGTGCCACACTACAAACAACTCATCTACAGTTTATAGTGCCACCAATGTAGCACCTCCGGACATCTTAAATTGGGATACACAAACCTCTCCTCAAAATCATTTATGTTTGTGTATGACAAACATTGGATGCCATTGCCACACCTTGTAACTCCAAATAGAATGTATTCTAATGCTACCAGTATTATTAACCCTTTAATTGCGGGAATTCTCTCCAACTCTGTTAAAAAATTATAAACAAAGGTGTTGAAACTGAATTTTTACTTTCCATTATCAGTTGACCTTGGAGACTTATGGGTATAAAGCGCATGATTCAATTTGTATTTATATCATGTTTGAGAAAGGGATGTGAGTACAGAAACATCACGTGTTTTTGTATGCTGTTTTTAATTTTATCAATACAAATGGACTTTATGGACTTTTGCATATTAAAGGAGTGTGACAAATACAAGAGGTCCTCTGCACTCAACCCATTGAGACATTTTGTGCATACAGCTACTAAAAATGCCTTACCCTGTAAACAAAAAAGGGATTGTTTGTCGTTATATTTAAGCTGGCCAACTACGTCAAAGACATCCCATATCTGGCCAGTCCTACTCTCAAATTGCATCTGATTCATTAAGAATTCTATTACTTTATTATACATTTTACAAAGGGACTAAGTTTTACCTGCAACTTACTTACTGCTTTCAAAGTAAAACTCCCAAACTTGGTTGCCCTTTTATTAGCCACCAGTGGGATCACCTGACTATAGTTGGGAGGGGTGGGAGCTACAACAGAGAGCTGATCACTACTCCAATATGAACTATAACAAGCAAGGGAAAGTTGTGCTCACCACTAATTTTTAAAACCATTAGGCGGGGGTGCAATGAGGCTGTGACCACAAAATACATATAGACAAATACAAGAGGTCCTGTGCACTCAACCCATTATCAATATATTTAAGACATTGAGACATTTTGTGCATACAGCTACTAGAAAATGCCTTACCCTTTAAACAAAACAGGGATTGTTTGTCCATATATTACAATATATTTAAGCTGGCCAACTACATCAAAGTCATCCCATGTCTGGCCATTTATATATATGGAGGATCAGCACTCACTGTTATAGTTGTGAAGAGTACTTTTATTTTATAACAGATTTACATCTTAATTGACGTTTCTTAATATATATACTATTCATCGTACTCTTTGAATTCTGTGCTTATGGATCACATGTATATTTTGGAAATGTCATCTTTTACAAGCTTACAGGAACATTGTGAGAATGGTCCGAGTACATGCAATGCTCATGTTGGCAAATTCAAGGAAGCTACTTTGTGCTCAACCAGAACTGAAGTAGAAGAAGGCATCAAGTTTAATTTACGGTATGTTGTTGATATACAGATTTTATCAAATACATTAAAGTATATGTGCTAAATGTGTACAAAGTGAAAAAGTCTGGTACAGTTAGCAACGTTTGCAGCCATTTGCACGGTTTAGACAATTGTAACACATTCAAATGTAGTAAGAGGTCATCAGGGCCAGCTGCACCGCACCGGCGCCCTAGGCAAGCCAGGGCGGTTGCAGCGCAGGCTCAGAGCTCCTGCAGTTGCGCGAATTGGGGCTTGCGCACAGAAGCAAAAAGAAAGTAGAAAGCACTGCGAGTCAGCCAGACAGGGGACCGGACTAGGGTAGGCTACAGAGGAGGTACATGTCTGGGGCCCCCCAGCTTTGCGCCCTAGGCATGTGCCTACTCTGCCAACACCTTGGTCCAGCGCTGGAGGTCATCCTCCGGTAAAGCAGTAGCTGAAAAGTGTTTTTTATAAAAGTAAAAAAAACTTTTTTAGGACATATATAAGCCTGAAGCGTTTTGCGCCTGAGGTGGGCACTTAATCAAAGCATATGAGTGCCCACCTCAGGCACAAAACGTGTCATGTCCTAATAAAGATTTTTTTACTTTTTAAAAAACACTTTTTGGCCTCTTACTACATTTGAATGCATTGTGGTTTCCTAAAAATTGGCAAACCCTTGAACCGATGGCTACCCTGGTAAGAGACCATATTTTGATAACATTCTACTTTTTCTTGATTCTGTATATTTCATTACTTTATTTGTTTAATTTTTGATATTGGACTTTCACTTCAAAAAAATGGAGTTACACACCAGCATGTGCATGGCTTTATTAGACAAATATAAACTGCAGGACATGCATGTGCATTTACATCACCTTCAATTGCCTTTGATCTGCCACAACAACAAACTAAAGGCACAGAAAACCATGTTTTACCAAAAACAGTTGCATTTGTAAAATTTGCATAACTGATAAACACTTAAGTAAACACAAATGTATTCCATAAAAAATTCAAACCAGTTTCATACGACCTACCCCTTTTAGAGTATGATAGTTACTAGATTATAAAAAGTCATTGGGTCAGTGTTGAACATTGCATTTGAAAAAGCTGAAAATCAGAAAGGTTACCAGTTTAGTGAATTATAAACTCATTCATGATAGCACAGGAACTGCAGGCTACATAGAATTCCTACTTTTATCATAAACATTATACCTATTATTGGATGCAAATCACCATGTTTTCTACCCACAAGTAAAATGTGCACCAGGATTCCAGCATTATTAGGGCCATGTAAAAATTCACATCCTTGAATAAATGCCATCAACACATAACTGCACTGATGGTTGTATGCATACAGAGGTGGAGGTGGCGTTTCTTTCCATATTTACAAGTTTAAGAACTCATATATACATAAAAGTAAAAGCTTGTGTCTTACCTTAAATCGTCATTAGTTATAAAAATGTTTTTAATTCATTGATAAAAATATTACCTGTTTTATTTTGTGATATTTTTGTTTATATCTTAATACCTTATTCTTCACTGGTTTATTTGGTCACATATTAAAGGCGATTGCAAAATCCTACACACAATGCTGTCCTTAAAGGGATACTGTCATTGGAAAACATGTTTTTTCCAAAACACATCAGTTAAAGTGGACCTGTCACCCCAAAAAAATATTCAAAATAATATTTTATCACATTAGTCAAGCAAAATGAGCGTTAGTGACACTATATAAATTATTTTATTCTTGTTTTCTTCAGTCTGGGATTCATAATTATAGCAAGCAGGCAGGAGCCATTTTCTGGACACTGTTATTAAGGCAAGCCTAGCATCATCTCAGAATCTTTGTGCACTAGAATGGGGGACCCGATGTCTATCCCCATGTCCTACACAATTAAATGGTTAAGAGAACTGTGGGAATGTGTGGGGAGCAGTGGCATCTAGGAAGTGCTGAATGGAAAGTGAAGGTAATTTTCTGCCCCACCTCTATGTCTAAGGCATAGAGGAGTGGCAGACATAATTTGATTGACAGCTGAGATTTTTAAATGAGCTTAAAACAGCTATGAATGGTTTAATAAACATTTGAAATTGGATTTCATGTTTAATTTGAAAAGGGCTTTTATTATACAGATTTTTATGTCTGGGTGACAGGTCCACTTTAATAGTGCTGCTCCAGCAGACTTCTGCACTGAAATCCAGTTCGCAGAAGAGCAAACAGATTTTTTTATATTCAATTTTGAAATATGACATGAGGCTAGACATATTGTCAGTTTCCCAGCTGCCCCTGTCATGTGACTTGTGCCTGTACTTTAGGATGGAACTACTTTCTGGCAGGCGGTTATTTTCTACTTAATGTAACTGAATCAGTCTCAGTGGAACTTTTCTTTTACTATTCAGTGTTGTTTTTAGATCTACCAGGGAGCTGTTATCTTGTGTTAGGGAGCTGCTATTTGGTTACCTTCCCATTTTTCTTTTGTCAGGCTGCTGGGGTGGAGGGGGGGGGAGATATCACTCCAACTTGCAGTAAATAGTGACTGAAGTTTATCAGAGCACAAGTCACATGACTGGGGGCAGCTGGGAAACTGACAATATGTCTAGGCCCATGTCAGATTTAAAAATTGAATATAAAAAATTCTGATAAAGATTTCAGTGTAGAATTCTGCTGGAGCAGCATTATTAACTGATGGGTTTTGAAAAAAAACATGTTTTCCCATGACAGTATCCCTTTAAAGAAGAATTTTACTTCTTTACTTTCTTCACATAGGGGCACATAAACTAAGGGTTGAAGTGAAATTCATATTTCGAAGTAATTTTGGGCTACTTCGACTATCAAATACCCCAAAATTTGATTTCGAATTTTCGGAAAGTCGAATTTTCAAAGTACTGGCCCTTTAAAATCCTTCGAATTCGACTATTTGCCTTAAACCTGCCAAATTGCCAAATTGCCATTTTAGGGGACCTCCTTGAGCCAGAGAATTCTAAGGATTTTGGCTGGAATCATTTGAATCAAAAGATGTATTAGAATAATTCAAACAATTTCAATTCGATCACCAAAAAAAATTAGAATTTTGAAGTTTTTTACTTCGAAGTTCGACCATTATTAAATCTGCACCTTACAGTAACTATGGATACAACAATGTATTTAGGAAAGTGCTGATTTTGCAAAGTCCTACCATACTGGTAAGTCTCTGCATAAAATGAACACTCTTTAATGCTATTTAGAACACATAAATTTCACAACACATAAACTTTCTTTTCATTTCTGATATTGATAAATATCCAAACTCAGAATATTGTTTTTTTCTGATTTATGTATTAAGACCTAAACTTCCAGTGAGTAAAACTAATTTGAAAATATGCACAGCCAAAATTGGCAAAATCGTTGTGGAACCTTTGTGCTCAGCCAGATGTCAAACAGAAAAAGGAAAAAACCTTACTTTAGGGTAAGTCGTTTTGTATTCAGACAGAGAAGTTCTACCTCAATATTATATGATATCTAAATATGTTCTTATTTCTATGACAAATACACTTCCATAAAATCCAGAAAAGCTTTCAATTGTAATATATTCTCATCGGCTATTTCATTATTGTTTTAGACTAAACTGTGATATTGGGCAGTACAGACTCAGTCAATGAAAATTCTGCAAAGTTAGCAATAGTGTTAGTAGAGCTCACCTACTGGAGCACCCTCTCTCTTCCTCAAGCAACTTTATGCTGAGTTTGCCCTTAAGAGATTAGCTAGGATTTCATCAGAATTAACCACATCAGACAGGGCCACTGTAAGCAGCTTTATTACTTATGTGGACCTGTGTGTGTCTTGGCTTGTAGATCACCACTCTAAATGCAGTTGTATTTAGAGTGGTGATCTGAGTAATTAATTCAGATGCATGGAAACTTGTACCATGGGCAGTTTCTATACCATAACTTACAGCTATTCAGATTTCAATTTTTATAAACAATAGGGCTACTGTAAAGGTAATTTACATATTTATTATTTTAAAAAAATGTTGAATTTAGAGAGCTGTTCCAGAAAGTAAGTTTGGTCTTAACAAGTAGTAGTTCCCTGTTGCAGTACCAGCAGAAATGCCTGACTTCTGGTCACTCCAAATGTCTTACTTATGCTGAAACTAGCTTTGTAGACCAGCAAAATCAGATTTACAACACACAAAACATGAAGCCTCAGTGTTAAACATTGAGTGTAATTCACTTATATAAATATTTTATTTTCTTAAGGACATCTGCACCATCAGTTTTATCAGTGAGTGAAAATATTGTTGACAATTGCATGACTGAAGCTGACAGAACTCTTGAGGTGCCTTCCTTCTCAAGTAAGGAAATGGAAGAAAAACTAAAGCTAACTTTAGGGTAAGCTGTTGATATGACAGTATAAAGCTACTTTCTGAATTGCATTTGTACAGAGCCAAAAGTGGAGCTTTAGTATGAAGTGAGCAGTTCACTACTCTGATGTACACTCAAAGAGGTATATGAGAATATAAAAGAGTTGGATTAAATATGTAGTGGGGACAATGTTTAGGTCATAACTGGAAATGGTTGGGATATAAAACAGCCATGTCCAAAAACCAGCTGTGCTTCAATTTTGCTGAGGTGATACCTCTGCAAAAGCAGTTTTTCTTTCTTCTTGATGTCCTTCTAGCACTTGACACTTACATAGGGTGAGGGACTACCATAAATAACCCATAACACTAAAAACACTAAAATCTGCACGATCTCATGAACAAAAGAACTATATCTTATATGACTCTAACACAGGGGTGTCCAACCTTTTGGCTTCCATGGGCCACCTAGATATTAAATAGACTTATTATATTATTATTACTACTAACTGGGCAATGGGCAGAGTCCCGCCTACTCCTATATCCTTTGCAACATGACGTTTCCTCGGGAACCAAGGGTTTCAAGCTGGGTCATATTCATATCCATCCTGGGCCGCAGGTTGGACACCCCTGCTCTAACAGGTACAACATAGGTTGACTTTTTTTTTTCCCATTTCATAGAGAGGTGATTTCATATTTTGTACCGGATTGTCAGCTGCCATTACTAGAGACTATATATAAAGGAGACCAGACACAGTTGAAATTGCTGGTAAGAAAATACATCATAATATAAATAGTTTGAATACAGATTATTATCTAAGCAATGAAGGAATGGTTGACCCATGTGACTGTAGTTTAAGTTGGCTGAATTTGGGACTTTTCAAGATTTATTTATAACTGTATTTACCAGTCAAAAGCAAGTACTTTTTTATCATTCTTAAAATTAAATGGTTTATTGTTGATACAGTAATAGGTAAAATGTTTCATTATTGTAATAGGAGAAGTATTGCAAAGAAAAATTCAGGTTCTGAAAAAACTTGCATTTTCTCTGACAGCGCTAAAATATTGTTTGTAGTTTGCCTCAGACTGAAGGAGTGGTTTTAGTGGCAGCAGTTGCTCACAGTCCAGATTATGAAGATAAGATGAAGCTGAAAGTATTTGCTGGATGGAAATGTAACTTCTATGGGTGCCTGAAGTCTAGGATTCAGTTTTGTATTCAGCCAAATCAGTGCACTTTTTGCAAGATATATATATATATATTTGTTATGGATTCTGTTCAGTTGTCATGTAACTTCTGGACAAATTTGTATTCTAATTTATACCAAGAAATTAAATGGTAGCAACATTATATAGTCAGTCCCAGGAGATATTTTTTGATCATGAAAACCAAAGGTAATTTAGGTGCTTTGATTAACTTCCTCTCATGGAAAGGTTCAAGGAGAATTAAATTAACTTAAAGGAAAACTATACCCCCCCGAACAATGTAGGTCTCTATAAACAGATATTGCATATAAGGACGGCCTCCTGGGATGATTCAACGGTGCACACAAACATACCAAACAAACTATAAAGTTAGGTCACATGAGCCAATTAACAGACAGAGTTCTGTCTTTTGCTTCCACACTTCTTCCTGTTATATTTCTGGTTAGGTGATCTCTGAAGCAGCACACAGACCACCACAAAATGGTGGTTCAACGCAAGAGATGTAAAAGGGCAATATTTACTTAAATATATATACCAGGTAGGTAAGATTCTTTAATATGTCATTTAATTTGATATAAACTCTGTTGCTCAAGTATTTATTTTCTGGGTATAGTTTTCCTTTAAAGGTTAATTCCCGACTTCACAATCAAACAAAATAGAGGGAGTTATAAGAGCTGCTTTGTTTTAAAGCAGTATAATTGTTAGTGTTCGGTCCTACAAGCATTTATACACTTTTTAAAATCTAACTTTGCTTTTCAATTTGCTTTTTATTGACCTTAAGGTGGGCATAAAAAGTATTGTCTGTGCATAAGTTCCTTGCAGGATGTTGCCACTTTGCAGAGAGATTTGACTAAATTGAACTGGGTATCAAATTGGTAAATGAGGCTTGATCTTGATAAATGCAAGATTATGCACTTTGGCAGAAATAATATAACTGACGTATACACTAGATGATATTGTGTTGGGGTATCCTTAATTAAGAAGCATTTGGGAATTTTTGTGATAAACAAGGTGTGTAACTCTAGGCAATGTCAGGGCATTAACTCAAAGGATGAAAACATAATTTTGCCTATTTACAGGTCCTTACCTTGTGTAAGCAGTGCAGTTTTGGACCCCAGTGCTTAAGAAAGATATTAAGTTAAAGAGTTCACAGACATGCAACTAAACTGATAAAAGGAATGGCAGAATTAAACTATGAATAAAGACTAAAGGCTGAGGTGAAAATTGAGTAAATACATTTTTTTAACAGGTAGATGACTGCTTCAAGGAATATGAAGAAAATGTCCTGGCTATATATTTGCATGCTGCAAATGACCATTTTTCAGCCGAAACTGAACTAAATGTGCTAATGAGGGAAGCCTGCGAAGAACAGATAAAAGTGGTGGAAGAGAAAATATCGGCATTAAGCAAAAAAGCCGCAAGGTTCTTTCAACAATTTAATATTGTACGTGCATTTGTATTTTTTCCCTCATGTGTCAATGATAGTATTTGCTTGGAGGTTTGTACAGAACTGTTGCATTTCTTTGTATTCCCCTTTTGCACACATGATGAATATTCTTTGTAACTAGTCCTGAAGTTCTAACGACCCATTCCACTTATGAAACTGCTCTGCATACTTACATCTTCACAGTTAGACTGAAGAAGAATCGTTGCTTAGTGCATATGTTTGTAGAAGTAAACTGCAACTAATGTTAAGTCAGAAACTATGATGGCAGATGCAATCAACTGTTATGGAATATTAGCTATAAGGCATATGCCCAGCTATTGTAGTTTATGCCCCTGCCTAGCGATAATGTCACTTCCATATTAACATAGGGATGGTTATAACTAGAATTAGATAAATGAACGTATTATTTTTGGGTAATTTGAGAGTTACTAAACCCAGAAAGTGGAAAGCTTCCACATCTTCCTCTTCTTTTGTTCACCTTAATGGCAAATACGAGGAAGGGCAAGAATGCCCCATGTGACATTGGCTTAATTTTGTTTTAACCATGTGATTTACTAAACTATCAAATTTGAGTGGTTTTAGAAGTTTTATGAAATGATCCGAATAAAAAATTATGAAAGAAAAAAATGCTGAATAATGCAATAAAAATACCTCTAAAACCTATAAAAATGTACATTTTTCTGACAATTTCTAGAAAAAAAAATCCAAAGACCTGTAATAGTCCGAGTAAGATCAGCGCATCAGTCCCATTGACTTCTATAGCACCACAACATCTTTTGGATGGCAAAGTTTTGCATTAGAAGTTCTCTTGGTTTTCACTTAATAATTCAAATCTTTTAGAGCTTTTAAGAAATATAGAAAA
>CM044434.1:63115288-63127421 GCA_024363595.1 Xenopus borealis | reverse complement strand
TTTCGTGATGGTCTGTGTGCTGCCTCAGAGATCACTTGACCAGAAATATTTCAACTCTTAAGGGGCAAATTTACTATTATTCCCCAAAATTTGCTCGATCAAATTCGATAAGCATTCAACCATCGAATGCTTATTGAATTGTTTTAGGCTATCGTTTTGCTCGATATTCGATTTCTTGATGAATTTAATTCGAGCATCCTAAAAATTCTTACGATTCAAACAATCGCACGCTTCGATCGTACAAATGGTATTCGAGCAGGACTTAGGGGCAGATTTACTAAATTCACCAAAAATCTATAAATTTTTCCTCGATATTCGATTAGCATTCGATTGTCGAATGCTAATCGAATAGTTTTAGGCTACCCTTCTCTTCGATCATTCAACAATCGTTCGATCATTCAAATGAATTATCTGATCATTCGAATAATTCGTACAATTCGAACGATCAAAGACTTCGATCATACGAATCCTATTCGATCAGGAACCCTCCCATAGGCTTCTATTACAATTCAGTAGGTTCAATCTGGCGAAGTAGGCAGTCGAATCATTTAAAAATTTTAAGTCCTTCGATGATCGAATGATCACATATTCGATCATTCGAATCTATTCAATCGTTCGCTATTCAATGATCAAATAAGCCAAATTTGCATATTCGACCAATCGAATAAATCCTACGATCGTTATTCGATCGAACTTTGATCTTTTCACATGAATTTAGTAAATCAGCCCTTAGTCTCAGAAGCCTATGGGGGGGGGGGGGTTCCTATAGGCTTCTATTGCAATTCAGTAGGTTCAATCAAATGTATCCGATTTGATCATTCGGTATTCGATGATCTAAGAGGCCAAATGTGCATATCTGATTTCAAGAAAAATTCGTACAATCGTTATTCGAACTTTGATCATTTCACGTGAATTTCGTAAATTGGCCCCTAACTGTACCAGGAAAAAGTGTGGAAACAAAAGACAGAACTCTGTTAATTGGCTCATTTGACCTAACTTTATAGTGTGTTTGGTATGTTTGTGTGCACAGTTGAATCATACAATTCCAGAAGGCTGTCCTTATTTTTTAAAATGGCTATTTTCTATTTATGATTACCCAATGGCACATGCTACAAAAAATATATTATTGTGAAAACGGTTTATTTACATGAAGCAGGGTTTTACATACGAGTTGTTTTATGCAATAGCTTTTTATAGAGACCTACATTGTTCGGGGGGTATAGTTTTCCTTTAAGCCCATGTATTATTTGGAGGAATTTTGCTCAGAAACCTTGCAGATTGTGATGAGCTGTAAGAACTGGTGAGAAGTATGAGGTCTTGTGATTGGCAGTTGCTGCTGTACATTTAGAGGTTTTGTAAAATTGTCTTTTCACACTGTGATGAATATATATTGTATTAAGCCATAAACTGAACCATAAACTGCCATTCTATAATACTTAAGGTAACATGATACTACATGATAGTATGCTTTTTATGTGTAAATACAGATGCCACTTTCATATAACACAAACAGCCTCTCCCTTTGTGCTAAAGAATTAAATGTGTCAATCAGGATTATCTAAGGGCAATGGTGTCAGTAAAATGTATTACAGTAATATAAAAGCATCTTTATTTCGACTTTATCTGAGTACAAGTACCAAAGCCGTTTAGTGTTACTGTCTGCTAAGGAGATAAAACTGGTACTTAAAAAAACATAAGCTTCAATGTGAATCACACAACTCTTTCATTGTCTGTTGAATGAAATGAAATGAAGCCTTAAATATCATCCTGTTTGTGTTAGTGATAATGTCTATTCCATGTGCTATAGCCAATTGGAAATGTGGTTTGTCACAGTTAATAGGTTAGAAAGAAAACCAATGGCTTTATGATCATCATGTGTCTTTCTGCTGTTCCTTCTTCTTCTTTGTACTCCTACTACATGACCAGACACATCAAACTGATATTTAAAGAAATACTTTTATAGATAATCACTGATTTCCACTTGTTTTTTAAGAAATCGATTAACATAAAAGCAAGGGCTTCTACCAGTACATTATATACAGACAGATATGTATTTCCATTCTCTTTTTTAATAGCCATGTTTCATTGTTTTGACCACTCTTGTGGACACCAAATACTAACTAAGTGTTTTTGGACACTGAAGTATAATTGCATTCATTAATTTATATACCCCATTCCTGGTTCACGGGGATGAAACTGGGGACTCATAATATTAAGATTTCCACTTCCTAAGTTGTAATAAAACTCATAAAGAGAATCAAGCTAACTTTATTGCTTGAAAGTCCATTATACAATACTTACAAACAAAAACGGTTGTTTTGTGTTTTGGCAAAATGCAACCAGTGAAAGCCATTTTCCTGCAAGCTCTTTCATCAATTTCCTGTGAAATATACATATTCATAAAATTGACAGAAGCTGTAAAACTGTTTCTTATCTATGAGGTTCATTGTAAATTGTGCACTTTGTTGACTGCAGTGCCAGTTATCATTAGCATATTCTGCCAGTTCTGTAGAATGGGGCAAATGCAGAATTAGATTTTTTTGAATTGCCATAGCATACTACATCTGGTGATACAAGTAGTAGTGCATACAATCATTTCTGCAATCCATACTTAAAGAAAGAAAAGTATTGGCTTTTCAATTTTTATGACAGCAAAACCCATATTTATAGTAAAGCTGATATTGACTTTTCATGGATGAGACAGTGTAAGGAGAGGACTACTGTATTGCTCATTTTTCAAGGTTATGTTTTACAATAGTGACTGTGTCACTTATATAAATTACCAGTTGGGGGAACATGGTGTCCTTGTTGGATGCCTATTATACAATAAGCTATTAGGTACTTTACAGTTGAATACTGATTAGAACTTAAGTCAAGAATAGTTTAAGAAGAAAAAGATCTGAGCTAACCGTAACAGCATTTGAATTGCCAAAATAAAAAGAGTTTGTTTACATTTTGTGTCTGTAAAAAATACTGTATCGTAAGGAGGAGCATCATTGAATTTTATACATAATTTGTTATGCTTTGATGGATGACTTATTTTCTGATAAAAAAGAAGTTCATGCAAAATCCAGTTTGGTATGAAAATTATTTAACTTCTGAGGAGTACAATTCATGTTTTCAAGACCTCACTGCATTTATTTACTGACAAATAACACTGACTTTAACACAATAGTTGCCAAGTTGTTTTTTTTTTTTTAAATAGGATTCACATTCATATTAAAAATTAACAAGCATGCAATATTTTTGATCTAGGAAGAAGTAGTAACAGCTACTGTCCTGTGTGAGGGGCAAAAACCCTGTTTGCAATGTGCCTCGTTGCTTGACAAAAGGCAGTCAATTTATTCATTTTTGCTTATATTAGCAGTTTCTCCTATCGGAATAAACTACTTATTCTATCCTGCTTTCACACTGTTGCTCTGACTAGTACTTATCCCTCTCAACTACTGAAATAATGGTCTTGTACCCGACCCCAGGCTTGCTTACTCCACAGCCTGACTGGTTTCCTATTCTTTATATTTATGTTTTTCTACTACATTCACTGGATATGCCAATAACAATTTCCCCTAATCTGCTTTAGCCTTTCTATCATGAGCTTTAATTTGCTATTTAAAAAATTTTCATCAATTTTGCGCAACCTTTTCTCAAGCACTCTCACTCCACAAGGCATTGCTATTTTAATTTTGACATGCTCAGTCCATTATGTGGGCCATGTTTATCTATATACACCTATCCTGCGGCCCCATGCCTGATTAAAGAACATACGACTGCTTCTGGCTTGATCTATATCAACAACATGCTCGCATGTTCTTAAAAAATTCTGCCCAGTTATTTCAAACACACAGACTTGCTGTCCTCAGCACAAAAATAAAGCCATAAAACTTATGAACTCCTTTCTTGTTTTTTTCTAGAATAGTGCTCCTAAGCACTTCTATGTGCCCTAAATATTGCCTTTGAAATCATTTGGTTAGTGCAACTAACCAGACCAAAGATAAAATTAAACATGTTATAATATAACTATATAAAAATATGTTTTTTCCCTTTGTATTGATATATGATAACATCGTCATCAAGTTTAATTGAATGACCATGCAATGTCAAGTCACACCACTTGCTCATAAGTATCCTATTTTGGAGGTTCTTCTACTTCACTCTACAGTTTAAATGCCTTTTTCATCTCTTAAATTTTTTTATGTAGTGGGATACACTGACATACAATTTATTGGGATACCAAGAGACAAAGAGATGAAAAGTAGAGGCCTTACAAACTAGAAGGCATGTTGGCCAAGTACCCCCCTAAGACACATACAAAAAAGCGATAACCTCATTTTTTTTCCATTACTAGATGTATTTGCTCAATCTTCACTTTTTTTATTATTTCACTATAACTTGTTGCCAAAAATCTCTATTCACAAGATATAAAGAGCGACACAGCATGTTTTCTTTGTTATATATATATGTCTCCTAAAAATCGAAAACCTAAATCTGCAAAGTAAATTATTTCAGACACATGTAATGAGAAAACCAGTTCACCTGCAGAAGGACAGATCAGGGTAGTCAGTGCCAAGTAAGAACTAGGCTGTAGAATGGTATAACAAGATGTGCAGCATTACCTATTTAATTGTGTTTCTTTGCAATGATGAGAGCAATTTTACTGCTTTACAAACGGAATGGTTTTGGCTACCGTAATTTAGGAGTGAATTTTAGCTAAGATAAAATTTAATTACTGCCCTACACTAAAGGCTGACCGCACTGGAGCCAGCCTTACTCTACAGGCTTTCCCCACTCATCAGAAGGAGAAAGACTTCATCCTAAGCCTGTGCACTTAATAAATACAATCCAAAGAATTGTGGATAATGCAATTGGTGAAGCCCTAAACATCACGCAGGAGCCATAAATATAGGCAATGCAGCGACTGAAATTAAAACATGTAATCCTTGAGTGCATATTCTCAGGCTAATATTTAAGAATACCCAAATAACTGTAGATTTGCATTGTAAAAAAAGTTTTAGCACTGGTAGATACATCTCTATACCCACGTTAACCTTCAGTTCCCAGACCATAACTCTGCCAATGCAGAAATAAACCTTACTTTGTCCAGGGCTGGTGACCCCAACGTACCAATGTGATATCACATACACAGGAGTGCATAATGTTACTTCACCCCCAACTATGCTCAGAGGCGAGCACCCCATTTGTATTCTGTGATTTAGGCACCCGGGGGTCAAACTGTTTTCTGTACTCCTGGCTCTGAATCCTGAAACAATGTAGCAAAACATTTAATTCAAGTTTAGCCAAAGACATGAAGGTGAACTGCCTTCTGTTACACTATTTCAAGAGTCAAACCCAGAGAACAGAAATAGATAAACAAAAACTGGTTTTGGTTTGCAATTACATTTACAAAGAATTTTAAAACAATTGAAATGATTTCATAACATTTCATAGAGAGGAAATCTACTTAGATTTAGGGCTGCATGCTTTCTTTGTTTTTCCCTTCCACCATATACCTATGGTTTCTTCTGTATTCAGCTCTCATCTGATCACTGATGGAACTTTTCTGCTTGAACTTGGGGTTCAAGAATGATGTTAGGCAGTTGCTAGCAAAGTGAACGCAATTTAGTCAGAGAAGCTATTGATATGTTGTTTCCAAATTGAAGTTTGAGAACTGCAACACATTTTCCATACATTGCATAAAATATTTCCATACATTGATTAGTTTCTATTAATATTGCATGGAAAATACAACAGCTATTTTATTAATGCCCTTAGTCCATACAAATGGATTGGATATTAGTGTTAAGTGTTGCTGCTGAGTTGCACTAATCGCTAACACTCCATTGAGAAAAGAATTTTTAATTGATTTAAGCAGTTGATGATGTTCTGCATGCATTACTGTCATAGAAACATAACTGCATTTGTCTTCTAAGGTTCTAGCTCAGCAACTGATACAAATGGTATATTATTTAAGTTAACCTATTGTTATGAGCTGTTTCTTCACCAGTGCAATGCTTAGCAGCATTTATTATGCAGTAAGGAGGGTCCCCAATCCTACCACATATCAGACTGGAATATTTGTCTAAATAATCCTGCCCATGATTGAGCAATGTTTCTTCATTTTGTTGTAGCCACATTTAATTAACTATACTACAAATTCCTTACAGCTGCCTTTACCTTAAATGAAACTGGAAATGACAGCAGCAACAAACCCCACAACCTGGAAGACAAGAAACAAAATAGTAAAAAACTGTGGAATCAATTCCTACACCAGCAGGCGGTGTGAACAATATGATCAATAAATCACAACACATATAGTGAACTGCATACCAACAAACAGAATGCTAAACTGGATTACTTACACACAACTCAAAGTCAAGTTTAATATGCTGCCCCATAATTCTCAACCCAAATTATTGTATGGAAAATAAACCAACTCACCCTATTGCTGACACTTATTGCTTTAGGGTTTTCCTACTACTACTCGTTCTGTAATGAAAATTCTTTATTGAAGGGTGCTTTAAATGTAAACTGCCTTTATCTTAACTATGTGGAAATTCATGATCATTTGTTTTATTACAACTGTACAAACTTTCATTAAACCTTATGTAGTTATATTAATGTATTTGATAAAATAATATTTAATAGTTATTACACTTTGTGTTTTATCTGCACATGTTCTTGTAAGCATTCCATTTAAGTTATCCTTCTAAGAAACATGTTAGTGACTGTGATCTCTTTTTCAAATGGGCTTATGGATAATGTCAACTAGAAATGGTGCCAAAATTTCTTCTAATAAAAGAAAATTAATTTCCATTACAAGTGATTCCATTAGCAATTAGCTGTTTATTAAGGTAGCCATACACAGAGAGATCCGCTTCTTTGCCGATGTTGCCAAACTAGCTGATTTCTCCTGAGGTGAGCCATATCAGACTCCTTCGATCTTGGGCCGAACGATCAGATCATAATGCAAGGAGTACAGGCAGTTGGATTTCAGGACTGCATCCACGAACAGATGTGGCCCGCGATCCAACAAGATTTTTGGACCTTCCCGATCAACATCGGCCAGATATCAATCAAGGAAGCCTGTCAATCAGACAGGCCAGATATCAATCAAGGAGGGCCCCGTTAGGGTTGCCACCTTTTGTGGAAAAAAATACCGGCCTTCCTATATAGTTATACTTTTCCCTATTAATAACATTGGGGAAAAACATAATTTTTGCCAGTAAAATGCTAGCCAATTGGCAACCCTAGGCCACCTTTACTGAATATGCTTTATTGTGCAGTTCCTATGTAAGTTTTTACAATGGGGACTGAGCCAGGGGGGCACCAGGAAAAAATTTGGTGGGCCCCACTGGCCCAGACCCACTCCCTAGACTTAAGGTCAGGATTGAGATTCAAAATAGGACCTGATATTTCAGGTACACAGAGGCTCAAACAGCCCTCCACCAGCTCACTAAATACTGACTGTCTATTGCTTCTTACAGCAGCCCCTCTGGCATGTGCCAGAACCCACAGATTGACAGTCCGGGCCTGCTAGAATTGCTCCCCAGATTAAGCATCCTGCCACAACCTCCCTTTTTCGGGCAGGTCATGGAAATACAAATTGTGAGCATGCACAGTGTTGGGGGGGGGGATAACGTGGGGGGGGGCGCAGCCCCGGTGGGCCCTGGGTTCGAACCTGAATGGGGAAGTCTGTAACTATATGTTACTCATAAAGGTACAAGAACTGTGAACTCATTTATAGGTTTGTGCCTTGTCCTTCCATCTAAGCTTTGTGTGCCACCACCTTATACATGCAATGCATGGGCAGATGGAAGTACTGGGGTGTTTACTGTAGTGCAGCTATACTCCCTGAACAGATCCCATCACTAATGGCCTGTGAGCAACATGTTGCTCCTCAACCCATTGGATGTTGTTCCCAGTTGCTTCAAAGCAGGTGCTTCTTTTTGAATTCCTGGCTTGGAAACAAATCCGGCGAACTGCCAAACAGAGCCTTCTGTAAGCTGCCAGTTCACATAGGGGCTACCAAATGGCCAATCATAGCCATTATTTGGCATCTCCAACTCTTTTTACATTTGAATGTGACCCACGGGTAAAAAAAGTTGGGGACCCTTGCTCTACACTAAGGTTAATTATAAAATTTTGGATAATTTTTTTACTGACCAATCGTGCGTATTCTACTGAAAATAACATGTTCATTTAGACTAATGAAAACATATATGTATCATACTGTGTGTTTGTTTCATTTTAAATTCTGTCCAGTTTTGCATTTGCTATATGTAAATGCACCTTGATGTAAGGAACAAAATTAATTCAGCCAAAATATATACACTCATGTTTACTCCTTCAATATGCTTAGTCTTTGTTTTTCCATTCACAGGATGGATTTATTGACTTCTTGGAATTTATTGCTGCAATAAACTTAGTTTTAAGAGGAAAAATTGATCAGAAATTAAAGTGGTATTTTAAACTGTATGATGCAGATGGAAACGGATCGATTGACCGAAAAGAATTGCTAAGCATACTAACGGTAAGGATAAAAGTTCCATAATATGCAACACACTTTTTCTTGGAATGAAATGCTGTTTACTGAAAGAACGATAGATCATTCTTCTTTGGCTAGTCATCCTTGTTGCTTCTGTAAATATTCCATCCATTGGTTTATATGACCCTGATGCCACATAAATTGTTTGACGTGATTCAAGCAGCCCGCTGTGTTCACTTGGGAGTAAAGGGTCTTGCTAAGTTCAAGCTAAACGAAATAATACAAAGACTCTCTATAGATTTATTTCCACTGCATGCTTCATGAAAGTCCTGAATATGCAACTTGGGCCTGGCTGCATTTTACATAAAATTCCATTTCCGTGATATAATGTGATATGCTTTGCAAGCATTAATGGCAAAAACAGAAGTTTCAAATAAATAGTAGTTAAAAAAGCCCAATGGCTATAAATAACATATATGTGCTTTATATTAAAAATTTTACATCCCCACTATGTATACAATAGAGATCACCAAAGGGACACAAGACTGTAATCCAAAAATATAACATATATTAGCTATTCTAACACATTACAGTGCTTGTTCTGATGGCCCAAATTTGCTTGTCCCCTCTATCATTTTCACTGGAGCCCTACTGTATGTTACAATTATGATTTTCACTAAGTTCTGTACTTTTTAAAAGGTTCCAGGTTTTCCATTTTTAAATAATTTAGCTTTAGCAGTTTGATATTTGTGCTATTATTATATGTTATATATAACACACACACGTTATATATATACATATATATATACATATATATATATATATATATATGTAGCCATAATTGTAACATAAGAATATTATGGGTTCCCAACTAATTCCATATTCTTATGAAAACACTTGGCATCCCAAGTGCTTTTGAGGTCATAGAATTTCTAGGTGAATTATAATATCCATGACCAGCTTAATATCCCATGCAGTCCTATCCACTTCATTTTCAGCAACCCTCTTTCCTACACAATAGGCAAATGCGAACTATAAATTGCACAGAGTCCCAGGCCGGGGGAGGCTTTAAAAAAATTCAAAATATTTTTTTTTTAGATGCTGTAACTGGCCCTGGTAATAACCCCAACCTTAAATTGGGATTGGGAGTAAACACATGTTTTGCCAATAGCTGTAACTCAGAAATGTAGAATCTATTATGTTGGCGCATTACAGTTACTTATGGTGATGGTATATTGTAAAAGTAGGTACTTTTCACCTAAATGGTTAAAGGTGTTGCATATTTACACACAGATATGTGTCTCCAATGACACTCTACTCAAATATGTTGTAGGAAGTATTATTAACCCTCCTCATTTCTCAGCAGTTAAAACTAGGAAGAGCATTCAGATAACTGTGCATGTGCTTACAGTGCCTGCAAATACAGTTCTCTAAATATGGTGATACAAAATTGGCTCTTTCTAAACGTAAATATGTTTTCAGTTCTTGTTCATATGATTTGAAACTCTGTGTGTTTGAAAATAAAGCTAATTATGAATAATTACTTCCTATGCAAATGATGGCTATTCTTGTAAGAGCCTGGATATTTGAATTAATGAAAACAGATTTTTCATTGCTAAAGCATAAACAAACAGGAAACTGGCTACACAGTGTAATGTAGCTTAATATAAGGCAATATAAACAGGGACCATATTGCTCTTTAGAAGGAGGCTTATCAAGCTGCATGTTGATGGGGAATTATCACAGTAACACCTACTGTTGTACAATTTGTGCTAAAAGTTTGTACCATCAATCACAGCAGATGGCTAACCTAAGAAAGTTAGGGGAAAAAACTTCTGATTTGAATACTTCAAGTAAACAAGACTTAAATATTCAGTATGGAAATGCAAAACACGTTAACTGTATCATTATGGAATACATTTTTCCATAATTAAAAAAAAAATAGCTTGAGGTTGTGTAGAGGAATACAAAGGTGTATGACATAAACCTCCAAGTTGGTGGCAGAAGGGTATAAAAAACACAAAGAGGGCAAAATAAAATTAGCTAGATTCAGATTCTCAAGAAGTGGGTGGAGTTGGAAAGGAATAGGAAATATAGGAATCAGAATACATGGCAAGATGTATGCTGGGGCCTGACTGGTGAAAGAGCTAAGATGTATATTTAGTAGTTATCTGACCATATACTGTAGATGCTACAGTGAGAGGAAAGCAGCACTTACAGTGATATATTTACTCTTATGCCAGGTTAGGTTTACAAATAACCCTGATTTTTGGTTCTCTGTCAAGCTCCACTAGCTTCTAATTAACTGATCTCTCCCATAATTAGTGGAATTTAGTAGAATCAGTCTGTTAGACCAAAACATTGGTTAGGAGACACTTTCCTCAAGAAATGCACCCAAGCAGTCCATGAAAAACATTACCAGAGGACATGTCCAGATTGTCATTCAAAATAGTCCCTGGCATTTCAACATTGAGGCCCAACAGACTCCTCAAATATCCACTAACAAGTAGATGTCTATGGCATCTCATAGCAGCCCCCTTTTCATTTTGCCAGAATGTACTGATTGCCAGTCAGGGCCTTATAGAGGTTTACTTTAATATGGGGATTGTGGTTTGACAATGTAAAAATCATAAACCTATGCCTAAAAACCCATTTGCAAAGAAAAAGCAGAACACTGGGCCAAGAAATGTGCATACAGCAATCCCGTTTTGGTCAATTTAGTAGTCCTTTATAAAGAGCAGTATAAATGACTTTGTATTTGGACCACATAGGCACCATCTCAACTGCATATTTACTGCAATTTATTTAGAACATCAGGGCGTCAGTTTTTGGATTTTCTTTGCACTGTGGTTACAAGAGAGCATTGAGTGTTGGAGGACTCGCTCAGAACAAGAATAAAAAATATCACGACAAAAGTACTGTTGTGGCATATTTGATATTATCTATTGTGGAAAATTCTCGAGCACATTTGTAATAAAAAAAAGCCCATAGTACAAAATAAGAACAAGGCATTCAAAATAAGAACGGTTATTCAAAAGCAAATGTCTGAGCACTGCTACTTTGTTATTTATTAAATACTTCTTTACCTGTTTTTGTTTTATTTCAAGCTGTAACCTTTTATAGTTACTCCCCTCCTGCTTAGTTTGTCTGCTGTGTATATGTAGAGGCATGGAATTGCTCCAAACACCGATACACTAGTAGGAAGTAGGAAATAGAAGGGCTTAGTTATTAACTGAAGAGTTAAATAAATGAGTTCAATTACCAATAGCAACCAATCAGTGATTAGCTTTCATAAGTCTATGCCAACTATAAAATTGATTGTTATGGGTTACTGCAATGGTGGAGTTAGCACCTATGTAAATTAAATCATCCCTAAAAGGCACCATAAAGGAAATGAGCAGTTCATACTACTGATTTGAAATAATGATAACCTAATCTCTTTGAGTTTTTTTTTTTTCATTTTAGGCAGTTCGAGCTATAAATGGACACCGGGGTATGAATCCTGAGGAATTTACCTCCATGATATTTGAAAAGATTGATGTCAATGGAGATGGTAAATATATATGTCATATTTTTAAATACTTTGAAAAGAGAAAAAAATTGATCACACTCCAAATAACAGTGCTCTAAGGGGAAATCTGACTTGTGTCA
>CM044434.1:63092707-63113970 GCA_024363595.1 Xenopus borealis | reverse complement strand
TGGAATTGTAATAGACATTACTAGTACTCAAAGGGGTCATTCTTTCTCTTCTTTTTTGTAATATTTTTAAATACTGTTTTGTCATTATTAAACTATTTTACAAAGTCTTGTCAATATGTAGAAGGGGAACATTTATAAAAAAAATTATATTTTCAATTTTGAGTTTTCCAAAGTATTTTTCTAGAAACAGAAAAAGTCAAATGAAAAATATCAGCAGTTAAAATATGCAGAACTTTTATATAAGCTAGTGAACGCTGTATTTCCAGCACAAGTAAAATTAGAGCGTAATCAGTGGATTTGTTGAAGGCTTCTTTCAACCTGTTATAGACCTGCAAAGAATCACACCCAAAGCTTCTTTAGCTGTCCAGACAAGAGCTTCTAAGACTTGTAGACTACTGAGTATGTTCTATGGGAAAAATAAATACCAGGAATTGACTCCGAGATAAGCCTATGTCCACTACTGAGGTAATGGCACAAGTAACTAATTATTGACGATATTCATGGTTCAAGGGCACAATTATCTGTGTGTCATTAACTTTTTTTTTCAATCTTGCTAAGGGATTGATGTTAAACCAAAAACATTGATATACAGTGCCTAAAGTAATTGTTTATAAAGTAAGGATCTTTTTACTAAGAATTTTAATATTAGGCTCTTTTTTGTATTTTATTTTGTAAAATTAAAACAACACTGGGCAAGCTGGCAATTCGCCCTAGGCAAACCGGTAGACACAAGCGAAAACACACTCGTAAATAGGGCGCATGCACAAAAAGGATGTGAGTGCCGGTGAGAGGGGACCAGACTAGGGGTAGGAGACACAGAAGGTATGTGCCTGGCATTCCCTCCAGTTTTGCACCCTAGGCACTTGCCTACTCTGCCTACCCATAGTTCCGGCCCTGATTTTAAAAAAAGCTATAATCAATGCCAAAGTTACCATCTAAATCCTATAAGCTTGTTTGGAGAACCCTATGTGCCTTTGCAGAACTGCTAAAAGTTGTGATTCCTTAAAGGGTTAATTCACCTTTAAGTAAAATTTAGTAGGTTATATAATGGCCAGTTTTAAGCAACTTTTCAATTGATCTTCATTATTTATTTTTAATTTTTAAATCCATTGCCACTGACCCCACACTTTTATAGTTATTGCTACTTTTTATTACTTATATGTCTATTTTTATTCTGTCCTCTCCTATTCATATGTATGTATATTTTTATTTGTATAGCACTCCTTGAGGGCAAAGCACTGTACAGCAACAATAAATTAGTAACAAACAAGGGATCACTGCATTAATAAGTAACAATAGGTGCATTATTATAAATACAGTTTGCATAAATATAAAAAATAATTACACAGTGTTGAGGAGACAAGATGATGGAGGACCCTACCCCTTGGGGCTTACAGTCTATTCCAGTCTCTTATTCAAATCAGAGTATGGTTGCTAGTGTCATTTGGAAACTAGCATCCAGACTGTTGAAACTGCAAACTAGAGAGCTAGTGAATATAAAGTTAAATAACTTGAAAAGCACAAATAATAAAAAATGAAAACCAATTGCAAATTGTGTCAAAATATCTTTCTTTATATCATACTAAAAAATCAGCAACATAATTTATATTATATTTCCACTTTTTTGGGTAGAAATCTTATAATTACCTTATTTTTGCTTTGTTCATTTTCTATTTCATGTTTCAAAATTAGTACAGCTCAAAGTGTTGCAATGCTTTTTAGCATAAGAATAGAGGCTATCTGAATCACAAGAAGAATTTAACAGATTACATTTTATACCTTAAATCTAAATTTACTACTGGAAGTGGAACTCAGTTGACTTTATTAGTAGTGATGAGCGAAACATTTTGTTTGCCAATAGACTCTAATGGGTAAAAAAAAGTTTTAAAAAATGTTGTCGCCCGTAGACTTCACTGCCTCATAATATCTGTATGGAAACAATTGAAGTTGAAAAAATGAAAAAGGGGTGAAAATGTACAGTATCTCCTCCATTGATGTAATATCGTAACTCATCAGAAGAGTATTTTTACCTAATGCACACTGAAGCAGAAGCTAGTCTTTTCAAGAATAACTCTTAATAACTCCTAATAAAACACATGCAATTGTGTTTCTTGTTTCTAGGTGAGTTGACTCTGGAAGAATTTATTAATGGAATAGAAAAAGATGAGCAGCTTCTGGAAATTATTTCAAAAACTTTTGACCTATCAAATGTACTGAAAACAATTCAAAATGGAAGGAGGCGGAGTATTCCTTGACAAGAGATGATAAGTTTTCTGTCTGAAACTTATAAAGTTCTCTCACTGGAGGGACACGTTGAAGAGAAGATGCGCAAGCATTCTAATGGCTGTCACTTACTCAGGTTCTGATAAGTACAAACTTACATAATGACATGTCCTAAGAAAAACCCACGGTATTACTCTGCGACCTAATCCTTTAAGTATCCAAATCTCATTTAAATGACTTGGGAGGGATTGACTTGTGTTGATTAAATAAGAACAGAGAAGACATTGCATAATCTTTGAATGAAACTAATTGCTGCTAACAATCGTAACCTGTTTCTTAAGATTTTTTTTGAAGTGAACATTATCAGGGAGAAACCTGTAAAGGCAGAAAAACATTGGTGGAATATTTTATACTTTTTATATTAAGATTTTAATGAAAAATGATCGGGAGAATCCACATATCAGGACAAGAAGAAATAGAACAAAACTACCCTCTATGGGAATTCATAAAATATATTACTTGACTGTACTGTTTTATAACAACATAAATATTCGTCCTGCTGGAAATGACCATCAGAAATATTTCATTTGTCAAGGATTTTTTTGTGCTGAAACCTGAATCGACCTATGGCAAATATTTAAAAACTGAAATAGGAATGAGACACACAGATCAAACATTACTAACAGAAATATCAAGAAATATAAGAACTGAAGGTCTAGTCTGAACAAAATGAACATTACAAAGCAATGCTGTTAGTTGCAAACTGCTTGTAATAATGGCTTGTGTTTTTGAAGAATACTATATGGATATAGGAATTGTGTTTTTACTCTTCTGCCTCTGTATAATGTTATAATTGGAGAAAGCTAAAGAAATATTTGTTCTTAGCTGTTCAGAATGGTGATGGATATGATATGTGTTGGTCTTCAATTAGTGGAAGTATATGGATTTTGCTATCACTCAGAATGGAAGAATTACAGAGGGGTGCAAAGCCAAAATACGACCAAACATCACATTCGGGGGAATGTAATTAAAGTCGCAAAGAGCAAAACATTGCGCATAAATCATTATTGCGCAGTGTGAATTGTAATTGCACACTCTTAAGAAGTGCTTGAAGGTGTTCAATCTTTTGGAGCAAACATTGCGACTTTTTCAATAAGAAGTTTTATTACATTGACAGCGCAAAGTGTAAAGTTCGCAAACGCCCTTCCGCTGGCGGAAGTGGTTGCTAAACAGTTTCTGGGTTTGCATTCGCTCAAAGCTAAATTTTTTCGCGCAAAGGCTTAACTTAAGGCTTAACAAATCATTTTTGCGTTAATGGCGTATATTACATTCCCCTAATTGTATTCACAGAAGGATTCACACTGACAGCTTTATTATGTAACTTTTTTGGGACATTCCAAAACATGGACAGCTGGATGGTTTTCCCACCTCTTTCTTTTTTTTAATTTTTTTTTTTATTTTCTTCTCAAAGACTTGTCTTATATTTTTATATATAAAAAAAAAAATTAAAAATATATACATTTTGTAGAAAGAACTGGTCTGAAGGCAAAATGCATGGTTGGACTGAACTTCCAGTATAAAAGAAAAACTTCCGATGAGCAAAAAATCTAGTGGTTCCATAGAATGACTATCCAATTAAATCACATTGGAGCCATCTGACACCCATTCCATTTAGGATGTTTTATCTAACAGTTCTAACAGTGTCCGGGATATTTGGTGGGTCACATGAGGACTAGTTCAGCCCTAGAACATTGCAACTTAACTCCTAAATGTTATAATAATTATACTGTATATTGTTTTTCAATATTTTCATAAAACTGGGCATTTGCTGTCCTTTTTCTTTTAACTGCCATATTCTTTTTCAACAAAACTGTTGTATAAAACATGAATTTAAAATGGAAGGAACTATTTTCTTTAAACAATGTGCAGAGAGGATTGTTTTCAAACAAGGTTTGATTATTATTGAAGATTAAATAAAGATATTTGGGGTTGATTTTTACCAATGTCAAGTATATTTTGTACTGTTGCTCAAGGCATGTTTTAGCATTTACCTAGAACAGGCTTGGTGAGTTCAAATAAGCAAAATGTTTTGCTTCTTGACTAACAAAAACATTTCCTGTACCATAGACTTTCATCATAACCCTTCAGAGACACAATACTTTTCCTTCTTTTAATAAATAATGTAATTATTTTAGATGCGGTACAGGTATGGGATCTCTTTCAGGAACCTGTTATCCAGAAAGTTCTGAATCATGTATGCACATCTCCCATAGACTCCATTTTAATAAGATAACTCTAATAATGTTTTCTGTAGTGAAAAAGCTGTACCTTGTACTTGAATCAAGCTGCACAAATCCATATTGGTAGCATTTTGGGGTTTAATGAATGTCTTAATGTTTATTAAAGGAACAAGTGGGTGTAAAAATAAAAACTGGGTAAATAAATATGATGTACAAAATAAAAAAACGTTTATAACATAGTTAGGCAAAAATGTAATGTATTAAGGCTGGAGTGACTGGATGTCTAACAGAACAGAACACTACTTCCTGCTTTTCAACTCTATACCTCTTATTAATTTGCTGAAAAAACTGTAAAAAGCTGTGTAAAATAAATGATGTTTATCAATGAGTGCGTAATTCAAGCACCAGATATCTGCTGTAGGATCCAGATGTTTATTACACAGCGTAACAAATATGCCCCTTAAAGGTAAGCTTTACCACCAAAATGAATACTTGAGCAACAGATAGTTTATATCGTATTAAGTGACATATTAAAGACTCTTATCAAACTTGAATATATATTTAATTAAATATTGCCCTTTTACATCTCTTGCCTTGAACCACCATTTTGTGATGGTCTGTGTGCTGCCTCAGAGATCACCTAACCAGAAATACTACAACTCTAAGGGGCAGATTTACTAAGGGTCAAATTTCAGTGGAAACCAAGAGAGCTGCAAAGCAGGAAGTAGTGTTCTGTTATGTTAGACATCCAGTCACTCCAGTCTTTATACATTACATTTTTGGCTAACTAACGATATTGACAACATTTTTATTTTGCACAGCCTATCTATTTACCCAGTTTTTATACTGAACAATTCCTTAAAATTCCATGAGTGCTTTTGATCAGATTTTATGTGATCCACCATGCAATACCATGCAACAGCAGGGGATTTTGTAGGATGCTGCAGATATTTAAATTACTTTTTGTTTAGCAGCTCTCCAGTTGGGAATTTCAGAAGCTATCTGGTTCCTAGGGTTCAGTTTAACCTTATGACCTGGCACTGGTTTTAATGAAAGACTGGGTGATGACTAAGGAATGGGACTGATCCCCTGATCTGAAAGCTGGAATATCATAGGAACATCTGATCCTAAACAAGTACACCTTTGCCCAATATTGCTGCTCACATGATGGACTGAATAAGGCTGATCCAATCATTAATCCTCTAGACCAGTGTTCGGATAACATAGGTAACTATACGGACCAGCGTACAGCCTACATCCACAGTCATATCAATACCTAATCACATATCACATATGACAAATCAGTGGTCGAGTGATCATTATCATCCCATGTATGATCACAGATTGATTAAAATATGAGTTTAGAGTTTAATAAATAAAAACACACCCACATGCTAGTCATTTCTACTGGGGTTTTAGAATTGTTTTTTTCAAATGGGTAATGACTTTTATTCCTGTATATTCACTCATTTTTATTTACAATTTAATATTACAGTTTTTTATTGCTTTTTTAGTGTTGCTGCAAATGGTCAACTGAATGAGCCTCTTGTGCAATAGAACTATAAAACCTGACCTATATTCTGAGTTGGTTCTTTCTTTACCGTATTTTTTTCCCGAATAAGGGATCTTTCTTTAATTTGGATCTCTATACCATAAGTCTACTTAAAATATTAATTAAACCCAATAGGCTGGTTTTGCATCCAATAAGAATTAATTTTATATTAATTTGTATCAAGTACAAGCTACTGGCTTATTATTATTATTATTAATAATAAAGAGAAAAAGAAAATCATTTTTAAAAATTTGAATAAAATGTAGTCTATGAGAGACAGCCTTTGCATAATTCAGAACTTTCTGGTTTTCGGTTAATGGATCCCATACTTGTACCATGTTTTGAACTTCCTCCTCAGGGGATTCTAATCATACTTAATGTTCTTATTTTGACATTTAAAAAGAAATACCAATATTATGTTTGACTATTGTTCTTTTATACCACATCTCAGGGCCAGAACTAGGGGTAGGTAGAAGAGGCAGGTGCCTCAGGTGCAAAGATTGGGTAGCACCAAGCATGTACCTTCCCTGTTGCCTACCCCTAGTCTAGCAAATATTACTTCAGTGTGGTATCAAGCAAGTTCTGCAATTGAAATAAAAGCTTAACAACGCATGCCCGTTTGCCAATGCGCGTGCTTGTTTGTGCGCATCCGCACACTGACGTGAGCTAAGGGGGGTGATGCGGATGTGTCCTGACACTACCACCTCTAACAACAGAGAAAGCAGGGCAGGATACAAAAGAGGCACATGTCTAGGGTAGAATAGAGGAAGTGTAAAATTGCACCAACAGAACATCACATATATAACTATATATGAGTGGAGGCTGTTGGTCTGAGAGATAGGACAATGCATTGGCATAATGATTCTCCTATAACAGGTTTTAAACAGATAGTACATAGGTACAGTGAAACCTCAATACATTTCCCCAATTTTACATTTTCCTGGATTTTACACCACTTTATTCTGGTCCCCTGAAAAACGTACTGCATTTATTCTCCTATGCATGTTATTTTAAAAACTTGAAATAAGGTATTCAGTCTGAATTATGTCCATGTGTATTTATTCATACTAGTGTAAATAAACTACAAGGAGCAATGCAAAACAGCAATGGCCAAATTATCTGACATAAATGGGAAATGCTTGCTCTGAAGTCTATGGCACTAGACCAAGGCAGCCTTCTTCACACAGTAATGTTTGCTATGGGTTCCTAAACATTACCTAGCAATGCACTTTGCTATATGAAGTGGTAACTGAGCACAACAAAGTCAAAATGACAAAAGTAAATCCATAATTGGATAGTGTATTTTTTTTTAATAGATCAAAGCACACAGTTATTTCACAACCATGTACAAGTCACAGAATCCAAAGGAATTATATGCACAAAAATATGTACTGTAGCTCTATATCATGGGGGATTCTCTCAATTTTATCCCCATCTCATGGAGATTATCTAACTGGTTTCCTGCTTGCAGTGTGAGTTCTGTAGAACACGGTGTAATACCTACCTATCAATTATTTAGATGGTAATTTAGTAATGGCTTATATAGATACATCTTATTGATTATGCTTAATACTTTGTATTCATAATGGAATAACTATAGCTCTAATGAAGTCTGGCATACAACAAAACAATAAAAGCCCCAAAGGTCAGCTGCACACTGACATAAGGATAAGGAATAAAGTACATATATTTTCAAAAATAAAGAAATGATGATTAAAGGAACAGTTTAGGGTAAAATTAAAATCTGGGTAAATAGTTAGGCTGTACAAAATAAAAAATGTTTCTAATATAGTTAGTCAGGAGAAAATGTGAACTATAAAGGCTGGAGTGACTGCTTTTCAGCTCCCTAAATCTGAGTTAGTCAGTGACTTGAAGGGGGGGCCACATGGGACATAACTGTTCAGTGAGTTTGCAATTGATCCTCAAAATTCAGCTCAGATTCAAAAGCAACAGTTATGACCAATGTGGCCCTCCCTCTAGTCACTGATTGGATACTGCCTGGTAACCAGTCAGTGTAAACTAAGAGAGCTGAAAAGCAAGAAGTAGTGTTCTGTTCTGTTGACTTACAGTCACTCCAGCCTTTATACATTACATTTTTGCCTATCTAACTATATTGAAAACATGTTTTATTTTGCACAGCCTACCTATCTATTTACCCAGTTTTTACTTTTATACTGAACTAAGAAAAAGTCACTTACACTGTGGAGAAAGAGGAGCTTTAGAAACCATTTGACTACTAATGACATAAATGGTCAATTGTATTTGTGCTGAATTGTTAAAGCCCTTCAGTATTAAAGGGTTGTTCACGTCAGTTTAATGAGATCAGTGCAGAACCCAGAATACTCAGCAACTGCAATGATACAATTGTAACTCATAAGATAAGCATGTCTCATGGGGGAACTGTGACTTGCAGCCTAAAGGGGAACTTCACGTTTATTAGCAAAACTGTAATAACACACAATGCACGGTCCTAAGATGCAAAGAAATTTAATCAAACTGTCCATAGCCTGTCAAATTAAAGTGTGTAAAATGGGTGTGGTATTTAGGGGATTGGCCAGAATATGGGTGTGGCCAAAAAAAACTTCATGCATAGGAAGCAAATCTTTTTGCCCCTTTTAAATTATTGGGAGGTACTGTACTGTACGTTTTTGTTTTATTTTCAACAATTCACATACAAAACATATTCCTAACAATGGTACCTGTATCAGGTCGTCTATTAACCTTTGCGTTATGTCAGTGTCACGCTCCCGGGAGCACCAATTTTTACCTCTCTCAATGGGTCTAACTGGATGAGTCGGGGAGGGCTATTATTAGATTGACATTGATCCATGGGGTCCAAATATTGTCAAATCTGGCAAGAGAGCCATGGGCTATATATGTCAGTTTTATAAGAGGTACTGTTTTATTTACTAATGCCATCCAATCTACCAGTCTCGGAGGGTCGGGGCTCATGCACTTTATGGCAATCAGCTTTTTTGCATAAAATAGAATTGCTCTCATCAATTTCCTAGAGCCACTTTGAGGAATGAGGTCATCAACATCTCCCAATAGACATACCTCTGGGGATTTAACTCTAGGCAAGGACAGTTGTTCATCAATATATTCCATCACTTCAGACCAGTATCTATTCATATATATATATATATATATATATATATATATATATATACAATCCCACACCATATGTTCAAAACCAGCATTCATTTCCTTACATTTTGGATATTCAGCATTAGGTGATCTCCCCATAATTTTGAGTTTAATTGGTATGATATATGCTTGGTGGAAGAATTTGAATTGTATAAAACGGTCCCTAGTGGCAATAAAGAATTCATATATGTGATCAGTTGCTTCCTCCTGTTGGTCATCATTAAAAGTGTTAATTAACTTATTCCATTTGCATTTTGCTTTGGAGAAGGGGTTAGGCATAATCAGCACAATCAGTTGATATAATTGGGAAAGTAGCTTTGCAGTTGTAGGCTCCCATAACCTGGCTTCCCATGTGGTTTGGCACAACTCCAATTTAAGGGAGCCAAACTGGGCCTGGAAAGCATGTCGTTCCTGCAAGTATCTAAGGAATTGAATGCTTTGGTCCCCTACTTTCTCCCTGAGAGCTTTGAATTGAGGGAAAGTCCCCTCTATTAAGAGACCGGATAGCCATTTCACTCCCACCTTAGGCCAATATTGCAAGTCAGAGAGAACCATAAACTGCTGGAGATTAGAATTTTTCCAAATGGGCATGTTCAGAGAGATAGGTCTATCAGTACCCTTCTTCTGTTTCATTACCTTATCCCATGATCTAATTGATCCTATATAGAGCATCTCAATGCTTCTAACGAACCCATTATATTCCCATATAAAATTGTTAGAGGATTCTCAGGATCTGGGTTAAGCCAGTTATGTATGTACGTTAACTGTCCCGCTAGGTAGTATTGTTGCATGTTGCATAGCTAAGCCTCCCATCTGATATGAGGCTGTGAGGGTGGCCCAGCCAACTTGAGATTTGGTGGGCCAAATGAATGATCTTATTACACTGTTGAGTTTAGTGAACAACCGGTTTGCCAATAATGGAGAGTTCTGAAGGAGGTACAGAAATTTTGGAAGGTATATCATTTTAAATAAATTTATTCTACCCCACACAGTGAACAGGAATTTTGTCCAGTGAGTAGACTCCTTTTTGAACTTGGATACTATGGGATCATGGTTGTTTTTGCAAAATTTGGATCATTCTCTGGTAATCTCTATGCCCAAGTACCTAAACTTAGACACCCAAGATAGACCTTGCAGAGTGTCCCCATTACTCGAATTTGTTAAAGAAAATAGAATGCTTTTTTTCCTATTTATCCTAAATCCGCTATAGCCACTAAAATGTTCCAGCATGTTCAGGGCTTGGGTAAGTGAGTTCCCTTCATCATTCAGGAACAGAATTATGTTGTCTGCATATAAGGCTATTTTGTCTTCAGCCTTCCCAATTCTTAGACCCCTAATCCCTGCATTTAGCCTAATGGCTATGGCAAGAGTTTCAACTACTAGTGCAAATTAAAGGGGGACAGGGGCCAACCCTGTCTGGTACCCCTACCCAGACCAAATTTGTCGGAGAGGTTGGTATTTACGCAGACTTGCGCAGTCAGTGTTTGGTATAATATCTGAATCCAGGTGATAAACCTAGGGCCAAACCCGTATCTTTCTAGCACTGCCCAAAGCAAATCCCAGCTGACTGAGTCGAACGATTTTGTTATATCAAGAGACACTAGCAGGCCCTATTTTAGAGTATTTCAAGTGGGTAAAAACTCTTCTCAGGTTCAAAGATGTGGTTATTGGGCATAAAACCAGATTTTGGAAGCACTTACCAGTGCATCATTCGAGCCTATTGAAAGAGTTCCAATCAAAACATTAAGGGGCACATTTACTAAGGGTTGAAGTGAATTTTCAAATAAAATTAGAATTTTTAAAATTAGAATTTTGAAGTAATGCTGGGCTACTTCGGCTATTGAATACCCAAAATTCGATTCAAATTGAAAAAATTAGTACTAGCTCTTTTGAAAATTCAAATTTGACTATTCGCCACTTTAAAGCTGGGGGTCCTCCTGGAAGCTTTCCTGTAAAATAAAATATATATATATTTTTTGAAATCATTCAATTCAAACGATTTTAATTTGATCGAAAACGGTCATTTTCGATTGAAAATTACCCCCAAAAAATTTGATGGACGAAGGTAGGCTTCTCTAAATAAGCTTGTTTTGAGAGATCTTTTAAAAGCAGAAAGGTAGGGAGAAAGTTGGACAGACCATGGGAAAGAATTTCAGAGAAGGAGTGCAGCTCTTACAAAGTCTTGAGAGTGAGCATCCGAGAAGAGCTGAGGAGCAGGTCAGAAGAGGAGAGTAGGATGCAGTTGGGTGAGTATTTAGAGATCAGTTTAGAGATGTAGGATCCACTATCAAATGGGTATTTCAGCTGGAATATAAGACCAAATATCCCCAAGAGCTTTGTTATGGACCTCCAGTTATTAATAAGAACCCTGTTTAAAGTACAGTCAGACCCTTCCCCAGCTATTACTCCAATAGTTAATAACCCGGACTTCCCCCAAACTTGATTTACACTCATTAGATTGGTGGATTACCATCAGTTTTCAGGACATTGGCAGTCACAGCCCAATGAGCTCACTTACAAATTGGGAAGACTGACAAAAGTCAATCCCCCGCACAGGGCATTTCAGATATATGCAAATCAAACATTTCATCTAAAGAAAGCTAGACACACAATTTTTTAATACTTCCACCCATACCACAGGAAGCAAATCACCTGGCTATATGCTAGACTGAACTCGCACTCTATATGGGATAAAGCAAAAGGCGAAGTGACTAACACCGTTGACGATCGACTTTTTTAGATCCCTTGGTTCCCAGAACGATTTAATCGTTCAATTTAAATTTTTTTGTTCGATCGATCGAATTGCGGTAGAAACCTTCAAATTCGATATTGGAATTTGAAGGTTTCAAATTCGACCACAATTCGACTGGTCGAATTCGAGAGTAAATTCATCCTCGAATCGACCAATAGTAAATCTGCCCCTTAGTAAATTATCCCATGGAGTGATGTGAACCGAGACTGAATGCCCTATTGGATATTCAATCCTAGATAACATGAGGAAAGCATCCATTATCACTGCCACTAAATTAAATGCTTTCAAACTGCTTAGAATTGCACACATTTTGTGAAACAAAGATGTAATGGCGGTGTAGAATTTGGAATTAAAATAAACTAATTTTACAGTGCACCCAAAAAAACACTTCAGCAATCACTGGGGTTGGTTAATACAAATACTGACTTTAATAAAGAAATTGCTTTAAGACATTAACACAGGACACTGTAGTAACCAGCATGTTCATGACAATATAAAAATTACTACTTGCTTAACACGTCAAAGTCTTGGGGGTCTCTACAGTATAACCACAGCAAGTAGTTAGCACACTTTATGATGGGATCCTTTTTTTCTATAGGCAGTTCTATTTAGCACATATGAGAATCCTTTCAGGCGATCATCAACTCCCAGTATCAAAAGCAAGCAATGCATGGAGCTGCTGGACTCTTGGATCATTGATCAACGATCTTATCACGTCACTTGCCATATAATATTTAGTTGTAAATGAATAGACATTAGAAATGGTGGCTGCTGGTTTAAGTAGTGGTTCTTCTGTCTTTCCTCTGTCCTCTCTCTCTCTTTGTAATAATACAGCTGAAGCAAATGTATTCTATTCAACAGGCTTAGAGGCTCAACATGTCTCTCCAGTTAAATATAATGTTATTAATAAAACAAATGCTATTATGTGTTGTGTCAAGGTGTGATGTCAAAAAAACACCTTTGCTCGATTTATTTACAAATGCCAAGAGCAAAAAGGGCTCTACACTCTTCCTTGGAAGGCTGCTCAATGAAAGATGAGCAGAGATATTTTCAGTTGTGGGACTCATTCATCAGAAACTGAGACATTTACACATGTGTAGTACACTCAAATTCTGGAATAGATTGCACACCAAAAGCATAATTATATACAGGTATGGGATATGTTATCCTGAATCCTCTGGATATGGGGCTTTCTGGATAACAGATCTTTCTGTAATTTGGCTCTTCATACTTTATAAGGATACTGTCATAAGAAAACATTTTTTTCTTAAAAACGCATTAGTTAATAGTGCTGCTCCAGTAGAATTATGCACTGAAATCCATTTCTCAAAAGAGTAAACAGATTTTTTTTATATTCAGTTTTAAATTCTGACATGGGGCTAGAGCTATTGTCAGTTTCCCAACTGCCCCCAGTCATGTGACTTGTGCCAGCACTTTAGCATGAAACTACTTTCTGGCAGGCTGTTATTTCTCCTACTTAACTTAACTGAATCAGTGTCAGTGGGACTTGGTTTTTACTATTGAGTGTTGTTCTCTACCAGGGAACAATTATCTTGGGTTAGGGAGCTGCTATCTGGTTACATTGTTCTGTTGTTAGGCTGCTGGTGGTGGAGTGGGGGGAGGGGTAATATCACTCCAACTTGCAGTATAGCAGAAAAGAGCGACTGAAGCATCAGAGTATCAGAGCACAAGTCATGACTGGGGACAGCTGGAAACTAACAATATGCCTAGTCCCATGTTAGATTTCAAAATTAAACATTAAAAAAATCTGTTTGCTCTTTTAAAAAAAGGATTTCAGTGCAGAATTTTGCTGGAGCAGCACTATTAACTGATGCATTTTGAAAAAAACATGTTTTGCAATGACAGTATCCATATAAGCCTACTAGAAAATCATGTAGACAATAAATAAATCTTATTAACTGTTTTGCTTCCAATAAGGAGTAATTATATCTTAGTTTGGGTCAAGTACAAGTCAAGTCAATTTACAGAGAAAAAAAGAAATCATTTAAAAAAAATGATTATTTGGATAAAATGGAGTCTATGGTAGACAGCCTTTCCATAATTTGGAGATTACTGCATAATGGCTTTTCTGATAACTGATCCCATGCCAGTACTTGGTTGCCTTTAGTATATTGGAATATACCAAAGTGACATCACTCATAGGAGTTTGCACTACTGTATTAATCAAGCACAGGTGAGGTCTATTGTGATTAATACAGTCGTGCAAACTACTGTAAGTGTTGTCATTTTGACCTGGTGTGTATATAATACATGTATTGTAGATATAAGTAGGAATGTCCCCAGTAGATCTGTAGGGTGCTGAGTATATTTGCATATAATGCTTCTAAATTTCAGGAAACATTTCATTTCAGGTGCTACTGGTACAACCTCTTCCATAGCTGCTCCATGCCTTGTAATACAGAATCTTCAATGCCAGACATAGCGTACATACACACTCTTGTGGAAAACCACTCGAAATTTGTGTTTAGCAGATAAAGTTGCACATTCATTAGGGTGGCCCCAGAAAGCTCGTGTCATTTACCCTAGGTACCTGATCCATTACTAATGATAATGAGAGTTACTACATGATAATAAATAGCTATAATTGTGGCATCATTATAAACACTTGTATTTCATTTGAATAATACAGAACCTTATTTTTTTTTAAATGTCATCAATACATTACAAATCTAAATCTGTCTTAACACCCTACTGCATTACGTATGATAAATACAATAAATGTCTGTTTGTGATGCAACCATATTAACAATGCTCTTTACATTACTATAATATACATTCACTTTTCTTTTCTTACCATGAGTACAAAATATATAACAGCAACATGTTTTTCTACTTCTGCTGAAGCCCCTCTCAAAAAAAATACAACTTACAATGGATAATTTCAGGTTTAAAAAAAAAAAAAAAGATATGTTAGAGGTGATTTCATTATTTATACAGTAGGGCATGTTCACACCCACAAAATGCTGTTAGTTATAATTTAAAGGCTTGTTAAAGGAAATCACAGTACCTTCTTTTGTAAAAAAAAAAACCCAACACAGACATCTGTATTTTACTGAGATATTTTGCTGACTCCACCAACTATGTTTCGTTTAATGACTAGGGCAGGAGGCCGCAGAACCAGGGGTGGACTGGGGGGCCTCAGCCCCCCCCTGCCTTCGGGCCCACAATGAGTGTATGCAATGCCTGCTTACCTGTCCAGAGAGGAAGGTAGGAACAGCAATTGCGCTCTCTGGCACTAGTAAAGCCGAACTTCCGGTTTAAAAAAAAAATTGGCTCATTAAAGGGGAATTCAACCCCCACTGGGCGCTCATGCCTCCCCCCCATAGGCCAACCTCCCTCCTGCCCCCTGGCCTACTTCTCCCCCCAGGCTATTGCCCCTAAGTCGCTACTTACCCCTCTATGTAAGTCCCCTCCAGCAAAGTTCACAGGGGCCATCTTCTTCTTCCTGGATACAGCACTGTCAGCGGCTCATGCGCAGTAGTACGCTGGTACCACTGAGAGTTTGAATTCCCCTTTAAGGGTTTGAATTCCCCTTTAAAGTACCAGGAGCGGCTATCGTGCATCTGGCAGGAGAAGATGTGCAGGGTGCGGATCTGGGCCGGCAGGGCCTGAAAGAGCCGGGGGCCCACTGGGTTTTGTTTCCGGTGTCCCGCAGGCCCAGTCCGAGCCTGCCCAGAACTAAACAGGGCAATGCAACCTGTAGGCAGCTGTTGTTCAACAATGTCTGTGTATACAGAGGAAGAGGGTGAAGTTGTAGTTTGGAAAGGCTAATAATAATTACTTTCCATGGGATAGCTGGCCTCGTTTTGGGAGCTTAAGCTTTCCCAGATATTAATTCTTCTTTGCCAATGGTTTCATTGTCACTGTTCTATGCTACCTTACTATGTCAAAGGTGAATTTTTCTTATAACAAGATTACAGATGACTGAAAATACTGTTGACAGGCAAGCTAACAAGTAAGGCAGATACATATGCAACACAAATCTCTTACCCTCAGGTTAAGTGCCCCCAATGGGCAGCCCCACAGTTTGCAAGCCTATGAATTAGATAAAGAGAGACTAAAACTGATCCGTCCCCTACAAACATATAACATAAAATGATTTGTTTATTGCACTTGGTCATTTTTTCTTATTCAAAAAGTAAATCAACAGCTTTTGTGCTGTGCACAGAACTTTCCGTTTTCCTACATGAAGAGGATCCATTCCCCTGACCTAACAAAATACAAAATAATACCAAGCATCTGAAGATGAAAATGAGCGAAGTAATCTGTTGTGCCATTTTGCCACTAGATTTCAGCAGTATGATTGCTACAAATATTGACGTTTGACTGCAATCATTAATTATTAAAATATGTGATTAAAAAATTGTGCCTTGTATTTGTCCGAAAGAAAGAAGAAGAAGAAAAAAAAGAATCGCAGCCCAAATCCAAATCGCTTTCCTCTGGCTGTGATAAGCAATTTCAGTCACAAAGGAATTGGAGTTAGGACCTGAAAAGTAAATGAGAACTAATTAACAAGATTCAATTTTCATTGTAATACTTGGTTATTCAAAATAACATTTTACACAATTAAACTTAATTTTACTTAAAATTATTTCAATTTTCTGCTCTTCTTATCCAATTCTTCCCACCAGTCTCCAACGCAGAAGCCTTTTTCTGCCGTTTACTCTGGTGGGATGTATTATGCGGAAACCCTTTATCCAGGAAGCTCAGACTTACAGAAGGGATGTCTCCATAGACTCCATTTTATAGAAATAATCCAATGTTTTAAAAAATATTTCCTTATGCAGGTATGGGATCCGTTGTCCATTAGCCCATTATTCATTAACCCATTACCAAAAAGTCATCTCCCGTAGACTCCATTATAATCAAATAATCCAAATATATAAAAATGAATTCCTTTTGCTCTGTAATAATAAAGCAATTCCCTGTACTTGACTCAAACTAAGATATAATTCATTGTTATTGGAATCAAAATCAGCCTACTGAGTTTATTTAATGTTTGCTAATGTTTGTAATTTTCTCGTTGACTCAAGACGTGAGGATCCAAATTACGGATAGATCCATTATCTGGAAGACCCCAGGTCCCAAGCATTCTGGGTAATAAGTCTCATGCCTGTATTATGTTTACACGGTTTTGTGGCATATATATTTTACACACTTTAATATGCCTCTAAAGGTATACAATAACTGGGCTGCAGCATGTGCATGCAAAGTCTTTTTTTTTTTACCAGATTGATTGAAGTATACGGATATAATTTAAATGGCGACTAGATGGGGGCACAGACTTTAACCTTAAAGAATTAATGTCATACTAAAAATGGGTGATTGATGACAAGAGACTCCAGACTCCTGCATTAATAGAATTTTTCATCTGTGTAACAATAGTGCAGATCCCTTTCATTCTGCACTGTGTGAGTATTTTGTTAATACATTCATCTACTACATTTTAATGCAACTGCTACTAATTATTATTTTACACAGTAGACATAATTCCCATGTATTTCATTTTCCATTTGTCCAGCTGATGCATAAAGTGTATGAGGGTGTAGGTAAAGCCTTTTCTAGATTCAAGCCAGGAGCTGCAATATGTCTGTGTAATGATGAGAACAAAGTCCACTCTATGACTGTTGGGCAACAATTACAGTTGGGTTTTGGCCATGGCTTATTGGAGATGAAATTGATTATAGTACTGCTGGCCAATATAACTTACCAAGTATGCCACTACACAGGGAGTCAGCAGTGTACTGGCCTTTTGACTGCCTGCACGATCAAGTTGCTATAGGATTTCCACAAATCCAACAAATCCTTCATACCACTAACAACACTATGAAGTAGTATTTTTTTACTAGTTGGAATAGTAAAATACTGGCCAAGTGGCAAACCAAGTCGGAGGGGATACTGGTGAATATTACAAGAAAACCTACTTTGGTTGCCCTTTCAGCATTTCACTTTCTTCACTGTTCTGCTGTCTTGACTTTGCCCGTGCATCTTCATCTGCAAAAAGTTGAAGACATGAAGTTACTTTCAGCTAACCAATAGAAATCTAGAGCACCAATTGCTTGTGAAGCCCTACTAAACCAATGTGTGAAAAAGCCCACAACATAGTAAAGGGCTAACACACTTAATTAGCCCTTTGCTTAAAATTTCTGCAGTTTAAGTTGCCACATCTGCAACAAATGCAGCTTTTTGGGGTAAGTATGTATCACATTTTTATGCTGCATGAGAAAGATTTGGGGCAGTTTTTCCAGGTAGATTTTGTCTGGCTGTTGACACTAAACCGCAGTAATGAAATTGTGGAATGATGCACAGCATTCTTTAGTTTAGAAGGTAAATAATATTATTGCAGTCAGCTCTCATCACACTCAACCAGTTGTCAGGTGACTATAACAAGAAGCTTATTAAGAATTACAGATTTGTTTTTCATTCAATCACCACTGGTGCTCAAATTCTAGAAAAGCCATTTTTACTTTAGCACAAAGGTTTGGGGGTTTATTGTGCTTACCACATGAATTAACTTCAACATGATCCAGAAGGTTTGCTGTGGAGGCGGCTGTTCCAAGGCTGAAGTCTTCATTAAGAAATTTTTTTAAACACACAAGGCTTGAATTTGTCAATATTTAAAAATTTTCAACAGCTGTGTTGGTTAAAATTACCATAGTAGATGTTACTGTTACAGAAGAAAAACAATTGCCAACTTAAATAAAAAATAAATAAATTTCACAATTGACTGCCCAACTCCACTCTTGAACCACCACATTTGTTTTAATGAAAGCCTTTCCTTGTCCTTTAAAGATTCTTACCTCTCCTAACAAGCACATTTTTATACAATTTTACATTTTTAAAAAATGTACTTTTTATAAACATAAATGCACTCGGCAATTTGTTTGCATTTTACTTCCATCTTGGAGACAATGCAAGAATTCCTGTTAAAAGCAATGCAAATTGCCTGTAAATGTACAGAAACTAGATGTCCAACTGCACTGATTCAAAAGCTTAAAACATTCTGGCAGCTATTCTCTGATGCACCATTCAACACTTCACATTAACCACATAATGTACACACTGAAGGACTAGTACACAGCAAGCACTGTAGTACAGGTATGGGACCTGTTATCCAGAACGCTCGGGACCTGGGGTTTTTCTGTAATTTGGATCTTCATACCTTAAGTCTACTATAAAACCATGTATAACGTAAATAAACTCAATAGGCTGGTTTTGCTTGCAATAAGGATTAATTATATCTTAGTTTGGATTAAGTAGAAGGCACTGTTTTATTATTACAGAGAAAAAGGAAATCATTTTTAAAAATGAGAATAAAATGGAGTCTACGGGAGACAGCTTTTCCATAATTTGGAGATTTCTGGATAACGAGTATCCCATACCTGTACTATACGTATACACAAGTACCTGGAACAACAAATATAACGTTAGTGTTCTGTACAGCAGTAGTGTAGAGTGGAATCATGCAAGAAAATGGCCAGTGATTCAACTAGGTAACCTACAGACCCACTAATAACAAAAGAGAACACATACACAGCATGAAAAATACTAAAAGTGGCATATTTCCACTTTATATAGTTTCAGATTTCAGACTTTTTCAGCACAGTCCTTTATTGTATCAACTCTACATTAAACTGGACAGATTGTATATGAAATTGGTATACCGCTTATTTATAGGGTTATGTAATAAGACACTGAGGGGGTTATTTTAAAAATACGAATTTATCTAATTTACTGCTGAAATATACTCTGACCAAATCTGCACGGGTTATTTCCCCTTAATTATGAATATATTTTCGAGAACATTTCCTATGCTGGGAAAAAAAAACTAGAAAAAAAAAACTTGAAAATTTACATTGTATGAGTTTTTCAGATTTTCCTACAGAAAACGGATTTTTTTCTGATTTTAACCCTTTCGGGAAATCTTGAAACCATGAAATCTTCAGATAACTGCATGAAACCCAGGGCAGATCAGGATATCTTTATGACTTATATACAACCTTGGCAGGTCTGAGATGCCGGATTTTTGGATTCTGACTTTTTCCATCCTCAGGGATAGTAATTTTATAGTAAAAAAAACTAGCTTTTTTTTTAGTTTTTGGAAATCGGTCTTTAATAAATAACCCAGTTTGCCCAGGAGCAGTAACCCATAGTAACCTATCAGCAGGTAGCAAAAAATGCATCTTATTGCCTGTTTTTGGTAACTGCTCCTGGGCAAACCTAGTGGGGGTCACATTTATTCAACAATGGCTGTATTGACCCATGTTTTTTCCTGAACGCTGAAATATTGCACTGCTGTGCTCGTCTTTTTGTTTCTTGCGATTTTGCTGTGGACAAATATTTGTAAATGGCTCGCAAATGAGATGGGTGTTTGCGACTGTGCAAGGTTATGGAGACCAAAAACAGCATTGGCAGTAATAAAAATTCACAACTTTCAAAAAACTGTTTTGTGAATATTTTCTCTGCCACCAAAGTCGTGGCATAACTCAAACACAGAGTGTATGCATAAATATTCACAAATTGTGATTATACCATTTAAAAAAAAAAACCCTTATGGACTATCGCAGCTTAAATACAAAATTAGCAAATCTGTTTGCACATTAAATACACCACTCTTATCCAGCTTTCTAAATATAACCATGCAAAGAGCAAATATATTCACTGTGCGAATCATACTAAACTGAGAAGTTTATAAAAGATTACATATAGGGGTTAGTGCTTGGGGAATTCAGGAACTGCACAATGCAATCCTTGGCAATCTGATGTCATCGTTTCTATAAAAGCAGAGTTGTTTTAGAAGACGGGAGGTAATATGCATAAAGCTTTGCAATGAAGGACTTTTCACCATTAGCCTATAATCAGTAATGGGTGAATCTGACCTATTTCACTTTGCAGAAAATTTCTGAAATCTTGAAAATCCTCCAAAATGCATTGAAGTCTATGGGTGACAATTTTCTTTTGGACACGCAACAAATATGTACACCCATTAAGGTCTATGGGCATAATTTTTTTCTGTGAAACTTGGTAAAAAATTTCACTCATCACTACGTATAATCCAGTTTGTTAGTTTAATGCATTGGTTAGCTAATGATCACAGCTTAATTAAAGGATACACCTGATGCTTCAGCAAATGCTTCCTTTTTGACTTCCTCATTTTCGTTTTCTCTGAAAAACCTCGGGCGATTTCAAATAACTTCTTCCTTGTAGCTGAAAACACAAAAGAAATTGCATTTATTTCTAGAGAATTTAACTGTGCCTTTCTCTAATTGTCACTATTTTGCATCCCTATCTTATGCACGGAGTATATATATATATATATATATATATA
>CM044434.1:63053209-63068771 GCA_024363595.1 Xenopus borealis | reverse complement strand
TTAAAATCCCTGCCTAGATCCATTTAAAAATAGGAATGAATTTGCTGTCCGTAAATAGTTTCTTGAAATATAAGCTCATCTTCTGTTATGAAATTATGTGAAAATGACCACTATGTAAACAGATCCGCATAGCTGGGCAGATCAAGGCAAGCACTTAAGTATCTAGATTTTCACAGGAACGTGACCAGAATCTATTTTGCATGAAACAGTATTCCCTACACTCCAAAGTGACTTCTTTCTAGAATTTCAAAATGAACAGTTCCAAGAATAAGTGGAATTGCATCTGAGACCTGGATTTTAGCCATGTAACTGCCAACCTGTCCACAGTTTCTCTTGTTTGTCTTCTTCTTATATGTCTCAGTGGACATATATAAATACTTTATATACAAACAATATGTCCCTTTTATGATATTTGAGTGAAGTACTTTAATTTGTCAAGCACTCAATTCCTAACAAGTGTGTAGTATTTATGTATAATCAAATGGATGCATACTACAAAAAAAAAGCAAAAATAATCTTAGGTACTACAGGTATGGTTATCCAGAAACCTGTTATCCTGAAAGAGGCAAATTATGGAAAGGCTGTCTACAAAGTCTCCATTTTATCTATATAATCCAATTTTAATTATTTTCTTTTTTTTCTAAGGATGGATCTTGTACAAGGTACTTGTCTATTCTTACAAAGTTATAAGGAATCTTTATTGGAAGCAGAACCAGCCTAATTTAATGTTTACATTCATTTATATTAAACTTAAGGTATGTTGATTCCAATCACCTCTTCGTGCAAGGTTAATCCTTGTGTGGTACCTTTTTTAATGTATATTGAGTGTGTGTCTTGCTCACCCAAGACCACTATATAAATCATGTAGGCTCCCATGAAATATGACAGAATAGTCAACTTGAAAGTTTATTAAAATTCTTAATTTCTTGTTAACATACAGGTATGGGACCTGTTACCCAGAATGCTGGGGACCTGAGACTTTCCAGATAATGGATCTTTCTGTAATATGGATCATCATACCTTAAGTTTAATATAAATGAATGTAAACATTAAATAAAACCAATAGGCTGGTTCTGTTTCTAATAAAGATCCATTATAACTTAGCATGGGTATTGTACAAGGTACTGTTCTATTCTTACAGAGAATAAGAAAATAGAAAATAATTTAAAAAAAATTGTATTATATACATAAAATGGAGACTACGGTAGACAGCCTTTCCATTATTTGGATCTTTCAGGATAACCGGTTTCCGGATAATGGATCCCATACCTGTAAGTACCTAAAATTTGTTTGTTTATTTTTATGTAGTGTGCATCCATTGGATTGTACTACACACTTGTTTTTACACATATAGCTGCAATTTGATGGCAATGGTATTAATTTTTAATTTTATTTAAAAATATTAAAAGGGGCCGAACATAAATACAGTATATAAAATAAAAAAATCATAAGAATTCTTCATTTACAAAATTACTTATATTACAAATGTATGAAAATTAATTTTATTTGGGCAAATATTATTTTACTGTAATCCATGCACGTTTTTAGTGCTGTCCTTAAACTGTCTGTTGGTCTGCAGGATAAAGAACATTTGGAATATGTGATTCAGTTATCTGTGTCTTGATTACATCTTTTCTACACATGACGCAAGATAATCATAATTAATCCACAGGAATAGAGAGAAACCTATTAATAGCAGAGCACTACACTGTTTCAGGGAAAGCAATACTGACAAAATGTTAAACAAATGCAGTAAAGCCTGTCAGGATATGAAAACAAATGTTATGGCATGCAATATAACCATTCTAAGTATTTACAGAAGCTAAGTCAGTTGGATCCAAGGTTTTACTTGTTCAATCAAGTGTATAACCTTTCATACAAAAGAACCAGTTGTATATTACTATCTTGTGTCACATTCACTTTGCAAAAGCCTTGGATTAAAGTTGTTTAGATATAAACCTGTATAGATATGGTCATGCTACATATCACAATGAAAACATATTTGCTCAGAAATTACTACTGGCAGCATCTAATTATTTTTCTTTTTGTTATAAGAAGACAGCAGATGAGCTGAGAAAATGTAATAATAGTACTCCCAAGTTACTTTCTTTAAGTAGTTAATGGCAGATTTATAATGAGAGGGTTAGAATTTATTAAATCACAATATCGGTCTACAGAAGAAAAAAAATTGCTATATTCCATTATATTGACTATAGTGCATATGGTACACCAGGTGGTTAGACCTCTGTGGTAGAGTCCTGCAGCGGGTCGGGTACCCTGAGGGTTGCGGGTAAAAATTCCAGGAGCGGGTACAGACGTGGGTCAATAGCGATTTTATCTGATCACGCCTACTAGCGATGTTGTGACTTCCGGTTACAATGACAGCCCTTCCTGATTCTTGATGGTCAACGGGTCGTGGGTCTGGGTTGCGGAAAAGGTACTTCCGGGTTGGGTATTGGTTACAGGTGGATAAGAATGTAGGTTGCGGCCTGGGTTGTGGATTGCAGGTTGCGGGTATGGGTTGCAAAAAATGGACCCGCGCAGGACTCTACTCTGTTAAAATGTAAATTTTTCCAAAACATTTCCTGTTGTCTATACAAATGGTAAACCTTTTATAATCACATTCTAAGTCTTATCTAAACATCATAAGAACCAATGGCAGAATAGACTTGGGGGTGCCAAACGTAAGGCATCCCCAAGTGATTAAACGGATGTACCTCAAATCCGGGGCCGGTGCTCCTATCAGGCAAAATCTGCACTGGCCCCAGGTTATAAAAGTGAGCACCACGCAGATCACTACTTCCTTATGCGCGCTGATGCGCATGCGCATTAGAACGAAAAGCCAAACTTTAAAATCATCTATTTCGTTCTATGCGTCAGTCTGGGGAAATGCGCATCAGCGCGCAGAAGGAAGTAGTGATCTCCGTGGTGCTCGCTTTGCGCTAAAACACAAAGCATAAAGAGAAAGTTGAGAAGGTGTTCAAGGAGGAACTGCACTACAGTATAGCTATGCACAATTTTACCACAACACCTTCCTAAAGAAATGTACTCCTTTTGATCATTAACTTCTCTGTAATGAAGGCAAAAGTCAACTAGGATTATCACCTGAATACTATCCATCTGTTGGGGTAAAATGCGTAGGAAATCATCAGGTAGGTTGCCTACTAAAGGAGGATTCCATCTTCTGCATCGTTTTGCTACTAGTGGGCCACTGGAACTCATCACATCAGTCCTACAAAGAAATAAAAAACATTTATATATAAGAAGAAAACAGAAAATAGCCCTCATCGTTTCTTGAAAAAGTAAAAAAATTTTTATTTCAAGTTTTATTTTCAAGCCTGTTTCTGTTACTACCTGTCACAGGTAGTGACCAAATTGTTGGCCTTGAAATAAAACAATTTTTCTTTTTTTAAAGGCCTGAGATGCTCTGATTTTCTTCTACATTGGTTAAACATCTAAACGCAGGCATTTGATTTTAGTGGTGTGTGCTCCTTCCAGGACCACGTTATATTTATATATTTTTTTCTAATGTTGTATAATGAATTAATATTCAATACATAAAACTATTTAGAAAGGAAACATTATTTACATCTAGAATTTATTATTTTATAGATGGACTCATTTTGGTTTTGGGCACTGAAGACTTAGTGCTGTAAGTTTGTGAAGTACTGCACCAGATGAGTAAGTACACCATCATTTGTACAATACAAATAGATTTTTATTTAATAGAGAAAAAAAAAAGCCTTGACTTGAGCCTCCAAAGCCTATATGTAACAGATTCCACAATTTTTCCCCGGTTGCAGTAACTCATTGCAACCTATAAAATGAAACTTTCTTATTGGCTGATTAGATCTATCACAAACCATTTATAATATCACCCCATTGTAAAAACATTATTATAACGGATCCATCTATCTTTACAATTTTCAGTCTTATAGTAATAAATAGTAACATAATATTACCACAATATTCTAATATGAATACCTTTATTACCCTTAAAAATCATATATAGATGAGGAGGTTCGCCTGTATTGGGGAAGTTTGGCAAAGTATCACACAAGATCATGGAGAGTTTCTATAACAGTAATAGCCGGCATGGTTTAACAAATTAAAACAAATTTGCATGCTTTTTATAATAAGTAGTAAGTAGGAACTGGGATAGTTGTGTTACAGTAGTTGAGATCTATTTAGATTTTGCCAAAGTGTTGAAGTGTTGTATAAATGTTCGCTTTCTGTTGGTATTGCTGATGCTGTACATACATGGATAAAAATGTCCCCCGGAACCCCTGTAAACTACATTTAAAAGGTGACAGTTGTACAGATAACCCTATGTCTGGGCCATCTGTAAATCCATTAGACCGGTGAGAAGTGGGGGAAGGACGGATGGAGACGAAAAAGTGATTTCAGAGTCTAAGTGACTAAGTTAGGCAAATCCTTCTGGAGAATGATTATTATTTAGGGGTGAATAATAAAACTATAGCAAACAATACCTAACATCAGTAGAACGTGTCAGCAAAGTACTACACTGTATTAAAAGGGGTGTAGATTTACTGGAGGAGAGTTACATTCTTCCCTTATACAAAGCACTGGTAAGTCCTCATCTACAGAATTTAATGCAGTTCAGCGCGCAAAATGGATATAATTAAATAGAATAAAGGGCATGGAAGGTCTTGATTAGAGAAGAAAGACTGTCCAAGTTGGGATTGTTAATGCTGGAGAAGAGGGAATACCTCCCAACATTCTAGAAATAAAAAGAGGCACATAAAAGTTGGCACACGTAGCGTGGCCACACCCCCTAATTACCATGTTCATTTTACAACTTTTGGCAGGTTATGAAAGTTTGAGCATATTTCTGTGGTTATTTTCAGTTATTACAGATTTGCTAATGAAGGTGAATTGCCCTTTAAGCTGTGAGTCTAACTTTTCCCACAGGACCTGTTATCTTATATTGTTATTGGTCAACCCTTTTGAAATAAAAAATAACAAAATGGTGTAAAGGTGATACCTTTATTGGCTAACTAAGATCATCATAGCAAGCTTTCAGAACATTTTAGTTCCTTTTTCATGCTGATTACTTATTACTTATATTGTTACAATTACTTATTTGCTGCTGTGGCTGGTCTGGGCTCTCTGCAAAAAAGTTAGAAACTGTGTTTCTTTTTCTGGCCGTTCAGTGCAGAAAAAAACGGGACTTTTCAGTACAAACGAGGCACTGAGGGTTGAGCATGGAAAAGGGGCTAAAGGGTTTCTATAACTAAGTATAAATATATAACTATGTATAAATATACTGTAAAAGGGAACCATAGAATACACTCTCTAATTCATTATTTACAAGTAGGTCCTTCCAGCTGACACAAGGGCGTCCATTCAAATTAAAAGAATAGAAGTTCCATTTTTTTTTTTTTTAATAAAACATTATACATTTGAAGGAGCGACAATATACTACTTGCTTTAAACAGATCATTAACAAAAAAAACCAAAACAATAAAACATTTAGCTACGAATTTTGGTCTACAAATTATTCATAGTCCAGGCAGCTCCCCCACCAACTGAAAAGCATTTCAAAATGCCAAAGTCTTTTGCCTTCTTCCCTTATTTTATTAAATGACATCCCTAACAAAAGTGCTCCTTTGCTTGTCAAAGCATTTGTTATGCTCTGAATAGTCCTGGTCTCCTCACAGTGAAGAGGTCTAAGCCCGTAGGTTTCCAGCTGTTCTACATCTGCCAGACTTGTACTGGCTATCTCAGCCTCACAAGAGTCAACGCGTTTAATGGATTCAGTCTTTCATTCTTGGTATATTATATGCATAACGGAGGCAAACCTCGGCTCTGGTAAAAGCAGGCTCGGCCACAGGCCTGGACTTGGTCTGAGCTGTCAGACAAAAGAATCCTCTTTATCTGCACAATCCAAGTGGGCAGACAGTGGCGTAACTACCAGGGGAGCAGAGGGTGCAATTGCACCAGGGCCCACTCCCTCTCGGGGGCCCACTGGAGAGGTTATTAGAACTCCAGTGTGCAATTCATAGGGAGAGAGCCAGATAGGGGGCCCATGTGCCAATCCTGCACCAGGGCCCACCAGCGAGTAGTTACGCCACTGTGGGCAGACTGGGTACCAAAGTCGGACCAGTAATTATGAGGTCATTGGCAGGGCACAACTATCAGCGTAGGGCTATGAGACTTTATTAAGTGTTTAAGGAGGAGGGTTCTTTAAAAGAACTGACTTGCAGTAGTCAAAAACTGCAAAGTTACCCCCCCTGCAGATGTGAATACATGCCAAAGTCATAGTAAAAATCCTGAGTCACGCATCCTCTTTCAGAGTTCGTAGCAACTGCAACTGAACCACTTCTTTTGGTCAAACGACATCTCAAGAGCTTCCAATCTTCTTTAAATTTTGGAATGAAGAATACATACAGGACAGGATTGAGACATGCAGGCAAGGGCAAGAATATTAATGAGATGGATTTTATAATTTCCGGACTACTGTAGATGGCAGTGATGAGTGGGGCAAATGAGAAGAAGGCCACGGGACAGAAGAAGATGCAGTTGGTGAAGATGGGCCAAGCAATGAGCTTGATCATGCTGGACTCTGCATTTTCCAAGAGATCCTCTTTCTCTATGGTGCAATATAGTTTGGTGTTGGTGATAACCATCATCAAAAAGGCCAATGAATTTAGAAGGACCAGGGTTACTGTGAATCCCAAAGAAGGTGTTTCATCTGTAGGGAAAGGCAAGCAGAGAGGAGAGGAAGAGAACTCTCCAACGTGGAACAGCGGTAGGCATCCTGCAGCAGCAGCCAACAAAACAGCAAGAAGTGAAGCAACCTGAATGCTGATGCTTCTCTTTCTTTCAATAGTTTATTCGAGTTTTAACATATCAAGAAAGATAAATGTTATAACATTTATATAATAGCATGAAATATTTGCATAAAGAAAAGGAATGGGGGGAGAGAGATAGAATCATTCACATCTCTCGCTGACGGGGGAGGGAGGGGGCGAGTAAGGAAAAAAGAAAGTTTAAATCAACAGTACTTTTGACGACATATTGTGTTTAATAAATATTCGTGATGGATATTGCTTGTCCCAGGATGGTTTCTGTGAGGTCCCTTAGATACTATAATAAAGAATAATGTATTGAGCTTACAGTTGGAGGAATTGTCTGAAGTATTATTATTAAGTATTAATTATTACAGATCTGAAGAATTCAAAGTCTTACAAAATAAACATCTATATATGATGTTATCACATGGGGCAGATTCACTAAAGCGCAAGGCGTCTAACGATAGTGCTAATTCGCCAGCGTGACGTCAATTCGTATCTTCGCAAATTCACTAACACCGTCTCTAGCGAATTTTCGGTAGCGAAGTAGATAGACTAGCGCAACTTCGCACACTAACGCCAGGAGAAGTTGCACACTGACGAAGGATCGTAATTACGCAAATTCATTAGAAGACCATTTTACTAAACATTACCACTTACGCTAGACCTCAGACCTGGCGAAGATCAATACAATAGATAGGAGTTTGAAAAAAAAAATGGAAATTTTTTCTAAGTCCCAAAAAACGCTGGCGTGTTTTACCTTTTGTAGAGTGATAGTCTGAAAAAGAGCAAAAATTTTTTGGGGGGTTACCCTCCTTCCCCCCTACATTTCCTGACATATGGCAACTCAACTATACAGTGAGCACATGTTTAGGGCAATAGGACAACTTAATTTATTAAAGGTTTCCTGGGCTTGTGTAGTGCAATGTAGTGGCTGTAACATATACTTTTATTACACTTTGAAATTCGCGCCGTATGCAAATTAGACATCGCTAGCATAAATGTGCTTTGCCTGGCGAAGTGCATTGAACGCTAGCGAAGGCAATGCTAGCGCATTTTCGCCGCTTAGCGAATTTCCAATAGTCGGAAAGGAGTATCTATACCATGGTTTGCATATTTCCTTGAATTTCTCATTTTTATCCAAGTATACTGGTTAGTCATTCATTAACCATTATCCAGTTCAGCTTGTCTTTAAAGTGGGAAATCGGAACCCAGGGTGATTTCCATTGTTTAGCTATTGTAATTTTTGCTGCCAAAAACATAAAAGTTATCAAAATTCTTGTATTGGTATTGACATTAGGTATCCTTTTATTTAGTAGAGCGTTTAAAGGATCTTTCTTGAGATTAACTCATCTTACTGAGTATATAATAGTATAGAATCTTTGTATGTTTGGACAGTCTCACCAGATATGCATCACAGTACCTGCTAGGCCACAGCATCTAAAGCATTCTTGTCTGAGATGGGGGTTTATCTTATGTAAGTGGGAGGGAACCATATACCAGCAGGTGAGAACTTTATGCAGCTTCCAGTAGTGAAATATTCCTAGAGCAGCAGGCTGTGGTTTCCAATATCTTGTCCTAAGTTTCTTTAACTATGATAGTGTTGAGGTTTTTATCCCATGCTGTGACATAAGATAAGAGGTTTCATCTTAATATACAAAAAAAGTTTTTTTTTTTTTACAGGGGCAGCTGTAAAAGTTGCAGAAATTCTGTCCATCAAGGAGTTGTATTGGCAGGGCCAGGGCCATTCAGGGCCAGAACTAGGGGTAGGCAGTGCAGGCACGTTCCTAGGGTGCAAAGCTGGGGGGGGGGCACCAGGCACGTACCTACTCTGTCGCCTTCCCCATGTCCAGTATCTCCCCAACTACTGCAGGTATTTTTTGCACAATTGCGCTCCTGCGCATGCGCACAAGTCGTGTCACGCATGGGTGCTCGAGCATAGTTTTGCGCATCTGCAATTGAGCGTGCACTGAGACGGCACCGCGGCCGGCCAAGTTGCCCAGGGCGCCTGGCCGGGTAGACCCGGCTCTGGATACAATAGTTTCAGAAAGGGTTTTGTCAATGGAGAAAATACAGGGTTACTAACTAACTCTCAGTGACTGGACAGTAACTGGTCCAATTGCAATCTTGAAGTCAGGATGGCTTCAGATGGATTTACCAGGATAGTCTAGCAGTTAGGCAGGTTTAATTTGGACAAAGTAATTTGCTAAATACTTTGCTGAAAGTGTAGTGAATGTCAGGAGCATCCAATGGAGCTCCCTTCGGCTTTGGCGCTTCATCCAAGATGGCGGCAACCGGGGGCTGTGGCACCCCCGTGGGTTGTGGCGCCCATGGGTGCCACGTGGGTTGGTGCAGGGGGCTGTCATCTTGTAACTTTGTTATACATCTTTGCAATACTAAGACTATGCACATGCTCATTGTGGTCTGGGCTTCAGTTGGGAGGTTAAGTTTATGGTCAGAGCAAGCAAAACAAAGGGGGAATTTTACTGCATACAGTCAGGTTTATTATAAAAACAGTAGACATGTTTAAATTAAAGTATATTAGAGACAGATTTCTTTGTCATTAAAGAAAGTAAAAATGGGATTTTGATTTTTTTTGTCTTTACAATTGTCAAAACCAATAGATAGGCCTGGTTACCAAAACGTGACAAAATGTTTTACACACAAAACATTTTCAAAGCAGTTCTACTGCAAACATTTTTCTCACTTCCTTCAGTTTCTGAAGAAAAAGAAGTTGGCAAGATTTAAAAAAAAAAAAAAGTCAACATATATTGTTCCAGAACTGGCAAAATCCATCTCAAAAGAGAGAAAGAAACCCATTCCCATATACTTAGTCATTGAAATGATATACAAGTTCAGTGACATTATAAAGTTTTTTTTCTGGTATCAACGGCTATTTTCTATTCCTACCTACCGATAAACCACTGAAATAAGAAACATTCATCCTTCCACAGTTTATAAATAGAGCCCTTTGTTCTTGAACTCATGCCTTACACTGAATCACATTCACTGATATATTTAAAAGGCTAAATAATGTGTTCATTAATTTTCTGGAACAAACTGAAGTGCCTACACTTGTAAGATATCACAAGACAAGGCAGCTTTCCACTTGATCTTAAAATATATCTACCAAGTTTCCTCAAAGCATGGTACTGGTTTGAGAAAGTTGTGCCTTTGACAAGGACACTTCTATAATAACAATAAAACATTCCCGACAACTGCTCAGTGACTTCAGCCCATTGGAATGTGGAGATTTAATCAGAAAATAAATAGCTGCAGTTCTGCAAAGTCCCAGTGTGTGGCACAGTGTGTATGCATTTATACTTAATATGCTATAGCCGACTCGGCACACAAAGCTTGTTTCTAGGCAAACATCAGATTATTTGCTGTGCATGACTGAATATTCATTTGCTGCCTGTGTGTGTTTTCTCATGAAGCTCTGAGGAACTTTTAAGAACATAATTGCAAAAAGCTTTAGAAAAAAAAACCAATAATTTGAAAGTGATGAAAAGGTCATGTCTCAGAACGGGATTCTTTTCATCTACATGAATATGAATAAGGTACATGAATAAAGCAAAAAGCATACTGCCGACACACCAATCTGTAAACAGCAGATCAGCTCCTGTGATTTCATATTTTACACATATTTGTAATATGTAATATGAGTAAGGAGATGTTTAGAACTCAAACATAATGTTTGCGCAAATTTTAATCTGCTTGAATTTAATGTAGCTTTTGCAAACCCAGAAACGTTTTAGCAACTATTCCGACATTGGAAGAAAGAATGATTATGTTTTATTTTTTAGTGTGCAATGTATGTAATAAAATATCTTACTGAAAAAGTTATGTTTGTGCCAAAAGACTGTACCATCAATGTCTTAAAAGCTAAACTAAGCCAGATAATAATCCTTAATACTAAATGAAACCCAAATATGCATAAGACTCTTCTATGTTCCTCAAGTGTACAGGACTATAGGGCCATTAACAACCACAAGCACAGTTGCATCCCCATACATTAAACACCATTTTATTATTGTTATTATTATTATTATTAACATGTATTTCTATAGTGCCAACATATTTCGTTCTTTAAAGATCCTTGCATGAAAATATGTTTTCACACTACTGTATAGCTGTGCTTGGTATCACTGCTGTGTTCCATTTATAATCGACTACTACTGCACCTATTGACGCTTCGGAACCCTAGAGCTACTGCCAGCTCTTAATCAGGCGGAAGTTACAAGGTTCCATTTACACCCAGCGTCAATGGGGGCCAGAGCACTTGTGCCTAAAGTATTGGACACAGACATTGTATGCGCCCCAAACTCAGTTGGAAAATATATGGGATCCATGCTCAAAATTGCATTTTGCTCACTGTACTTAAATTAAATAAATTACCCCTTAGGAGTTGTTAAGACATGGGGAAGCCACAGAAGCAATTACAGCTTGAGTGTGGCCTTGTGTATGTGTTGGTCAACCCAACACTAAAGAAATTACATTGAGAGCCCACTCAGACTGTAACAGTCCTCTCTTTAACATATAGCACTGAATCTTGAATGTACTTTCTATTTAATTATAATTTCTTTTTTAAATCAAGGCATGGTTGTTTTGGTAATTTGGACCCTAGGAACTATATTGCTGAATAAAAAGCTAAACATCCCAACAGGTTTGTTTTGCCTCCATTAAAGGGGTTGTTTACCTTCAAATGCTTTTTTCCGTTCAGTTGGTTTCAGATTGTTCACCATAAATAAATACTACTACCAATTACTTTCTGTTTTGTAATTGTAACCATCTTTCTAATATTGAAGTGTAAAATCTCACTTTTCACCTTCTAAATCAGCTCTGGGAGTGGGGGGGTCACCGACTCTAACTGTTCTTAATGTATATATTTTGTTATCTTTGTCCCTGCTGAGCATACTCTCTGAGTTCCATTAAGAGTGGTGGCAGATGGGGAAATTAGTCAACAAATCTGACCTACTTTGTGAGATTAATCCCCCCAAATGCCTTCCTGCAGGCAAGAATATGAATCACAGAGGAGATGACATAAATTTCCAAAGTCACCTGAATTTGCCTCAACAGGAAACTTTGGGCAACTTCTCAAATCTGAAGCGATTCGTATGCTATCCTGCCAGTGATGAGTATTCTTGTATTCTTCCCAACCCACACATCACTAATATGTAGGGTGTGTACATTTTAGGGAGATTAGTCGCCCGAAGTAGAGAAGATTTGTCGCTGGGCAACTAATGTGCCCATCTGCCACTACCCTAAATGCAGCTGTTACAATAGTATAAAATAGTTGCTAATATTTCCCAGATACTGCTGAAAAATGTGTTAACTAAATGTAGCAAATTGTAACAGTTCAGATGCTCCTGGATCACTAAGCTGCCCCACTGAAACACCAGAGACAGGGACATACATTAAAGGGGATCTATGATCAAAAATTGAATTTCCCCTTTGGCTTTGGGGAGTTAAAATAAGCATTTTGCAACAGCAATTAATTATTTTTTATGCATAGCTTTTTCAGCAATCGATGCACTAATGTATCCCCCGCATACTGGCAGCAGATAAGCATTGTGCAAAACCTTAATGGCCTGTGGCCGTCTCCTCTTTTTTGTCCGCCTGCCTCTGCTAATCCCCGCCCACCTGCCAATGAAAAACAGAGGCCTCACAGTCACTGCCTACTTGTTTTTCATGATTGTGCTCCGATTGCCGAAAAAAACTGTGCTGAAAAAATAATTAATTGCTATTGCAAAAACGCTTATATTAACTCCCCAAAGCCAAAAGGAATTAAAATTTTTGACCAAAGATCCCCTTTAAACTTTAAACTTACATTTTGGAAAAACGGTAAAAAAAAAAAAAGACAGAAAGCAGTTGAAAAAAGTCTTTACTTATGGTGAGCCATTTGAAACCCACTGGCATTAGTTGGCATTGAATACAAGTTACAGGTATAAGACCCGTTATGCAGAAGCCTGTTGTGCAAAACACTGCAAATTACGGAAATGCTGTCTCCCATAGACTCCATTTTTTAATTGATCCTTATTGGAAGCAGAGATTGCAAAGATCAATCAAGATCAATTATCCAGAAAACCCAAGATCTCGAGCATTCTGGCTACGGTTTTATTACAGAGAAAAAGGTTTTGTTTTTTTTAATTTAATCTATGGCCTTACAATGACCTTTCTGTAATTTGATGCTTTATGGATAATGGATCCCATAACTGTACCAGGAAGTTTGCTTATCAGGGTAAGCGCAAGTTCCATATGCCTGTGAGCCAAAAGGGGGCTAGGGACCTGGTCCCAGCTGCATACAGCAAAGACGATTTCCTTTGATTTCCTTTGAATCTTTGGAATTGGGTATGTCTGCTAAAAATAATACATATTTATTTTCTAGGCAGCTTTTTTTGTACAAGAGAGTACAATTTCCCTGTAACTTTAGCAAACTTAAAAGCACTATTTTTCACTTAAACCACATTTTCTGCATGTCTTCAACTCCAGGCTGTAAGAGTTACAGAAAATAAAAGTTCATCCCAGTTTGGCTTCAGTCCAGCATACCTTAATGTTCCAGCAGTGAAACTGTATACAATGAGCTGTGGGACATGCACAAGTTACAGGAGAATTTTTCTTGGATTTGCAAAGGCATTTGATACTTTTGATCGTGTCATCTTGCCAAGTAAGTTTCACTAATCAAGAACCTGTCCCAAAGCCATATCTGGTTCCACTGCTAACTGTCAGATCAGGCAAAATGAAAAACCGGGTAAATAGATGTTGAATCTGAGCTGCATAATGAGAATCAATTGCAAACTCACTGAACAGTTATGTCCCATGTATCCTCCCTTCAAGTCACTCACTAACTCAGCGTTAGAGAGCTGAAAAGCAGGAAGTAGTGTTCTGTCATGTTAGAGATCCAGTCACTCCAGCCTTCATACATTACATTTCTGCCTAACTAACTATATTAGAAACATTTTTACTTTGCACTGCCTATATACTTATCCAGTTTTTATTTTTAAACTGAACTTTAAAGGAATTGTTCAGTATAAAAATAAAAAAATAAAAACTGGGTAAAAAGATAGGCAGTGCAAAATAAAAAATGTTTTTAATATAGCTAGTGAGCCAAAAATGTAATGTATTAAGGCAGGAGTTGCTGGATGTCTAATATAATAGCCAGAATGCAAATTCCTGCTTTTTCAGCTCTCTTGGACTGGTTACCCTAGTGACCAGGCAGTAACCAATCAGTGACTTGAGGGAGGGCCACATGGACCATAACTGTTGCATTTGAATCTGAGCTGAATGCTGAGGATCAATTGCAGATTCACTGAACAGTTATGTCCCATGTGGCTCCCCTTCAAGTTGCTGACTAACTCAGATTTAGGGAGCTGAAAAGCAGGAAGTTGTATTGCTATTATATTAGATATCCAGCAACTCCAGCCTTAATACATTACATTTTTGGCTCACTAGCTATATTTAAAACATTTTTTATTTTGCACTGCCTATCTATTTAGATTAAGATTACAGATTAGAAGACACCCAGTGCTTACAAAGTTATCTGGGTCATGCAGTTCTTATCTGCATCTGCTTTCCTGCAACCACACCTCTTACATTAAGGTATTTTCTGACATCTGTCAGAAAGACATTCGCAACTTTCCATCCTTAAGAAATTGAATCTTTTGTACATGTGATAAGGACCTTAGATTGTAAACTCTTCTTGGGTAGAGAACAATCCAGACTGTAAGTCTCTGTACAATGTGTCAGAAAATATAAATATTGTTTTAAAAAGTCAGAAATAATAAAGAAAATAAACTGCATCATCCAGTTAAGTGCGACCTTTATCAATAACTTACCTAGGAGGAGGAGGAGGTGGTGTTTGTGGAGTTGATCTGTCAAATGAAGGCATGTCATAAGCAGGAGGGGAATAAACTGGAGGAGGTTCCTCATCAGAGCTATCCGGCTCTAAGGTTCTTTCCAAAATCTGTAAATATATAGAATTAATGGACAGACATTAAAAAGTAGTTTACGTAAGCCCAGAACTAGGTTAAGACAACAGAGCCACAATGGGGGGGGGGGGGGGGGGGGGGGGGGTGTTGCAATTGGAAGGGGAGCTATCATTTGGAGAAGAAGAGAACTGTGCAGACTGAGCAGCAGGTGGGGGAGTGTGCAAATTGATCTGCATTGGCGGGGGGTGACTTACTTTCCATCAGACACACCATACTGAAATTAAACCTAATCTGATAACGGCACTGGAAAACAAAATTTCACAATTTCATCCATTGAGGATAGAGTGTAGCACACATATTATTATTAGAAACAGAAATGTGACAGTTTATGAAAAGCTATTTGAACAGACAGTAGCAGATGGGAAGCTACATGCAAAAAGTTTGGGGCCAATGAAATGTTCAAAATGTAGTCTCTCCTTTCACTTATTTGATGTTGCAATCCTGACCTTCATTTGCAAAGCACTATAACTTCAGCTTGGTGGGGAATCCATGTTATGTTCATGTTTTACATTGTTTGTAAGGCTAAAAACAAGGTGTAAGTCTCTTAACCTTACTAAGATCCCTTTAAAGCATATTCAGTTACAGATATCAACCAGAAGTTTAAAATAAACTATTATAACTGTTGTTTATAGTTCATATTTACAGCAGGTATTAGTGTTAACCTTTGCTTAGCAATAAAGAGCAATGTAATATTTGCCAGATTTTACATTGTAAGCAACGTAAAGCAATGCTTGCTATTTTAATTACATATCTGCACAT
>CM044434.1:63000321-63011022 GCA_024363595.1 Xenopus borealis | reverse complement strand
ATGGTAGCTCATCATTTTTGTTAAATGCAATTAAATGGAGCTCTCTCAGGGGACTTGTCATTGCCAGAAAATATACTTTGTAGAACATTCATTCTATCAGCATTCACCAGCTTCTGTGGGGAGGTTGCAGGTTGAACATCTGTACAACATGCAGAGATATCCATGCCCAGATAATCCGAACATGCAAATTAAAATATGGAGGGAAAGGGGTAACCTAATGATTGAGACTGTTAATCCTTTTGGGCTTATGAAAAAGGGGAAATAAAACAGAGAAATTATCTTGGTAATACTATGCATGGTGCTAGACCAATATGAAAACATGTTTTAAACTGTCTCACACTAGTAGCAAATTTCAAAATCTTCCATTTTATTTCACATAAAGGAGCCCATTACACACAAAGCCGTGTGAATGGATGAAGGACCACAACATTTGAAGAAACAGTACAAAGACTTTGGTTTTAAATCCCCCCTCAGTGCGGAGTTCCTATGACTATTTAAACCATTACTCTGCATTAGACTTTGCCCAGAAACAACAGTGAAATCCTAGCTAGGTGCATAGAACTGCAAGGTCAAAAACACCCATTTTTAACCGTTATATGATATGATATAAATCGTTGAATCTAGAATAGAACTGTACACTAATTTTTAAGGCATCTCCACATTTATACTTCAAATTTTAAATCACAATTTTCAGACATAAAGCAGTAAAGTGAGCAGTGTACAGACAGTTTATTTTATGGAAATTATTACGTTTTCCACAGCACAAAGCACATTCATCTACTTGGATACATTACAAACAGACAGATTTGGAACAGGATGTAATGATTATTATCTGGGTTCTCCACTGAAACACACATGTGAATGGCTGTAAAGATGAATCTGTTTTGGTTGCAGAATTGAATCTGGTTTAGAACTTCTGTTGTTTCTATAAAGCCAGCAGAGCTTTCCAAATATTTTAACAAATGAACAAGTTAGACTACAGGGAAATAAAAGTTTCATACATATTGCACAATGGTGCCATGAGAAATGATTATACACATTTTATTCAAAATGTGCTCCCCTGAGGTGTGGCAGAATTATTAATACTGCATCACACATTAAACCATAACGAGGAGGTGGGTCAAATGAGCACAATCTGATCACTTTGTTTCATAGGTCAACAATCATAGGTCTCATCACAATAGGGACCTCTGTGGGTCTCACCCAATCACACTTTAAAACTTGCCCAATATCACCAAGATCAAGTTTGGCATATCAAGGAAAGATCTGCTTAATCTGCCATTTAATAAAACGTGGGACCAGGAGTATGGAGTAATCAATTCCAATGTATGTACCTTTAGTTGATAACATGTGTGTTGGGAGTTTCCTTAAGTAAAAAGGATCTTGGGGTTTTTATAGATAACAAGTTTGGGCAGTGTCATTCTGTAGCTACTAAAGCAAAAAGGGTTCTGTCTTGCATAGAAAAGGGCATAAACTCAAGGGATGAAAACATAATTATACCTCTTTATAGATCCCTAGTAAGACCTCATCTGGAGTATGCAGTGCAGTTTTGGACTCCAGTCCTTAGGAGGGATGTAAATGAGCTGGAGAGAGTGCAGAGACGTTCAACTAAACTGGTTAGAGGGATGGAAGACTTAAATTATGAGGGGAGACTGTCCAGGTTGGGGTTATTTTCTCTGGAAAAAAGGCGCTTGCGAGAGGATATGATTACACTTTACAAATACATTAGAGGACATTATAGACAAATATCAGGGGACCTTTTTACCCATAAGGAGGATCACCGCACCAGAGGCCACCCCTTCAGACTAGAAGAAAAGGACTTTCATTTGAAGCAGTGTAGGAGGTTCTTCACAGTCAGGACGGTGAGGTTGTGGAATGCACTGCTGGGTGACGTTGTGTTGGCTGATTCTGTTGATGCTTTTAAGAGGGGTTTGGATGATTTTTTGGACAGACATAATATCAAAGGCTATCTTGATACTAAACTCTACAGTTAGTATAGCTATGGGCATATATGGTTTGTGTTTGAAAGAGTGGAGATGTATGTGTGTATGTATGCTGGGTTTTTAATTTGGAGGGGTTGAACTTGATGGACTCTGTCTTTTTTCAACCCAATTTAACTATGTAACTATATGCACATTTTGCTCTGGTTCAGTAAAAAGAAACAACATTTCAGGATTTTATATTATTTTTAACAACATGAGAGCACTGCAAAACAAGCTGCTGATTGGAAATGGGCATGGACAGATAAGAGCCACCGCTTTCATAACTGTTTCTCAATCACTCCTCTTGTAAGATCTTTTGGGCAGGGCCCTCTTTACCTTTTGTATTGGTTATTGGTTGTTTTCGTATCTAACTGTATGTTAAATGTATACACCCATTTATTGAACACCTCTATGGACTATAAATGACAATTAACAGTTCCTACTCCTTTACCCTAAACATCATGTGGGTTGTGTTTTTACATTTTTCACAAACCAAAAGAGTGAGTGAAATACAGACTTAGCACAATTATATATGCAGTTTGTCAACCATTGTTAAAAAGTTTTTAGTCTCTACAGTGGTGTAACTACTGGGGGAGCAGTGGGTGCAACCTGGAAATACCCTTCCAGTAGGGTTCACTAGGGATATTGTGCACACAGAAAGGTCTAAAGGTACGTGCAAGGGGGGTGGGCAGGGGGGCCAAAGTCCAGTACTTGCACCACTAAGACAATGAGTCTCTACATTTTTCAACACTGATCATATGTTCATATGTGGACAACATGGGCAAAGATCCTTTACTTTGGCCACCGGACAAACCAAATTAATCTATGACTGTATGGGTCATCTTAATTTCTGACCCCAAGTGTTCTAGATAGAGCTTGTGCCCGAAATTGTACCAAACTGGCTGATTTGACATGTGGGTGTACAAAGTCAAAAATTGGCAAAACAAATGTTAATCTTAAAGGGAGCATTGGCTATGATATAATGTGTTTTCGTTGCTATTATGTAAAAGAAATTAACTTAATAAGTTACACACATACTGGCTAGAAAGCCTAGCTTGTTTCTGCGGACATATCACTACCCTTTGTGCTACCATTCAAAACAGCCCCCTAAATCCTTGTGAAGCACAACATTCCTTATTAGTGGAAGCTTACTTGCCATGCATTTTGTACCTATGCTATAACTACTGCTCTGTGTGGCCCCACCAAAGTCACCCCTGTTAGAATCAGCCTATGGAAGAACACCATGGAATCCTATGGAAGAACACCACATCACATAAGTGTACATTATAATACTGGATATACTTTCCCTTTCTAAAGGCTAGTGTAAAGTTTGCACATTTTATAATGTCATTTTGGTACCTTGATGAATGGCAGTCAATCTTGATTGATTGGCACTGTTCTACCTTTCTAGTGTAATTGGCACTAGAAGGTTAAAAACAATTGTTTACGAATCATTAAATGTACACTGCACTGCATTGGAGATGTTTTGTTTAGACTCTTTTAAGAGAAATACAACTTTGACAATGTTCATAACTTTTAAATCATCTCCCGCACCAGGGCTAACTCTCTCCAGCCATACAGTCCACAGTAACCAAGGATATCAAAGTCATTATTTATAAATAAAAATAACCTGTTTTGACAGTGGAAAACATTTCACTGTTTTCCAGTTATGCTCTATGCATGGTTATAAAAATAAATTAATTGTCAAGCTAAAGGACAGTAAAATGTAATCTGAATAATTTTATATTCCACTTTTATGTATTTCTATTCATACAGAGATGACTTCAACAAATGTAAATATGTCAAAGAATAAGCAAATTCAGCATAGGAAAGAAAACACAGACGCAGAAGTAGGCCAGATGATTTATGGTACATCTGTGTGGATGACAAATCATATGAATGAACAACAGTTAGCAAGGATATTTCAATCACATAATTTCTCTCCTAGAAAGAACATTGATTATTACTCTTAAACGTATTGACTTGGCAGAGCAGCCATACCCAAAGTTTAAACCACAATAAAAATGTAGCTGTAAATGTCTCTTTAAAAAAGGTTACAAAGGTATGTGTGTATGATCCATTATCCAGACAGCTTCACATTATGGAAAGGCCATTTCCCATATGCTCAATTCTACCTAAATAATTCCTTTCTCTCTGTAATAATATAAATTACATGATCCAAACTAAGATATAATTAATCCTTATTGGAAGCAAAACCAGCCTATTAGAATTATTTAATGTTTACATGATTTTCGAGTAGACTTAAGGTATGAAAATACAAATCTGTTATTCATCCTATCGGGTACCTGTATCCAGATTTCTGTAGACCAGTCCACAATCTGCAAGTATGCTGTAAAAAAAGAGCACCTATTTCTCATTTTATTCTATGCTTTGACAAAAGTAAGTTTGGCCCTTTTTTATTATCTGGTTTAGATTATTTCACATCACTTGACAAGGATTTCTTCTTATTAATAAACTTACTGTATATGGGGTTTAAATTCCTCCGGACAATTTATATACAAGTAAATGTTCTTAACCTTTGCCTTAATTGCATGGCTCAGTGCAGTAAAAGTCTTTCAGCTCCACAGGTTACTGGAACTATGAACCAGTCAAGAGCTGGAGCCTGTATTCCTTGGCCTCTTAGGGCTAGGCCAGACGGGGAGATTCGGGGGCATTTTGTCGCCTGGCAACTTCTCGCCGCGACTTGTAGCCCCTGAACCTCCCCGAATAGCCACTTACCTAAGCGCACCGGCGTTGCTTGAAAACGCCGGCGCGTATCCACACGGAGCGGTGCGCTTTTTGAAATTGCCTCGCGAGGCAATTTGGAGCAATTTCAAAAAGCGCGCCGCTCCATGTGGATACGCGCCAGCGTTTTCAAGCAACGCCGGTGCGCTTAGGTAAGTGGCTATTCGGGGAGGTTCGGGGGCTACAAGTCGCGGCGAGAAGTCGCCAGGCGACAAAATGCCCCCGAATCTCCCCGTCTGGCCTAGCCCTTACCAATTGCTAGGTCTGTCTATATCTATTGTTATGCTGATGATTTACCCTTTTTTACACCACTTGCCTCTCTCCTGCTGTATCTTTTCTTTGTCAGACTCAGTACTCAGACTCCCTACCAAAAGAAACAAGAATCCCACTGAAAAAGTAAGGTAACAGCTAATATACTGAAAGAGACTATAGACCAAGACTGGAACTAGGGGTACACAGTAGAAGCACCTATAGCTTGGGTCTATGGTGAAACTATTCTGGGAAAAGGAGAAGGAGCACAAATTCAAATAACCTTTGGTCATTTTTAGTCAAAATCCAGTCAACAATTTATCAAGAATAGACATGGAACATGGTGTCCTATATGCACTTGTATAATAATATGCTTTTCTGGCAAGCCAAGTTCTAATTGGCTGAAGGTGATCAAACGGCAGCAGACTATGGGGTAAATTTATCAAACAGTGAAGTTCCGCCACTAGAGGGAAATTCGGTCACTCTCCACTCATTTCTATGGGATTTTGAAAGGCCTATTTATCAATGGGTGAAGTGAAAGTTCACCCTTTGATAAATACGTCTTTAAAAATCCCATAGAAATTAATGGAGAGCAGCGGAATTTCCCTCTAGTGGCGGAACATCACTCTTAACTTCACTCTTTGATAAATATACCCCTATGTGAGTTGCTCAAAGCTCATTGTCTCCAGCCTTTACTCTTGTAATGTCACTTAGTGGGAATCAGTCACGAATCAGCAACAGGCAGCAGTGGGGGCAGAGGGATTGCATATCGGGAAAAAGTCTTGCCAAATGAGTGGGTATTTCAATGTTTGGCCAGCTACTGATCTGGCTCTAACCAGTCAAATGCAACTTTGAATACATTATCTGATACACTAATTGAAGGGGTTGTTCACATTCCAACACCTTTTTCAGTTCAGTTTACAGATAGTGTGCCAGAAATAAAGAAATAAAGTCTATTTGTGACCGCTTTTTTAATATTAAAAGTTTGTTTCATAATGCCTATCTAAATTGTAACCAACTCTGTAACTGTTCTATTTTGATGTTTTCCTTATCTTTGTCCCTGCTGAGCAGCTGTTAGAATTGATACAATAATTGCTAATATTGCTAAGATTCCACAGATGCTGCTGAGAAATGTATCAACTAGTGGAACAAATTGTAACAGTTCAGGCTGCACCTGTATCACTGTGCCACCAGACATACAAAAGTCAAGGAACATTAAACTTCAATTTTGGAAAACATGCAAATATGTCATTACTTCTGGTGAACAATCTGAAAACTCAACTGAAAAAAAAAAAGGATTTGGAAGGAGAACAACCCTTTAAAACCAGCAGCCCCATTATAATCATAGGAAAACTAAGGGAGGGGGGCAATTACTATCTGAAAAATCTCCCAGCCAGGTTTTTGAGCAACAGTAACATGTAAATTTCCCCCTGATTATAATGTCAAGTGGTCTATGATGACTTCTCCAACAATCACTTTTCCTGGAAACATTTCAGTAGCCAAAATGGGTATGAATCACACTGGATGGTGAGATTAGTGCACTGGCACATGGGATTGCAGATTAGAGCATGTAAAATAATCCACAACAGAAATAAATGCCACAGGATGATATGACTAATAAGGCAAGATAATTGAAAAGTGTTTCTCATCCGTTTGTTTTGTCAAACGTATACAAGCCTGCTTTATGGTCTGCACATATAATTAATTCATTAATTATTTACAATAGATTAGCCACAACAGTGCAAGCTAGAACAATTTTTATACTTTAGAATGCTTTTCCATAAACAGCTCTAGGCACAGTCTCTGTTTGTTAAGTGTAACAGCTACAATATTAGCTTGCTCTGACATCACTTCCTGCTTGAGTCTCTCCCTGCTCACTCATAGCTCATGAGCTATTACAGCAGAGAGGGGGAGAGGAACAAACGGAGCATGCTCAAGCCCAAGCCCTGGAGGTTTAAGCTGAAAACAGGAAGTCTGTGTACACAACAGAAGGAAATAAATAGAGTATTTCTTTTGACAGAGGACTCTGAGCAGCATTACTTTGAGAGTTTACTAGTGTATTCATATATACCTTTTTCATAAAGCTTACTTAGTTTTAACCTTTCCTTCTAAAAGTGAATAAGCTATCAGCTCCTTCTTGCAGCTGCAATCACTTCTAGTATGAATGGTACCACTCTCTACCTGTTTCCAACAGACTGAAAGAGACCAGCACTGTTAGCTGTAATTTACAACATCAGTACAACATCATGTTTGCTTATAATCAGTAAGGGATATATTCTCAGAGCGTCTATGGAAAGCACTTCAGCCAAAATGGCAGCTTCTGCTTATATTTGTTCTGTGCACAAAATAGGATGTGGTTTTATGATAGAGTCTATGTAACAGAAATCAAATGAAAAACAAACCCAGCGTTAAATAGTAAAAACTGTGAAAGATAATAAAAAATGTAGTTATTAGTGATAATTAACTCCTCTAACCATCTGTCCATAGTCCATTCCACAATGCAAGCCTCTGACTTCAGTGATCTAATCAAATCAGTATATATAATACAAACGTTCCCTCTTGTTTCTAGTATTTGTCAAGTGCTAGAGGTGCTGCACAGGCCCCTTAGCAGTATGTTGGGGTCTGAAGGTTAGAGTGGGTAACTGTGAGGAGTGGAAAGTGTCTCAGAGTGTGCTTATCTGGATATATATATATATATATATTAGTTAAAACTGTATAAAACATGCTAATCCTGACTGTCACTGAGATCTCACTCAATCATGTTAAATTTAAATACAGATCTAGTACTCTTAGAGGCCTGAGCCTGGCCTAATTGACAGGAACAATAGAAGGGTAGCCAGTATGCTCGTCCCTCATTCTCTATCTGCAGTTTAGTCCCCATGTCCAGGATTGCCTGGCATATGGCTGCCTTTAGGTAAACTAACTAGCACATTTCAAATGGCAAACTGGACTGCTGCTGAATAAAAAGCTAAATAACTCAAAAATCACAAATAATAAAAAATGAAAACCATGCAAATTGTCACAGAATATGACTCACTACATTATAATAAGCATTCATTTTTTTTTTTTAATGATTTTTATTTGAGAAATATCCGTACAAGATCTCACCATCTCCACATTGATAATATGTCATATTTGCAATATTACATACATTTTGCCTTTCTAAACATTAATTTAAAGGTGAACAACCCATTTAAAGTAGGCAAACAGCCCCCACACAGGCACAATAAACACTAAGTGCCTATGATATCCTACAACAGCACCACTGGCATTTGCCAGAATATACAGATTGCCAATCCAGGCCCCCATTGTAATAAAATAAATATTTAATAACGTATTTGTAGTTTGTTCTATGCAAACACTAGTGAGAAAAGATAAAAGCAGAATTTTTCCTTTGGAGCTGGCCTGCTTTTTTAGTCTGACTTACAAACTGAATTCTTGAAACAGCAAAGGTGACCACAGTGAAATAAATAATTATACCCGTAAGTGAACATCCCAATTGCAAACTAATGGTGAACCAGGAGCTCAAAAGCCAGGCAATTGGTACTTAACACATATCAGCTTATATCAAACACTTGCCTGCTGCCTTTCACCTACAATATCTGGGACTGAAGAGACTCCCAGCTTTACTACTTTAGTTAAAGGGATGCTGTCATGGGAAAAAATGTTTATTTCAAAACGCATCAGTAAATAGTGCTGCTCCGGTAGACTTCTGCCTGAAATCCATTTCTCAAAAGAGCAAACAGATTTTTTTTATATTCAGTTTTGCAATCTGACATGGGGCTAGACATTTTGTCAATTTCCCAGATGCCCCAAGTCATATGACTTGTGCTCTGATAAACTTCAATCACTCTTTACTGCTGCACTGCAAGTTGGAGTGATATCACCCCCTTCCTTTACCCCCCCCCCCAGCCTAACAACAGAACAATAGGAAGGTAACCAGATAACCTAACACACGATAACAGCTGCCTGGTTGATCTAAGAACAGCTCTCAATAGTAATAACCCTCGTCCCACTGCGTTCTATTCAGTTACATTGAGAAGGAAAAACAACAGCCTGCCAGAAAGAAGTTCCCTCCTAAAATGCTGGCACAAGTCACATGACCAGGGGTAGCTGGGAAATTGAAAAAATGTCTAGCCCTATGTCAGATTTCAAAACTGAATATAAAAAAATCTGTTTGCTCTTTTGAGAAATGGATTTCAGTGCAGAAGTCTACTGGATCAGAACTATTAACTGATGCATTAAAAAAACAACATGTTTTCCCATGACAGTATCCCTTTAAGGGGAGCATGCAGGCAGGATGTCTATGAGGAATTGTGTGTTGCCCAAGGACATAATATTTCTCAACAACAAACACAAACAAATGCTAAATTTGAAAATTTCAGCAATGGAAAACATATAGTTAGAACAGTTCAGCATTTAGATATTTAAAGAAGAAAAAATGCTCAGATTAGTATTTACACTCAGGAAGGGTACTGGCAGAATAAATAGGTCAGATGGCTCATTTTACAGATTCTATGTGTCATTGAACGTGTCAGCCTTTTAAGAATGTGATGATTCAAGAGTTAATGACTCAATGTTAAAAAATAAAAGTACAGAAACTTTATAAGGACATTTTATGCTTGCTATACAATTCCAATGAGGAAACAAGAGAAGAAGATGATGTTAGGGAGAAAATGGTGACAAAAACAGAACAGCGGTGTCATTTCATTTTCAGCAGGGACAGAGAAGAAACAATCGCTACTGCAGTATTACTGTGTAGGCAATGGGGAATGAACAACTGGAGACTTACCAATGTTGTTGAACTACAACTTACAAAACCATGACATGACACCTAAAGGTTTTTTGTTGGGATGCATAGAGCTGCAGTTCTACATGGTTAGGGTTTCCAGCTGACCATGCCTGAATGTAGGCATTTTAAATAGCTGCATGTCACTTTGGGAATGTGAGCAATATCGTAGCTGCATAAAGTCCAGTCACTCATTCACAAGGCCAGTCATATAGTTTGTATACAGAGGGTGGAGAAACCCACCATACACTATTTCCTGGCTGACCAACAAACTCTTCCATAAGTCAATGGAGATCATTAGCCAACAAGATTTTTATTTCTGAATGGCAGATTTCAAGAGAGTTGGCCAGTGATCACAATGGGGCTCCAAATTCTGGGTGATGATAGGGAAATTTTGCCAAAAAAAGCCAGCAATATCCAATAGTATATAAAGCTAAAACAGCAAAGCATATTTAGGCTCCAGCTGGATTTTGTGGCTATCTAGACATGCTAAGCACATATACTATAGTAATAAATTAAAGAAAAATGTATTGTATGAATTTTCGTTGCACACTGCTGTGAATTCCACAAGAGAGCCTATACATGGCACTTCTTGATTGGGCTTTAAACTAGGGGTAGGCAGGAGAGGCAAATGACTAGGGCACAACGATAGGGGGCACTAGGTAGTTACCTGTTAAAAGAACTTCTGCCTACCCCAATCTGTGTTCACTCCCCTGCCCTGTGCTGCATGCATACATACATATATTGTGTTCACATGGGGGGGTTAGTAGAGTGTAGTTAAACAGCAGGTAGAAACATGCTTTCAAATAAAACAATTAACCCCACCTTATGAAATTGTACTTAAACTGCTCTCTAACTGTTTCTTGGAACAACCACTGGTTTAAAGTGGACCCGTCACCCCAAAAAAATATTCAAAATCCTATTTTATCACATTAG
>CM044434.1:62978902-62989110 GCA_024363595.1 Xenopus borealis | reverse complement strand
AGATGGCTGCCTACACACCAATATTACAACTAAAAAAAATACACTTGAAAACACTTGCTGGTTCAGGAATAAAATGTTATATAATTGAGTGAATTATTTGCTGTGTAAACAGTGTAATTTAGGAATAAAAACTACATTATGAAAATCAAGAAAGAATCCCTTTAATATATCCACCATTCTGTTGTACAGCGCTGCTTGTTGGTGCTTTATAAATATGTGATAATAATAATAAATTCGGAACCCAGGACGCAACTCAAAATTTTTGTGAAATAGTATAATGGCAATTAATTTTCGTCTGGTAAAGTGATGCAAAGTTTGTGAAATGTTCGCTGGAGACAGTGAATCTGCCCCTATGAGAGATGGCCTTTCTGTAATTCAGAGTTTGCTGGATAATGCGCTTCCCGATAAAGGATTCCATAAATATATACAGAAGATATTATTGGATGGTCTTAGAATAACAAATTGTATCCTACAACTGTCAGAAAGGGAATGCATCGTGCTAGGTTTTCACCCAACAAATGCATTTACTTTGTGGCAGAGACCCTATTCCTACCATGTATTAAACCTCCTAACACAAACATATTTATTTTTACTGTCATATTTTTAATAACGGTATGACTGTTTCTTTTAACTTTTACTAAAGCACTGCATATATATTTGTGGTGCTATATAAATCAATACAATGCAACACGCAGGATCAGATTTTGCAGCATCTCACAAAATCTCCTGCTTTCACATGACAAGACTTTAAAGAGATAGTGACACCTGAAATGAAACTCTTTTTTACATCTATTATAATATTGGCTTTGAAAGCTACTTCTAACTTTGCTATAAAGTATTTGCATGATGCTTTTACATTACCTGTCTGTTGCCCCATGTTCCTGTATGAGGGGGCTGCCATATTTGTGCAGCAGGAATCCGTTAGCATTAGAAACTGTAACTAATAGGCTGCGATGGGACAGTCAGAGAGTCAGGCTTAGGAACTTCAACTAACAATTATATACAGAAACAAACCTCTCAGCAAAAAATGATCAACATGACCTATAGGTAACATTTAATATACATTAATTTGTTAAAAAGTCATTTCTTAGTGTCAGTATCACTTTAAGGGGCAGAAACAACTGATTCAGTAAGCCCGGGCCTGGATCTGAAATAATATAAACCAGATGTTTGCTCATTCAGTTTGGCATTTGAGTACAGAGAAGCTGCTAAACTCTAACACTCTTTGGAAAAAAATGTTTGATTGCTCAGAGTAGTCACATATGTTCTGACTCACTGGCAAATTTATAAATATACCAAATTGTTACACAATAAGTAAAGTGCTATTAACAGTTACGGTATATAGTGTGAACTGTTGGGAATCCTTTATGATTCCCCAGTTTAAAATTAAATAAATCTGCCCAATGTATGATTCACATGAGCATGTCAAATTTGACAATACCTTTATAGAATGTACAGTGTGTGTATTCTGTGCTGTTTTTTCAGTGAGTCAGTTGTGCTTGAATTTTACAACAAAGTAGCCTTTTTTTAAATAAAGCATACATGTACAACCCTGTTTCCAAAAAAGTCGGGACTCTGTAAAATGTACATAGCAAGAGATTGGAATGCTTTGCACATAAAAAAAATATATGCTTATTTTGAATAAAAAAAAAGTGGGAGGGGCAACAAAAGACTGCTAAAAAAAAGTAGATCCCAGAGAGTCACTTACAAGTAAAGATGAGGAGGGGAGTGAATACTGAACCAAATCCTAATTTGCATATGCAAAAAAAGGTAAAAAGTGGAAAAAACATTTTTTACTTCCTTGCTTTGTGACAAAAAGTTATATGATTTCACTTCCCACCCATAATTTGCATATGCAAATTCGGATTAGGTTCAGCCAGGCACAAGGATTTGGCTGAATCTGAATCCTGCTGGAAAAGGCCAAATCCAAAAATGAATCCTGGATTTGGTGCATCCCTGTTAAAAACAGACAGAATTCTGATGGGGAAATTCCTGCATAGATTTAGGAATACTTCCCCCAAACCACTGCATGTGAACACAGTCTGTGGCTGCATCCAAAAGTCAAGTTATAACTCTACATTGCAAAGAAGAAACCAAATAAACATAATACAAAAACACCTCCACTTTATTTGGGCCCAAGATCATTTAAGATGGACTGACGCAAAGTGGAAAACTTTCCTGTGGGCTACAGAGGAGAAGGACCATCTGGCTTGTTATCAGTGCACAGTTCAAAAACTAGCATCTGTTATAATATGGGGGTACATTAGTGCACATGGCATGGGTAGCTTTCAAATATGGGAAGGCACCATTAATGCTGGATAACGTATACAGAATATGGAGCAACATTTGCTGGCATCCAGATCACATTCTTTCCAGGGAGGCCTTGTTTATTTCACAACAAGGCCAAACTGCATTCTGCACATATTACAACAGCATCATTGAAGTCTTTTATCAGGCAAGAATGGGACAACATTTCACTGTTGTGATTAAAAGTTTGTGAACCCTTTAAAATGTTCTATATTTTTATATGAATATGACCTAATGCCCCATCTGATTTTCAAACAAGTTCTATCTTTGAAAGTGACATGTTTAAAAGTTTGTGAACGCTTTCAAATTTTCTATATTTTTATATGAATATTACCTAAAACATCATCTGATTTTCAAACAATTCTTAAATGTAGACAAAGAAAACCTAGTAAAACAAATGCAACATTATATTTGGTCATGGATTTATTGAAAAAAAAAAAAAATCCAATAACATATCTGCCTGTGGCAAAAGTAAGTGAATCCTCGGATTATCATGAAATAATTAAGGTGAAATCAGAGGTTGGTATTTTAAGTCAATGGGATGAATCTCAGGTGTAAGTGAGGGAACTTGTTTTAAATAACTGGCTTCATTAAAGTCTATTCACACATACAACACACAGAAGGTGGCTGAGGACTTTAGAAACGATTGTTGATGCCCATAAAGCTGGAAAATGTTACAAGATCTCTTAATTGTGTAAAAATGGAAGAAATTCAAGACCGTCCGTTTTTAAAAAATTTTTTTTTTAAAGTGGAGTAAATTATTATGCAGACTGAGAGGGTTTGCCAGACTTTTTCATATGACTGTACATGACTAAGTATAATAATTTCTGTTTTATTTGTATAACCCTAATTTGGTTACTGTCTCTTTAAATAGCAATTAACCCATGGTAATCCATGGGCCCTGAGTCCCCTTTGCATTACTACTCAGTGTCTCCACCTAGGGAACACTGAGGAGCACACCTCAGGTGGTTTCCACTAGAACAATAAAACACATAGTTTGCAATTGAAAAACAAATATAAACTTTATATAAGCAGTAGTAAATCTAATGCACCACTGCACTGAGATACATGGGACACTACCTAACTCCTTATTAGGTACCTGGTTGTTTTCTCCAACACAGTCCTTTGCATTTTCAAAGTCCCAATCTTCTGGAAGGGGTTAATAACCACACAGTTCAAATGGAATGTCCCTTCCCCAGATCTCTTATACCCCAGGTAGCGCTACCTATCCCAAAAGTACCTCTCCCTTTGGAATTTAGCAGCTTAGTGGCTCACTCATGGGTGCTCTCAGAGGCAGTCACACTGGAGATTACAGGCAGCTCTGCAGCAGGATCAATCTCACCAGTGGCACCTTTCACCTCCTGAGTGTAAAGCAGCTTGGCAGGGAACAGGATGGGCTCTCTGCACTTTTAGAGATACAGCAGCTTCTCTGCACTTCACAGTCTAAAACCAACCCTGTTCAGCTCTGTTGGAGGCCCCATACATTTGGCTCCAAAGTCAGGCAAACCCTCTCTCCCAAGGATGCACTGGGGTGCCCAGCAAATCAAATGATGTACAGGCAGAAAAACAGGGGATGGTTTCTCTGGTCCCCTACATTTGTTTAACTAGGTTTTTACTTCATCTACTTTTAGGATTTGTTTGAAAATCAGATTATGTTTTAGGTCATATTCATATAAAAATATAGAACATTTTAAAAGATTCACAAACTTTCATGCAAAACTGTCACTTTCAAAGCTAGAGCAATTGGCCTACTCACCCAAATTACAAAATGTTGTTAAAAGAAATTATGCAACACAGTGAGAAACATGCCCTGTCCCAACTTTTTGTCAAAACAAGCATATATTCTTCAGGAAACTATATTATTTCTCAGTTTCAACTTCAGATATATCTTTTGTACAATTCTTTTACTTAAATATAGGGTTGAAATGACGTGCAAATCTGCCCATCCTTTGTTTAATTTTACACCGTGTCCCACATTTTTGGAAACTGGGTTGTAAATATTTGCACACTGTAATAGAATTCTTACCTGAAATTTGCAATGGGAGAAATTAAGAAGCCGCTTATTGGGTCCCTTTTTAGGAGAGTATAGGAAACTGGCTCATTCATTCAATACCTTGATATATGATATGACTATTCTAGGTGTGGCAACATAAATAATCATCTAGCCTAGGGGGTTCTCTCGATCCATTCTTGATAGCAATTTTAGAATTTTACTACTATAGCTATGGGCCTGGAGGAAAGCAAGTAAGTTACTAGATTTACTGGATTTCTTTTTTTTAGCATGCACAAATGTTAATTGTTTTTTGTTTCATGTCATTAGTAAGATGTCTTAATCCCATAATACTCTTGTACCATAAAAAAGATGTGTAGCAGAGCCCTCTTGAAATTCCCCATTTTGCATCAGTGTGAGATGAAGAGAATGATGACTGTTTGACCCAAATTGTTTGCCATATTTGCCAGACTGAATATAATTAAAGGGTTGTCTATCTAGGTGTCCAGGAGTTCCTGTTTATGTTTATGCAGAAAATAGACTGGATGGGTCAGGAGCAGAAATTGGGCATCAAGATCAGTTCTAGTGTAAGTGGAGGTCCCATGTAGTAAAACTATTTCAGACTTTAATTATATGAAAGTTCTAGTTTAAATAATATTTACAATCTACTCTTTTAAAAGACGTTGTTGTGAAGTTTCCTATTAGTTTTACCTTAATGGGATACTGTCATGGGAAAATATGTTTTTCAAAATGCATCATTTGATAGTGTTGCTCCAGCAGAATTCTGCATTTTTCTCAATAGAGCAACCAGATTTTTTTATCAATAGAGCAACCAGATTTTTTTATATTTAATTTTGAAATCTGACATGGGGCTAGACATATTGTCAGTTTCCCCAGGTGTACCTTAAAATTGCCTTTATTTTTCACTTGCAGGGCAGCATTGTAACTTTGTGAGTAGTTTCCAGTGCTGGAGGACACTGTGGGAGGTGCACCCGGTCTAAACAGGAGTGTGAGCTAAGTGTGTGCTACTCAGAATTCCTAAAGTTTCCCCAGGTGTCCCAATCATGTCACTTGTGCTGTCATAAACTTCAGTCACTCTTTACTGCTGTACTGCAAAACTGGCTGGGCAAAAATGTGGGTACCCTTGTAATTTTGATAATTTGAATGCATGTAACTGCTCTCAATACTGATTACTGGCAACACCAAATTGGTTGGATTAATTTATTAAGCCTTGAACTTCATAGGCAGATGTAGCCTTCAGACTCTCCTCTAAAGACTGACAGCATGGAACCCTCAAAGCAACTCACAAAAGATCTGAAAACAAAGATTGTTCAGTATCATGATTTAGGGGAAGGCAACAAAAAGATATATCAGAGGTTTAAACAGTTTAAACAGTAAGGAATGTAATCAGGAAATGGAAGGCTATAGGCACAGTTGCGGTTAAACCCAGGTCTGGCAGGCCAAGAAAAATACAGGAGCTTCATATGCAGAGCAGCAGAGGATAGTGAGAATGGTTACAGACAACCCAAAGATCACCTCCAAAGACCTACAAGAACATATTGCTGCAGATGGTGTATCTGTACATAGTTCTACAATTCAACACAATTTGCACAAAGAACATCTGTATGGCAGGGTGATTAGAAAGAAACCCTTTCTGCAAACTGAGTTGCTTGTTGTATACAAACGCTCATTTAGACAAACCACAGACATTTTGGAACAAAGTGCTTTAGACTGATGAGACAAACATTGAGTTATCTGGTCATAACAAAAAGTGCTTTGCATAGTGGAAGAAGAACACCACCTTCCAAGAAAAACTTCTGCTACCTACTGTCAAATTTGGCGGACGTTCCATCATGCTGTGGGGCTGTGCCTCTAGTTCAGGGACTGAGGCCCTTGTTAAAGTCGTGGGTCGAATGAATTCAACCCAATATCAACAAATTCTTCAGGATAATGTTAAAGCATCAGTCACAAAGTTGAAGTTACGCAGGGGTTGGCTATTCCAAGACAGTAACCCTAAACACACTTGAAATCTACAAAGGCATTTATGCAGAGTGAAACGTACAATATTCTGGAATGGCCCCTGACTTGAATATCATGGAAAAGCTATGGGATTATTTGAAGCAGGGTGTCCATGCTAGGCAGCCATCAAATTTAACTGAACTGGAGAGATTTTGTATGGACAAAAGGCCAAAAATACCTCCATTCCAGAATCCAGACACTAAGGCTATAGGAGGCGTCTAGAGGCTGTTACATTTGCAAAAGTAGGCTCAACTAAGTATTGATGTAATATCTCTGTTGGGGTGCACAAATTTATGCAGCTGTCTAATTTTGTTATGATGCATATTTTCTGTTAATCCAATACACCTTATGTCACTGCTGAAATACTACTGTTTCCATAAGGCATGTTATACCTTAAAAGGAAGTTGCTACTTTGAAAGCTCAGCCATAGTGATGGGCGAATCTCACCCGTTTCGCTTCGGCGAAAAATTGGCGAAAAAATTAGTTTCCGACGCGTGCTGCGGCATTTCCGTCGCGTCGCGTCATTTTCCATGCGCGACTCGTTTTTTTTTGCCGAATTTTTGCTGGCGTTTCGTGAATTTATTTGCCAGCGGCAAATCGCGGGAATTCGCCGCGAATTCGCCCCTGGTGAATAAATTCGCCCATCACTACTCAGCCAATGATAAACACAACACCAAAGAATTAAGAGGGGATTCCAAACTTTTCATAAGACTGTATATTCAGTGTAAACAGTGTAATTTAGAAATAAAAACTACATCATAAAATCACAACAGAATCCCTTTAATGCTTAGTAAGTTGAGAGGTGATTGTGGTGGTGTATTGCCTGCTAATAATACAGCAGGTATACCATTACATTAATAAAAAATATGATTACACTAGTTACTGATGAAGAGAACTGTGAAGAAACATGCAAGGCACTGTGGTAAATGGAGTAGTAGCTGAAACTGTTTAAAGAATCAGAAGCAGCTTTGAAGAAAAGGACTCCCAAATACTGCTTTCAGTGAGGGGCCAGCTTTCAAGAAGTTACATTTGAGTTCATAGTCTATTTTCCAGAATTCATGTTGCTTTGCATACAATCAAGGCAAAGATTTTGCTATTATTGTTAAAATCATTATGAATGTGTTGTGTGAAATAAATTCTTACATGGTCTTATCAGAATCCCTGCCCTGTGGATGAGCTCACACATGGAGGAAACTGGATCGGATTGGAAGCTACATTATATTGCCAAAAGCATTCCAAATGCTTGTCACTCCAACTGTGAGTATTAATATGTTAAGCTGGTCCTTGATTTACTGCTGCAACAGCCTTTACCCCAACCCCTTGTCTATTAACTCTTCCTCCTTTTAGGTGGTAAGCGTTTTTGGGCAGAGCTTGCTTTTCCTCTTGTATTGATTGTCTTGTATGTGTACAATCATTTATTGTACATGATATAAATACATGTTAATAAAAATATTTAGATACAAAAACATTTTAATAAACAATACTCTATGTTGGAACATTGTTGATGGTTTTTGCTTCCATTCAGCCACCAGAGCATTATGTTGAGCAATCAGGTCTGGAACACAGTCTGCATTCCAGCTGTTCAGGTTGTGTGAGTTCAGGCTTTGAGTGTGTATGTTCTAGGGCAGTGATTGCCAACCAGTTGCTCATGAGCAACATGTTGCTCACCAACCCCTTGGATGTTGCTCCCAGTGGCCTCAAAGCAGATGCTTATTTTTGAATTCCTAGCTTGGAGGCAAGTTTTAGATGCATAAAAACCAGATGTACTGCCAAACAGAGCCTTCTGTAGGCTGCCAGTCCACATAGGGGCTACCAATAGCCAATCACATCCCTTATTTGACACCTCCCACAAAAAATTTCATGCTTGTGGGTCTAAGAAAAGCACTTCTCTAACGCAGAAGGGAAAAGCACATCTGCTTAACAGCTGGAAAAAGTACTTATGATTGAATGGCATGTTATTAGGTCTCTTTTACAAATGATTCTTGTTTTGAGTATACAATGTACAATGTAAGACATTTGAGTGTATCTGCAACACTAAAAGGGGCAAATTAATTAAGGCCAAATTTTCATCTGCAAAGACTTCAACACACTCTGCACCACTTCACCAGGTGCAAATTCACATCACTGAAATGCAAGTTGCGTCTCTGTAGCCAGAGTTTTTATGACTTTTCGGCAAACAGGATATGATGTCACTGATGTAGATTCATCTTATCAGTTTGCCTGGTCTAAGAAGGTGAAGGAAACGCTAGCGGAAAGAGGTAACAACATTCTGTACAATTCACGATTGCAAAGTAACGATCATTCATCTAAAATGTGACCGCGCAGTCTCTTTCGCTAACGAATTTTCCTCTATGCCTGTTAGTAAATTGGTGATGTTTCTGTGGATGGGATTTCTGGAGAATTTTTGCTAGCGAAGGCCACTTCACCCTTTAAGAAGGGTAGTATCAATAGTGCTTTAGAACCCACCCCTTCCTTTTTGTATGGCTATGCATTATGGGCTAAAGTTGACCATACACAGATCCTGCTCGGGCAAGAACCACATTGTTGATTCAGTCTTTGCCCCAATGCCTTTCATTTACCAACTGAACAGTAAATTAAATGGGAAAGATCCACTCATTTGGCCAACACATGCATTACCTGACAACAGGCCCATGGAGTGATATCATTCAAGTGTCCATACCTGTTTATGGAAAGTTTATTGTGCTGTGGGATCATGGATCAGTTTCAATACATCAAAATACTTGAAGAGGTCATGTTACCTTATGGTGAAGAGGAAATGCCCTTGAAATTGATGATTCAACAAGACAATGAGCCCAAACACACCAGTAAACAAGATTGACGTTATGGAGTGGCCAGCCCAATCCCTGGGCCTTAATCCAATAGAAAATTTGTAGGGTAACATAAAAAATGCTGTTTCTGAGGCAAAACCAAGAAATGCAGAAGAATTGTGGAATGTAACAAGTGCCAGAAGTCCATGCAATAAAGACTCCATGCAACAAAGATGTGCAGCAGTTCTCCAAAACACTGCTTACACAACTAAATATTAGTTCAGTGATTCAAAGGAAAACATCATTCACATCAACTCCTGCCAAATTCCTATGATCCAGTTAGATCAAGAGACAATTAACCTGCCTGGAATCTACACAAGCACAGGGAGGCTATACAAGCTTCTTGCAGATTGTGCTTTTGCTTTAATTGAACATAGGAACTCACTTAGACTCCATGTTATATTATGTTGCAATCTTATGAACTATGCTGGTTTCGACTCAAGTTTTCCATGTTGGCTTCTACTTGCAAAATGGCATCGTAAAAAGCAGCAGTAGAAGCTGAATTGAATAGCTTTTATAATAAGGTTGCCAGTTCTAAATTACTCTCATCCTATTTCATTACAGCATTTTTTTTATCCCACAAAGACATTTTAGGAACACTAACATATGCTGTATGTTTTCACAGTTGCTTCAGCACAAGCCAGACGAAGACTGGCAAGAACAGGTGTGGACAACCCAAACAACCTGTAAATCTCAAAATCAACCCTATTTACAACTTGATTTTAACAAAATATCTGCATGCTACACCAGCAATTTAATTTCCCCTTGTTAAGTACAATATTAAACAAAACATTAACAATGCTGTTCGTATGGGGCCCTTTATGTGATGCATTGCTGAAATTTATATATCTGGAGAACTGTGACTTACCATGGTTTTTTATATTCTTCTTATTGAAGAACAGCAAAAGGCAATAAATATAATGAATATGCAAACCTAACATCATAAGCAATAACTCTAGAACAAAGCTTTTCTTAAAACTGCCAGGCTGCTCAATTCACTGATAGATCAGCAAAGAGACCACAAATCCCTTATATACACAGCCAAAGGTATTCCGATATGCTTC
>CM044434.1:62940466-62969876 GCA_024363595.1 Xenopus borealis | reverse complement strand
TTTACGCTACTTTTCTTCATTTTCACTGTTCTGATCCCCTCTATTAATTGGCATGTTCCAGGACAATAAATATGAAGGCTGAAGGACAAATGAAATTGGCTAAACTCAAGGATCAGCAACTTTCTTAAAGACATTACTGAAAGCTTCTGGTAGATATCTACAGAACAACTTCTTAATACTGGGGTGAGTGTTCTTTACCAAGGCGGTGAAGATGGCAGAGCTTGAGACAAAAATTGCATGCTTTCCACTGGTCTCATAGCTATGTTTAACTGGCCCGCTAACGTCATTGGTGTGGGCAGATTCATAGGACTTGTTATAGTAACCGGATGTGCTATATTCACAGGAGCGGTAACTGGTGTAGGCAAATTTACAGGTGAAGTTAAGGACAAGGGAGAGGTCATAGAAATTGGAGTTGTAATTGTAACCGGATGACCCAAATTCATTGAAGAAGTTATGTTAACAGGACTTGAAACATTCACTGGACTTCTCATGCTCATGGCAGCTGCCACAGTTACAGGGTTTGTGAGGGTTCCAGATGCTGCAATGGAAGATGTGATATTGAAGGGAGATGTAAGTGTAACAGGTGTCTGGGAAGTAGAGGACGTTTGGCACAAATTGCTTGTATCTAAAGTGGGAAAAAGAAATAGATACAATTAAAAGGTTGTTGTGTTATTTATTACAAAGCCTACATGGTCTTTAGCATCTAACAGTGAGAGGGAAGGAATATTATGGCCAGATTATAATGCTGGCTATTCACATTTTTTACAGAATTATCCTAGAAAAATATAGAAAATAACACAATGCCAAACAATTTGGCTATGAAATTGACTGGTATGAATCACCTATTGAAAATGTCCTATGATTCTGATCCACAGCACAAAAGAGAGAGTCTGGAGCTGAAATAAGAGGGAAAGAAATCAAAGTCCCACATCAGGATATGTGTAAATGGTTATTCACACACAGAAGAATCTTTAACAAATATAAATGCAATGCCCCATAAGTTACGTTAACTAGAACAATTTGTCATTATGTAAATTTTCCAGGGAGTCTTGCATTTCTGTGAAGTGGAGTACAAAGGAAAAAGAAAAAGCAGACAAACAGGCAAAAATCTGCCCTGGCGAAATATAAGTCATGGTAAGATCGGGCAACAGAAGATACAAAGACTTGTGTGGGGAAACTGGGGAAGGCTGAATAAAATGATTCAAATAAACAGATGGCAAAAACAAAAAGATGTATTTATTGAGCCTAAAACTTTTTAAAACATTGTGAACACGATAGGATGGAGGGGGACATAGCCTCCACTGAAATTTTATCTCAGGGGTAACTGGTGTTTGTGAGACTGAATACTTCCAATTCTTCATCCAATAAGGAAAACATTTTAACATCCGATAAACTGATGTGGTCTGCATCAGTAACAGTACAGGTGACGAGGGACAAGCAAGTTATAGTACCTCAACATCGTATTATGTGTCCACTTGAAATGAGAACTGCCTGTCAATAAATGCACGAACCTTATTGCTAAAGTATCTAATGTATAAACTTTGCTGATGCAAGTATATTATATAGTCCACAAAGAAACCTGATATTATGTGGAGCAAGCTACAATAGATAGAAGAGTTCATACAATGCAGGCACAATGGCCTATATGTGCACCTTACACATGGTAAATGGTTAGGGAGAATCAAGTGTCTCAATAGCAATGCAGACACAACAGGCAGGAGAACAGAAATTAAAGGAATTGTTCGGTATAAAAATAAAATTGGGTAAATAGATAGGCTGTGCAAAAATGTTTTCAATATAGTTAGTTAGCCAAAAATGTAATGTATAAAGGCTGGAGTGACTAAGTCTAACAGAACAGAACACTACTTCCTGCTTTTCAGCTCTCTTTTGTTTGCACTAACTGGGTACCAGGCAGTAACCAATCAGTGACTTGTGGGAGGGCCACATTGGTCATAACTTGCTTTTGAATCTGAGCTGCATGCAAAATGCAAACTCACTGAACAGATATGTTCCATGTGGCCCCCCTTCAAGTCACTGACTAACTCCGATTTAGGGAGCTAACTAACGATATTAGAAACAGTTTTTATTTTGCTCAGCCTATTAACCCAGTTTTTATTTTTACCCTAAACTTTACCCTAAAGTGCAGAGGTGAAAAGAGCCTGCAGGATTTTAAAGGTAGGCATATTAAAACCCACCTAGACTCTGGCAGTTACACAGAGTATGAGAAAACAGTTTATCTGAAAGCAGTTCCATTGTGAAGTGCTGGCTCTTTATGTAAGCTAAGGCTGGTGACACACGGGGAGATTAGTCACCAATGGATAAATCTGTGCTGCTGCGGGTGACTCTCTCTCTCTGAAATGCCTTCCCACCGGCAATAATGTGAATCCCTGGTGGGATGCGGCGCTTCGTTTTCCTAAGTCACCCGAAGTTGCCTCACAAGGAAACCACTTATGCATGCTGACCTTCAAGTGAACACCACTTACAATTAATGACCGTAAAATCGTGTCCAAGCCAGACACTTCTAAAAATTGAAATGTTGGATAACCTCGTATTCATATGTGTATAACTGAAATATATTCTGATAAGAGTATGTTTAGGAACAGTAAACTTATGGTACATCAAATCTTTATTCAGTACAGAATGCAGGTTGTTGCTGTAGATTTCCAATTTATACTGAATGGGATATAGACATAAGTAGTACCTGCCAATTTTTTTTTTTTTTGCTTCATAAGACAGGTAGTCCCATTAGCTAAGCCATGAGCTAGCTATATAGACAGCTATTCTAATTTTTTCAATTCAGCCACTAGCATTTTCCCTTAAGGAGTCAGTAAAAGTTATAAAGTGAAAGGGGGTCTTTTTATCCAGAATCTAAAGATAGTTTCACAAGTTTATGTTCATATGTTAAAACTGTATCCTACACAGAGCGGTACCTGCTGTGTATTTGTGCAGCGTAGTCTATTTCATCTTGAATGACTACACAGCAGCTTATTTTATATAAACTTACAGCTTAAGAAACAGTGGCCTCTTGTTGTAAGTTGGGAGCTCCAGTGGTTGAACTGTTTGGACAAATTACTACCTGAACATACTCTTATAAGAATATATTTCAGTTATAGACATTTGAATTTGAGGTTATCCAGCATTTCAATTTTAGAAGATTAAATCATAAATATTTGACAGTTTAGGGTCTACCATGCAAGGGCCCATAAAAGTTTTTGCATATAAAGGTTTCTTATATTAACTCATGTAAGAGGAGGAGTCTTGGAAGCTCATAAATACCTTCATATTTGATTCGACAATGAACAGGAGTTTGTAGCTCATGGAGTTGCCCTAAAATTAAAAGAAAATGTGGCTTTTATTTAAACCAGCGCATTTTTAAAACTTACGTCAATACATAGTTATTAATGTCTAGAAATAAAGGAAGATTTATGAAATTCAAGTAATAGGCAGCAGTTTCTTTCTGGGTGTTTATGATAAACAACATTTTTAGGTGTAGTTTACAAAGTTAATGGGACTACTGGATCCTAAACCAACAATATTATTCAAGAATGTGCAAATATATCACCAAATACCTAGAATTTTTTAAACTTTACCTACATTGTTTAAGAACAGTTTAAAACAGGGGTGTCCAAACTTTTTTCACCAAGGGCCATATGCGCTAAAATACACAAACAGCCGGGCCACTCACTCGAGGTGAAGGATGTATTGCCTAACCTGGTTTAAATAAAGTATATTTCAAGCTTCTTAAGCAAATATTTGTTTTAAAAATGCTATCAACATAAAATTATTACATTTATAACTACTTGTAAAAGAGCTGCTGTTGGCCCACGGGCCGTAGTTTGGACACCCCTGGTTTAAAAGCTTTAACCTTGGCCCAATATGATAGTATTATACTGGCTGAAGTATAGCTTTGTGTGCCATCTTAAGTCGGCAATACATAACCAGAACTCGTTTAGCAATTTGGCCAGTCAGCAATTCTGACCATCTGGTAAGATTGGGCCAATTTAGAGGCCCTAATACGACATCAGTCAAAAAGGCAATTAACACATAGGTAGCCCCTGAAAGACCTTCCTTTATAGTGTATGGGCAAAAATTTATGGGAAATAAAGTTTAATGAGATGAGAACATCCCTTTAAATTTATTAGGACTTCTCTTCATCAAATTAATTGTTACTTGTTATCTGAAAACCTACCCCCCTTTTTTTGAATTAGCTTATTCAGCTCAGCTATTTCTATTTTTACTTGGTACAAAATCCATTGCACAAATTTTAAATAAACCATTACGGTTTTTACATGTGCTGATGGGACTAGTTCCTTTCAAAGAGTGATTCAATCCCTTCCCCACCAATTGTGAAATGATGGATTTACAGAGAATCTTTGTATATCTTGTATGGAAATCAAAGAGACTTCAAGTCTCAGGCTACATTACACTGTAAGCCTAAGCAAGGTGGGGAATTGGTCCCAGCTAACAAACCGACAGACTATCATTTCTGCGGGATCAGGCATATAGGTTAAAAAAGTACAAATAAGTTTACATTTTTCCACATAAGCCTGAATGAGAGAGTTACTGATAAAAAAGGGTTTCATATTATTTTACTGATCAACAGAAATATTCATGTCTAAGTTTTGAAGCCATCTTTCTCCACTAAAGTTGCAATAGGTGAAGCACTTGGTTAAGTTTTGTAACTCAGTTATTGAGGCTTGCAACTCCTTCATAATTGTTCTAGTTTCTTAGTGGCCCCCTTTCTAGTCTTCTTGCATGGTCACTCACTTTTGGGGAGTTGTTTCTTGCAGATTTACAGCTATGCCATAATCTCTACATTTCTTAATGGTTGATTTACCTGTATTTGTATCCATTACCTGATGCAGCTCTAACAGGCAAAAGGGTTGGTTTGCCTTTTTATAACAAAAACTTTAAGCAAACCATAATCTACATTTTTCAGTTTATGAAAATTGCATACAAACATGCATGCACACTTCAAAAAATGTCAAAAAAGGGCACACTTTAAAACGGATACTGGAGTTACTAAAACCAAATATTTGGGCAAAAGTCTACTTTTGTATCTGCAGGATACCCACATAGATATACAGATAAATTGCCTGTACGCTATCACTGTTTTTTGTTCAAGGTGCATAGTCAAAAACATGTATAGTTTTATCAGGTAGGACAAGCACAATCTAGATAAGAAAAAAAGAAGGATTAAAATGCCATTTGAGTACTATCTTAAATTCTAATTAGGATCCTTCATAAAAGTCCCAATGAGGAGCAAAACATTGGGCACATATGGTATGTGAAAATATTGTGCTGGTCCTACCTGCAACATTATAGACATATTGTATGTATATATAACCAGTATTTATCTACAATGGCTTATATGGAAAGATACTGGAAAAAAATCATTACCTTGAAACTTTTTACCTTGCTTACAGGTATTACAGTTGATACTTTGGCTTTGCCCATGTGTTTTTAGGTGACTGGTGATGTATGCTGCACTAAGAAGTTTGCCACAAATATTACAAGACACCTTTCCTTCGTGGCGAACCATGTGTGTTCGAAGTCTATCTTTTGTGGCAAAGGCAGCAGCACAAGTCTGGTGGGGGAAAAAAATAAAGGCATTTTTAGGCTATAAACATGAACAATTAAGGGTCACACTTTTTCTTCTACAGGAAAATATCAATGTTCTGATAGCAGCATGGTTTCTGTCTTTGCAGACTATGAACAAAGTAAAGGCAATAACTGCAGGTTTCTTCCTGCTGTCTGATTACCACATCATAAAATTTACATCTGTTGTAATGGCAAGCAACACATGGAGACAAGTGATGTTTCAATAGTTTTACTATAGCTACTGGAAAGCTGTTGCCACTATACATAAACTATTTCACAACCATTAAGTCACCTTCTCAACAATAAATTATACATCAATGCACCCTACAAAGACTAGTGTGCTCTAATGGCTTGTAAAAGTTGAAGGTCACCTCATTTTTCCAAAGAAAAGGAAATGTAGATTGTTTTGACGTTATGACGACTGTTTTCAGTAATTCAAATAATTCTGCTTGTAGGCCATAATTCCATAAGTATTCTTGATTGCTCAGTGGGCTAAGTTATTACCAAACTTTCCTAAACTAAGTTATTACCAAACCAATAAAAAGGGAAAAAAATATTTAAAGGCTCTTCACTAGTCAGAGTATTATACAAAAGCATTAAACCAGTTAAAAGGAAATGAAAATTAGGAAAATGATATGTACACGTGTCAAAGAAATCACAATTGTATCCCAGTAGAATCTCAGGTACCATGGTTAAAGGAACAGTAACATCTTAAAGTGTTTAATAGATGTGTTTGCTTCAGAAACACTACTATTGCTTATATAAATAAGCTGCGGTGTAGCCATGGAGACAGTCATAAAAGATTCAAGTTATATAGCAGATAAGCTCTCTAGAACATAATGGTGTTATCGGTTATCCACTATTTAAGCTGTGCCATATAGCTTCTTTTCAGTTCTCTCCATTACTACAATGCAGCTTGTTTAGATGAACTATAGCAGTGTTTGTGAAGTAAACAGATCAGTTTTACCAGTGCAGGGCAACAGTACATGATACTGTCATTACTTTAAAACATTAATTTTTTGGTGTTGCTGAAACCATGATTTAGCATAGCCTAAAAACACAGCCGGAACACAGAACCACAGCTCACAAGTCAAATTGCTGACATAACCAAATACAAAGCAGGAAGAAAAAGAAAAGTCAAGTCTTACTTGGCATTTGAAGGGCCTTTCTGTGGAGTGAACATGCTTCACATGACAACTTAAATGATCAGGCCTGTGTAGGAAACAAAATAAAAACTGGTATGACAAAATATTATTGAAATGGCATTTCAGATGATATTTTTCAAGACAGCACCACAGTAATCAAGATTATGGGGATTATTTACTAAAACGATTTTAATTCTGATTTGCATGCTAGGGATCAAAAACAAACAATGAGCAGTTATGTCCCATGTGGGCCCCCCTAAACTCAGCGTTGTGTTGTGGCTATTATGTTAGACTTCCAGTGACTCCAGCCTTTATAAATTATATTTTTGGCTAACTATATTAGAAACTTATTATTTTGCACAGACTATGTACCCAGTTTTTATTTTTACACTGAACTGTTCCTTTAAAGTGGAACTAAATAACAATAGAAAATTAAACCAAATATGCCATAAGTGCTCCCTCTGGCAACTTTCTTTTCTTCAGCTAAATTTGTTACAGAGCAGCATGCTCCATAGCATTAAGACTTAAAACGGATTTTGTTTCTATCTGCCCGTGTATGGGGCCTTCCATAGGCCCGAATGATCAGATTAGCCAGATATCGCATTGGCTTTGATGGGCAGCTCTCTCTTTTGGAGATCTCGCCAAATGAGCAAATCTTATATTGTATGGCCACCTTTAGTGCAGAATGGGTCTCCTTGATCCCTTTCAAATACATTAAAAATCACTTGCTACAATTAACAGCAGTACTTAATGTAAAACATTAATAAAGGATTATAAACCAAGCTTTCCAGATAGCAATAGGGTCAGGTAGATCTGGTCTTAATTGTCTAATGCTACTACTTGTGAGGGCAGCTTCTATACCACCATTTTTGCAAAAAAAATTACAGAAGCAGAACAAAGAGCATATAAATCAGAAATGATCAATCATTCCATACCTAGAGAAACCTTTTCCACAAACACTACATGTGTAGGGTTTTGTGATTCCACCTTCATGAGATCGAACATGATAAGTCATGCGATCTTTTCTTTTGAAACGCTGATTGCATACTGGACATTCAAAGGGCTTTTCATCGGAGTGAGACAATTTGTGCCTGTTGAGATGGTACACATCCCTGAATGCTTTCCCACACATCTCACAAGCATGATTCTTCTTGACAGGCTTGCTAGGCTTCTTTACGGGCTGTGCAACAGGCATAGGAGGGATACTATGACTGACAGTAGGTACTGTGGTAGATGATGAAGTGGTAACTGTGGACAGGATCCCGGCAATTGTGGACACCAATGATGTTCTGTTATTGTCTCCAGCAATAGTTGAAATAAGGGGTAAGACTGGAGACGTCTGGTTTTTCTTTGGCCGAGACACTAATTTGATTCCTGTGTGGCAAGACTCGTGGCGCCTCAAATGGTAGCTGTCCCTGAAAGCTTTGCTGCAGTATGTACATATAAATGAAGTTTTGGGCTTTTCCTTCTTCACTACTACAGGTTCCTTTAAAGGTTCTGCCTGAGTCTGAGGTTTTTGTGTTACTGGTAAAGGTAACATTGGTTTCTGATCAGGGGGCTCAACAGGAGTACCCAGAAGTGGTAGCAAGCTATTTTGGGCTGCCTGTTGCTGATGATGGTGGTGATGATGATGATGATGAGTGCCATCATGAGCCTGTTAAAGAAAAAAGAAATCAAACACACTTATAAGCTTAACAATAATAAAACTAGGACATTTTTCTGCATAAAGTGTGGTTACAGGTTTACGTAGATTTAGTGCACACTTTGCTCACCATTTTTTGCAAATAATATAAAGCACTATAATTTTTAATTTGCAGCATGACCTTAAATGGGAGCTAAAGTTTAAAATAGAATAATGTTAGAAATGCTGTATTTTCCACAGAAATGCCAAACACCACAACTTGTGAAATACTAAAACATATAAACATCATGAAGCTATTCCCAGTGAGTAAATATCAGGAAATGACTCTTCAGATACTCCATAATTCATACTTAACTCCAATTAGAAGATACAAAATGGGAAATCTGCCCTCTGACAACGGTCTCAGATGCCATTCCCCTAAAGCAGACCTAATACACAATCTGTGGTCATGCCCATTATTGCAAAACTTTTGGAAAGAAGTAGCAGAATACGGTGCTCTTCATATACAATTAGAATGGCCAATATTTAGCAATTGCACAGCCTACATACAATTAAAAACAGAAAAGAACTTTATGGGAAGACTGGCAGCTGCTGCCAGGAAAACAATACTGCAATATTGGCTAAATACAGACTCTCCATCCATAACATTAGTAAAATAAAAACTACACTACATATTCCATATAGATTGGTTGGAAGTAACGATCAGAAAGGAATAGAATACAAAAAAAATATTTCAACACATGGACAACATATAGAACATCACTCTCAACACAAATAACTCCGTTCACACATTCAGATATACCACATGGTATGATACGACACAATTAACAGAACAACCACTGGTCATGGAGTTGTCCCCATACCTTGGGAATCCGCAACAAGAACAAAGACAACCAAATTATTCACCTCACAGAATTCATCAAACCAATAAACTGTTAGTTATACAAGCTGATAGATAGAGATGTTATTAGGATAGTAATACTGTAGTGTTAATATTACTGTAATGTAGTTATATTGTGGACATATACTGTTTTTGGAATTGGCGGAAATTCTGTTGTACAATCAATATTAACTAACAGTTATGTCAAGATTCTAAATAAAAACAAGTTTAAAAAAAAAAAGAAATGCTGTATTTTGTATACTTAAACAAACCTATTGCACCAGAAGCCTAATTAAATAAACGATTTATGCTTTCAAAGTTGGCCACAGTGGGCTGTCATATTGTAACTTTGCTACTCTTTGCAAGACCATGCTCAGTGTAGCCTGGGCTGCTATTGGAAGGCTAAATTTAGGGATCATCATAAATTATCAAAACAGCACAAGTCAAGAAATATCTGCCATAGAAGCTGAGGCAGCAAGACTGATTATTAATCAGAATATACAGACTGCAATTGGTCTGTGGATACAAATTTCTACACAGTCGCTGGATGCTTTACAGGGAAATAAACAAATCTGCTCGAGTTCTGGGAAGTAAGGTGGGAGGGTCCTCCCTGCCGTTTGAAAGTATGATCGTTTCCCTGTAGAGCAGTTAGGGACCATCTGAAGTTTCCCATCCAAAGCAGTCACAGCAAGTAAAACAGAGGAGGAATTTCACTGCATTCAGTCAGGTTTATTATAAAAACAGTAGAAATTTTTAATTATTTAATTAAAAGTATATTGGAGAAATATTTATTTTTCATTAAAGTAAAAATTGTAGTTTATTTTTTTTGCCTTTACATCCCCTTTAAAGGATTAGTAAATCCTGACTACAAAAAAAATAGGTTTAATTTTTAATGTTTCATTAGTACATGCTTTACATATATGTATACAAGACAACCCCTGTGGCTTGAACAAAAACACCCTGTAAAGTAAACCGTAAAACCATTGGTTTTCAAGGACATGAGGTTTATGGTACCAACAAGCTGAAGAGGGTCCTCTCACAGGATTATTAAACTGTTCTGATTTATATTAGGCCAATTGTTAGCCAACTATAGATCAAGGAAGCTCTTTGGAAGGCCCCATAAACGGTCCAAAAATCTTTATAGGCCTGGGTACAGTCACCTTAAAGAAGAACTCACCACTGCCAGTAATAAAAACCCCTATCCAGTGCCCTACATAGTCCCCCCTCCCTGCTTTGCCCCCCCCCACATAGGTGATAATACCTACAAGTGCCCCTAATCCTTTACTTGCCTATACGTGGAAGTCATGGGCAACATCTTCTGGCACTTTGGATTTCTACAGGAAGGGAGCGCTGCACATGCGCAGTTGGAGCAATATTCCTGTTCGAATGTGCCAAAAGTGACTGAAATTGCCAAAGGGAAGGAAGAGGACCCGAAGAAAACAGAAGAGCCGGAAGATGACACCATGAGCTCCATGGGCTTACTATGCACTAGGCGAGTAAAGGATTAGGATTTATAGGTGTTATCACCTATGCGTGGAGACAGCTTGGGAAGGGGTTTTTATAAGTGGGGTGGGTAAGCTCTCCTTTAAGGCAGAGGACACAGGCACAGACTCAGCTTCTCCATCTGCAGCTTCCCCTAGGCAGGTAGAAGCAGACTGGGCAATTATTCACTCAGCTATAGCTCTGCACAGCGTTGGCCTGCATCAAGACACACTGAGCGTGTGTGTGTGTTGCTTTTCAATGCCGATATCCATCCGTTGCCTTTGCACCGAGCCGACACTGTGCTTGCCAGTTCAGGAGGAGCTGAGCAGTTGGGCGCACATCGGCTTCTCTTCACAGGCAGAGAGAAACTGTGCCTTCAGCTTAAAGGATTGACAAAACAGCCCAGCAGTGCTATTTCTTAGTCTCAGTCTGTATTTCTTCTCAAAAGTAACAGTTGTTTCCCCCCCCAATTCGACAGGTGTGACTTATCTAGGACAATGAACCAAACTGCAGTAAGTTTTGTCACCCATTTCGTAGCTCCACTGGCAGGTGACCAAACATCCAAATACAGTTGCTGTACAATTGTGTTCTGGGCAGAGGTAAACTATAAAGGCTGGAGTGACTGGATGTCTAATATAATTGCCAGAATCCAACTTCCTGCTTTTCAGCTCTTTAACTCTGAGTTAGTCAGCGACTTGAAGGGGGGCCACATGGGACATAACTGTTCAGTGAGTTTGCAATTGATCCTCAGCATTCAGCTCAGATTCAAAAACAGTTATAGCCCGTGTGGCCCTGCTCAAGTCATCGATTGGTTACTGCCTGGTAACCAGTCAGTGGAAAAAACATTTTGCACTGCCTATCTATTTACACAGTTTTTATTTTTATACTGAACAATTCCTTTAAGGGACATACATTTAATGCAATACCGTTTTAAATAGGAAGCCCTCACTCCTAAATTTTTAGAGGAAAAGATTACTCACATAATGTTTCTATGCAAAATAAAAAGTTAACTGCAATGTTTGGGATCGACAGCAAATAATGCTTTCCTTCCGAGGTTGCTATACATATACACATACTTATTAGAAAATATGCAACATATGACACTAGCTCTAAGGGTTCAATTTTCACATATTCGTAGTGTTTCTAAATTCCGTATATCCGTTGACTTGCTACTGCAAACCCTCCTTATCTCTTTGGTGGTGGCGATGTAGCAATAGGCGCAATTTCTCAAGAGAGCAGAGTTGTAAATGTTTATCAGGCTTTCCATTAAAAGCTATTTGATCCTGCTTTGCCATGTGAGACACTGGCTCTGAGCTTTACTGTACATCTAAAATCCAGCAATAAAGCAAGACAGGGCTTCTGTTTGCCACAAAATAAATATGGTCATCAGTACTAGGGAACGGAATCCTACATTCAAGCAAATAAGTGGCAAGAACTTCTTACAACAATAAAGAAACCATTTTCCCTCAAATATTACACACTGTTTTAAAGATATATACCGAAACTTTTTATTCTACATAGTAACATAGTAAGTTAGGCTGAGAAAAAGACTCACGTCCATCAAGTTCAACCTTTTTTTTTATTTTTTTTTTTTTATTTTAACTGCCTAACTGCTAGTTGATCCAGAGGAAGGCAAAAAAACCCATCCTAAGCCTCTCCAATTTGCCTCAGAGGGGGAAAAAAATCCTTCCTGACTCCAAAAAGGCAATCGGACTGACAGCTGACAGCTTTTTCCCTTTAACTGTGTAACCTGTAAAGCACGATCTGCAGATTTTAAAAAACACAAATCTCCAAGGATTATACTTCCCTGGATAAAAGGCTTCACTGTTGTGGCATGTATTTGTGGCTTCCTGCCAACATTTGCAAATAGGATTTTGAGTATATATGTTCACTAGAATTCTAAAGTGGTTAATTCAACACTTTTCTCAAATGAAGGCAGGTACAGAAATGTTTGTGTAGGGTGAACTAACTAAAGCTGGCCATAGATGCAAAGATTTGATTGTACAAATCTCCAATTTGTACAATTTTTTGAGAGATGGCGATAGGACGTTCAGTTGATCAGACAGGTTAGAAAATTTCTATCGGCTACCGATAATACCTCTGCATGTATTGCCGAGCTGATATCAGTGTGAGGCTGTCTCCAGCTTTTGTCGGAAATAACTTTAGTATGATAGCTGTTAGGGGCAGAACATCATCTGATCTGTTCTTTTACTACTTTATTTGCTCGGAATGGTTAGTGGGAGGTCGGGAGATGGCACAGATTGTTTGTCAGATCTGAAGGTAAATCTGAACGTCTATGGCAGTGATCCCCAACCAGTGGCTTGTGAGTAACATGTTGCTCTCCAACCCCTTGGATGTTGCTCCCAGTGGCCTCAAAGCAGGAACTTATTTTTGAATTCCAGGCTTGGAGGCAAGTTTTGGTTGTATAAAAACCAGGTGTACTGCCAAACAGAACCTCAATGTAGGTTGGCACCCCAAGAACATTTTTCATGAGAGTGTTGCTCCCCAACTCCTTTTACTTCAGATTAGCAGCACATTGCAAACTAGCTGCAGTCCTAATAGTGGCAGAGCAAACTAAAAACTTAGCCATGCAGTATATTATTTTTACGTGCCACCCAATAAAATTCACTTTCTTGCATGGCTTATTAGCAAGTAAATAGGACACCATGCAAATCAACCAGTAGAGATTATTAATCTAAACCTTTCAACAGGAAAATGGTATACCAATCTTTGTTCTAATTTGGATAGCGAATTGTCAGCAATAGGGACATTTGCCAGTTTACGTTTGTAGTTTGTTTCCTTGCAAGTCGATCTGCTCAGTCAGTTTTTCCAGGTTTCTGATAATACATTCTTTCTAAGGATGCACCGAATCCAGGATTCGGCTCGGGATTAGGCCATTTTTCAGAAGGATTCAGATTCGGCCGAATCCTTCTGATTGCCAATCCGGGTTTGCATATGCAGATTAGGGCCAGTGAGGGAAATCACGTGACTTTTTGGCACAAAACAAGGAAGTAAAAATGTTTTCCCCTTCCCACCCCTAATTTGCATATGCAAACTATGGTTTGGATTTGGTATTCAGCCGAATCTTTCAGGAAGGATTCGGGGGTTCGGCCGAATCCAAAATAGTGGATTAGGTGCATCCCTAATTCTTTCATACCAAGAAATCTAGAAGAGTCTCTTTTTAAGAAACAATACAATTTTAAAGGTAAACCATACACCCAGAATGAATACTTGAGCAACAGATAGTTTACATCATATTCAGTGGCTTATTACGGACTCTTACCAAAGTGGAATATATATTTAAGTAAAATACTGGCCTTTTACATCTCTTGCCTTGAACCACAATTTCATGATGGTCTGTGTGCTGCCTCAGAGATCACCTGGCCAGAAATATTTCAACTCTAACTGTAACAGGAAGAAGTGTAGAAGCAAAAGACACAACTCTATACTTGTTGGGTCACGTGCCAATCAACAGACAGATTGTTTGGTATGTTTGTGTGCACCGTGAATCATACGATCCCAGGAGGCCGTCTTTTTTTAAAATGGGATTTTAGCACCGAAGGGGTTGAATTCTCCTTTAAGCGAATAAGTAATCTTTTTAGGTTTCTTACTGTTTTGTTTACAATTGAGACAGGGTCATTTGTCACAATGCTCTCATCACAAGCAATGAGCTTATGCTAAATGCTTTTAGGAGCATGGTTTATTAGAAAGTACCCTAGTAAACATTTTTTGAACAAAAACAACTTTAAAAGGGATTCGGTCAGGATTTTTATGATGTAGTTTTATTCCTAAATTACACTGTTTACCCTGCAAATAATTCACTCTACCGTGTAAAATTTAATTCCTGAAAAAGTGTATTTTTTTAAGTTGTAATATTGATGAGTAGACAGCCATTTCCTGTCATTTTACCTTGTCATGTGCTTTCAGAAGGAGCCAGCCCTTTAGGATGGAACTGCTTGCTGGCAGACATTTGTTTCTCCTCAGTGTAACTGAATGTCTCAGTGGGACCTGGATTTTACTATTCAGTGTTGTTCTTAGCTCTACTAGGCTGCTGTTATCTTGTGTCAGGAAGCTGCTGTCTTGTTACCTTCCCATTGTTCTGTTGGGTGGGGAGGGAAGGGAAGGGTGTGATATCACTCCAACTTGCAGTACAATTGTACAGAGTGAAGTGAACAAATCACATGGAGCAGCACTATTAACTGATGCATTTTGGGAAAAAAACAGTAACTCTTTAAAGTGTTTTATGTCACTGGACAGTTTTACCATTAGGTTCTCTGCAGATGCAGCATTTTGATCACCATGGTCCTCTCAGGAAAGCCTACAGTAATTAAAACGACCTTACACCTCAGCAGCTGCTCTGCATTCAAAGGAATGTGAAGCAGCTGCAAGCAATGTTCTTTCTAAGCTGTGCACATGCACAACAAATTGCGGTTTGCATAATGAAGTGTTTATGAAAAACAATTGTGTTCTTATTATGATCTACCCACTTGTTTTTTTACACAGATTGTAAAAGCAAACTAGAGGGAAGACTGACTGCAAGCATGCAAACTTTGGTTTGACCACCCTGTGCCATGAGCCTAAAGTAAAAGCTGTCCACACAATGCATGATAACCAAACTGCAAGACAATTGTTCATCATAGCAGGCAAGAGGGGTGCTGGGTAGATTCCATAAAACCATGGTAGCCATGGCAGTTTCAGAGCTTTATCAGCGCTGGATTTGCGTTGGGTTACATTAGTCTAAAAAAACATGGCTATTCAACGCAATTTCTGCAGAAACCAAAACTGCTGCAATAGATATGGGACATAATTAAAAATTAAATAATTAATATGATTTCATTAATTTGGGCTTATCTAGAAAATGTACATAAACTCCATTTGAACTAACAGATAAATAAATTGTTTCCACAAATTCTTGGAAACCATGGTAAGTGCAAAAATTTATTTACAAAGATCTCTTATGCCGATATTTTAATGCAACCCCCTCCATAAATTTGTTCTATTGTGCAGTGATGAATTCTGGGACTTGAAGTCCCTCTGCTTACTATAGTACAGTGCTCACAAAAAACATATCAATGGCCCTTAAAGGGGTAGTAGACCCTGCTGCACTGCACTGATCAACCAAACTTTACTCAGGTGTTGCTGGATTTCAAATACCAGAATAATGTAACATATACTGAAGGTTGGGGCAGGGCCGGGCCAAGGTAGTTTGGCACCCTAGGCAAGAGGTTCAATCAGCGGCCACCCACCCCCCGTTATGTATGACCATTTCCCACCTATTTACTTTTTCTTAAATAAAGAAACCTTATAACACATTAATGAATCAAACTGTACCTGTGCCAGCCAGCAGCACCCAAAATATGTCTCCCAATCTGTGCCTGTGCCAGCAGCACCCAAAATATTGCTCCCAATCTGTACCTGTGCCACCTGCATTGCCCCATAAGTCTGTACCTGTGCCATCAGCCATTGCCCCCAAGTCTGTAACTCTGCCACCAGCCATTGCCTCCCAAGTCTGTACCTGTGCCACCAACCATTGCCCCCTAAGTCTGTACTTGTGCCACCAGCTGGCCCACTAAGACTGTAACTGTGCTACCAGTATTGCCCCCTAAGTCTGTACCTGTGCCACAAGTCTGTACCAGCCATTGCCCCCAAGTCTTTACCTGTGCCATCAGCCATTTCCCCCAAGTCTGTACCTGTGTCACCAGCCTGTGCCAGAGCAGCAGCAAAAATATTGCCCCAGATCTGTGCCAGGCAAAGTGCAAGTAAGAGGGAGGTGGGGACTGAAGTAGAGCAGAACGCTGTTGCTGGAGACAGGGGCGAAGTTAAAACTTAAAGAAATTAAAAAAATGATTTCCCTTCTAAAGTGCGCCCCCCCCCCCACCTATGACTGCGTCCTAGGCGGCCGCCTACTCTGCCTACCCCTAGTTCAGGTCCTGGGTTGGGGCATGCTGGGAGCTGTAGTCCACCAACATAAGGGTTGTATTCTTAAAGCAATATTGCACAATAAAACTTTTCCCCAAATCTCCATGGCCAAAATCCTCCAATGAGAATCCAGCTCCCTGTACTTTGTTACTGTAATTTGAGTGGGAAGCTTTAAGCCCAATTTCCCAGCACTGAACAAGTATGTCCTTTATCTCCAGGTCAGTGTCATATAATGAAGAAATAAAATGACAATGACAATGATCTCTATATGTACGAAAACTGCAAGATGTCTGACATGGTGCTGGAATCAGTTCTTCTTGGTCAGTTTTTTTGCATTTATAATGAAGTTTTTGAATTCTTATTGGTGAAGTTTCTTGCATCTATAATTATGGTTTTCAAGTAACTTTTAGAGAAAAGCAGGGGGCGCTGTGAAGTTGGGTTTACAACCCCTTTAAAGAATTCAATCCCCTCTTGGAAGTCCCATCTGCCCCCCTCTGTCCATCCCCCTCTCTGCCTACCCCCTGCAGAATCTTACCCCTGGATTCTTCTGCCTGGAGGAATCGCAACTGGAAAAGCAGAGTGTGCAGCTGAACTCAAAGCCGACGTCTTCGTAATCTCCGGGCCTACTTTTTCCTCTTCTACACTTCACGTCTCTTTTGGCACATGCACAGTTGTGAAAACCCAGAAATTTGCTACAACTGCACATGCATCAAAATGCTGAATCCATTCACGAAGATTACGGCTGTGTGCTCCGCTGTGCTCACGCTGCTTTTTTGGTTGCTATTTCTCCAGGTAGAAGAATCCATTCTGCAGGTGGGATGTAGAGAGGGCAACCAAAAATACCAAAAGGAGAAAGGATGTCATGTATCTTGTTCATTTAAAGGAGCCCATACTGAAGTTTCATTGTGTGGAAACTTCGAGTGACTCCGGAAAACGAAGTGCCGCATGTGCTATCCCGCTGGAGATTTTTAATTGTAGCCAGCGAGAAGGCAGAGAAAGGCCAGTGAACCCTTACCTAAAGTTTTTGCACATAGCATTCTAATGTGTCTCACCACAAAGCAACACGTGTTAATGGAATCATTTCCAGTGTTTGTATTTACAGGACTGTGCTATTCTCCCAAATACAGGTGAAGAGCAGCAACAACTTAAGTGCAGTCACAGTTTCTTGCAGTACTGTTGAGCACAAGCAGCATAGAAAAAAAAGGAATCCCATGCACATGTATTCCTGTACAGTAGAATACATAAGAAAGGCTTTGCTGTGTTTTTTCCCCTTGAAGACTAAGCTGATTGGAGCAACATTCCAGAGGATACACATCGAAGAAATATGTACAAATTATTCTGAATTGGATGACTGGTGAAATGTCTTCAAGGGGAAAAAAAAAGACTAAGTCCAGTTGATTTGACTTATGTCTACAGATATACCATGACCTGGATCATTGGGAATCTTCACAAACACATAAGGAAGGCATTTTGGAACACCTGTTTGTAAGAACACCAACTGACCAAACATTACAGTGGATGCTGACATGTTGCTGAATGTAAAAGAATTGATTGTGCCTAATATTGATTGACCTATATGAAGGCATCCAATTAAAGCAGGGATCCCCAGCCTTTTGAACCTGTGAGCAACATTCAGGAGTAAAAGGAGTTGGAGAGCAACAATAGCATGAAAAATGTTCTTGGGGTGCCAAATAAGTGCGGTGATTGGCCATTTGGTAGCCTCTTTGTGGATTGTCAACCAACATTGAAGCTCGGTTTGGCTGTACATCTGGTTTATATACAACCATAACTTGTCTCCAAAGTCTGGAGTTCAAAAATAATCACCTGCTTTGAGGCCACTGGGAGCAACATCCAAGGAGTTGGAGAGCAACATGTTGCTCACAAGCTACTGGTTGGGGGTCAATGAATTAGACCAACATTTAGAAGACACTTAGGATCATGCAGCAAAGTAAGAACACCTAATAGAATTTTTAAGTAAACCTTACTGCAATTTCTAAGAGGTCAGTAGTATGCATTTCCAATGGTCCTAATGCATATAAATTGAGGTATGCAGTAATGTTGGTTATGAATTATATTAAATGTGGAATGAATGCAACTCCTTTTTCTGAAACCATATTGGATTACATCAGAAATCAGTTAAAGGAACCACAGATAACCCTCAATAGTTCTATTATCTAAAATATAAATAATATTTAGAATATATCCGAGAACACATAGATCTAGCTTTAAAGGAACAGCAACATGAAAAAATTTATGTTTTAAAGTAATACATATATAATGCAGTGCACTGATTAAAGTGCTGTGTTTGCTTCAGAAACACTACTATTGTTTAGATCAATAAGAAGCTGTGTAGCAATGGGGGCAGCCATTCAAAGTAGAAAAGGCTCAGGTTACACAGCAGACAAGCTCTGTAGAACATAATGGTGTTACCTGTTATCCACTATTTAACCTGGGCCTTATAGCCTTTCAATTTCCGCTGTTGCTAAACAGCAGCTTGTTTACATGAACTATAGTAGTGTTTCTGAAGCAAACAGATCAGTTTTACCAGTGCAGGGAAACTACACATGATGGTTTCATTACTTTAAAACACTTTCATTTTTTGGTGTTACTGTAACTAATTGTGCCATACAATTCCTGATTTAGGTGCACCAGATAGTTAAAGGAAATGTACATCTAATATAAAATCTGTTTATTATGTTCACATTTAAATACAATTTCAAAAATTAGGCTTTAGGTTAACAAAAACATTGCTAGGGATGAAAATATTTAAAGTTGTCACACCAAATGTATATCATGCTATTGTCCCCTTGAAATCACTGGTACCATAGTGTGGAAGAACCAGCTAATTCTAAAGGTCCCCATACACGGGCCGTTAAAGGTGGGGGGCGACAGATCACCAGAAATAACGACTTTGTCCAATTACTGTCTATTTTCTATTTGTGACCCCCCCAACTGTTCTAAACTGATACATTTAATGGATACATTTCTTATCTTTGTCCCTGCTGAGCAGAATCTCTGGGTTTCATTACAGGCAGCTGTTAAAATGGATACAATAGTTGCTAATACTCCATTTCTGTGAAATGTATCAATTAAATGTTGCAAAATTGTAATTGAATCTGCACCTGAATTACCGAGATGCCAGACAAACACCAGACACCAACATTCAACTTTAAACTTAGATTTTGGAAAAACAGTAAAAGATAAATAATGGAAAGTAATTGAAAAAAGTATTTATTTCTGGAGAACAATCTGAAAACCACTGAACAGAAAGAGTGTTTGGAAGGTGAACAACCCCTTTAAAAGCTGGTGACAGACAAAGTCGGCAACTCATCGGCCCGTGCGTGAGGCAATCCAATGGGCTTCCCCGATCAATATCGCTCAAAGGTCGGCAAGATGTCGATCAGGCAGGGTACAAAATCCCGTCATCGCAGCCGCATGTCTGTTTGTTTATGTGGTCCCATGGTCCAACCATATTGTCTATATTCTGATCCAATTGAGCCCTAGGGCCCACAATCAGATCAGCCCGATATTGCCCACCTCAATGTGGGCATATCGGGGAGAGATACGCTCGTTTGGCGACATAGCCAAACAAGTGGTTCTCCCTGTGCATGGCCACTTTAAGACATAATAGGACAGATTCTTAGTATGAGATATGATTGAGACCTCAATGACACGGTCGACTAGAGATTGTCTACAAAAAAATTACTTCCACTTGGTCTCACGCACTAGATAACTAAATGCAGAGATGAGCGGGTTTTCCTTATACTTTCAACTGTTTATTAGCAGCTGAAATTGGTTTACAGGTCAACCCTTGTACATTCATTTGCCAATTATGCATCATTTTAGAAAACATAAAAGCCAAAAAAGGCACATCAAATTACAGGCTAGGTCTGCAAATCCATGTAAAGGGTATCCTGGGTAATAAACCATGCATCAAATTACATTGATTATCCATATTCAGTAGAAGTTTGGGAGGTGGATATGGTGCTCATAATAACCACATATTATACCAAGTCTGGAACTGTCCAAACACCCTGCAGTAACACAGCACTACTCCCCCAAGGCAATGCAGCCAAGTGACACAGACACAAGCATTGGGGCAATTAAACCTACAAAGAAGTTGACGACGGGTGGCACAATCCAGGCTTTAATTCCTAGCATACACCCCCGCCACAGGTGCAGACATCAAATAAGGAATCTCCAAGGTTTACTAGGAAAAAGCCACAAGGCAGAACTTGCTGCAAAGGTGTTTAATCCCACAATTTGTTTTGGGCTAACAGCCCTTTATCAAGTGGTAGAACACTTGACTAAGGGTTGTTAGCCCGAAACATGTCATGCAATTAAACCTACAATTGCATGGCTCCACCCCAGGTGTTAGATTTCACATTGCACAGCTCTAGTAATGGCATGCCAATCTGTACATGTATGGGACCTGTTATCCGGAATGCTCAGGACCTGGGATGTTCCAGATAGCGGATCCTTCTGTAATTTGGATCTTCATACCCTATTTTTACTAGAAAATCATGTAAATATTAAAGCCCAATAGGCTGGTTTTTGTCTCCAATATGAATTAATTATATCTTAAGGTGGCCATACACGGGCCGATAAAAGCTGTCGGCAGTTTATCGACCCGTGTGAGTGGGCCTCCGACAGGCTTCCCAGATCGATATCTGGCCGAAAGTCGGCAGGATTAAAAATCCCGTCGGCCACATCTGTTCGTTGATGCGGTCCCGCGATCCAACCGCCCGTATCTGTGCGGTTCTGATCCGATCGTTGGGCCCTAGATCGGATCAGCCCGATATCGCCCACCTCAAGGTGGGCATATCGGGGAAAGATCCGCTCTTTTGGCGACATCGCCAAACGAGCGGATCTCTACGTGTATGTCCACCTTAAGTTTGCATTAAGTACACAATACTGTTTTTAGTATTAGAGTAAAAGGAAATAATTTTTTCTTTTATTTATTATTTGGATAAAATGAAGTCTACGGAAGACGACCCTTCCGGAATTAAGAGCTTTCTGGACAACAGGTTTCAGGATAAGGGATCCCACACCTTATCCCATAACATAATATCCATTCTCCGTTGCAACGTTTGGAGAAACTACACAGACTGAAAACTCCACAATCAGATCCCCTAGAATAACTACAGAAAATGCCATTGGACAACCAATTCCATGCTGGCCACAGAAAATCGGTGCGATATAGATCGATACAAAGTAATCAGAATCAAAGCTCGCCAGTCCGTTATCTGGGCGAGTCTGTAGCAGGCGCACAATGTATGCTGCGTGGAAACATGATTAAAATGCCGCACTGCAAACAAAGGGATCAATGCTGGGGCCTTGCCGTGTAACAATACGCTCTCTGTGGCTTTTGTTTTAGAACACGATCGGGACTAGTTAATATAGAATCGAACAAAGGACTCGTACAAAATCGCAGCCAGGGTTTGTGGAAGGAAGTCTACAATCTGACAAGCTAACATTCCAGTTAATTCCCCCACAGCGTTGCCTCCAGCCAACCAGCCTATTCCTCCCTCTTTCTGCTCTACAAGGACAAAAATAGAGTATCTTCTGCGCTGTCTCTCCCCTCCTGTGTCTGCCTCCGCCCGGTGCAGCCGGCTCCTGTCTCCCCTCTCTGCCCGGGGAAGGAGGGAGGGTGAGGAGAGAAGAAGGAGGAGGTGGTGGTGGATGTGGGGGGGCTGTTTGCTCCCGGGTGTCCCCGCTTCCCGGGGAGGGGAGTAGAGGAGAGGCTGCTGCCTCGGCGGCGGGGAAGGGGGAGCCAGAGGGAGGAAGGCGAGGAGGGGGAAGAGGTGGGGTGATACCGCCGCCCTTTGTCAAATTTCTACCGTATACAGAGATATACGCGCGGGGAAATGGCTTCAGACGGACAATAAGTCTCTTTTTTATTCTTACCTGAAACAAGAAAGCGGTCCAGTTGGCCTCCATGGCGTTCCCGGGGAAGGAAGGGGAGTGAAAAAAAGAGAGGGAAGGGAGGAGGGAGCGCAACGCTTGCAGGAGGAAAAAAGGAAGAAGGAAAAAAAGAAAAAAAAAGTCTGCGAAGGATCCCTACATGAAACCTACAACAAAGCAGCTGAGAATATGGCAGCGCCTAACAACTTCCGGTAACCTCTGGGAGAGACCATTAGGGAGGAGGAGGGGGACTGGTGGGGGAGCGGGTGGCGCGGCAGCTCCGCCTTCGGTCATTGGCGAAGGTGGGGGGTAGATACCATCATTTTCTCCACCACTACCACCCTCACTTGTCCTCTCCCGCCTTCTAGTCGTCGTGTGTTTGGCTAGACTCCCCCCCCGTTTTGCTAAAGCAGTGGAAGAGGTGGTGATAATCGAGTGTAAATAAACCTCCCCAATAAAAGCTGCAGTGTGCGCGTGTTTATTTATGTAGCCCTCCTTTTCTGCGTGTGATGGCGGCGGGGATCTGGGGACGTGGTAAAATGGCCACTGCTCGCTGAACGTGAATAATGTGGGGTAGTTGAATTACCTCATTCAGTGTAATAGAGGGGACCCCAGACAAAAGGGGCATCTGTTTAATCATCCTTGGTAGAATCATGCGTTACATTGACATTTCACTTATCGCCTGCGGGGAATGTTTTATAAACCACAAACTGAATGGAGTTTTTTTTGCCGTCGACGGCAGTGCTGTTCCGGATGCCTCAATTCTTGCCCTTTTCTTTTTGCCAATGCGCGAGTCAATAATGTCGCATAAGTGATAAGTGGTATCTTTTAACCGGAATCCCTCCGGCTGTTACCACAATGCTAGTTCACTAGAATCCCAGTAACAACCTGGCTCGGTAAAATGGACGTTCATTAAATTAAGTAAACGAGAACGCACCCCTCCCCCCTATCCTTCCCTCTCCCGAAGAACTGAAAATGTTAACAATGATCTGGTTACCCTCGACACAATGGCTCTTGTACGCCATTACACATGCGCAATACATAAAGCACAGACTACAGTCAATGAGCATTTCCTTCCTCCTGTTTTCCAAACACTTGCCCCAGGGCGCCCTTTTCTTTACAATCCACCATTTGTAACGCCACAATGGGCGTAGAGAGCAGGCGGGAAAATAAATATGTTGATTTATCTGGGCTTTCACAACAAATTGCTTTCTCTAGATCTCCCGACCCTCACCCCCTAGCAAATTAGACGTGGTGCTAGACTGTTTCAAATATACATTATCACATGAAAGTGTGACTATTTGTTAGTGGGCTCACTGAATTAAAAATGCTGAAAACTGAGGAAGGAGTGTTATATTCACACCTGCATCCATCTTTCATTTTTGTCATTGTGCATTACAGGGCCAGACTTGGAGGAAAAAGCAGCCATGTATTCAAACGCACAGGATGCATGATATATATTTCCAACCCCAAGGTTACCTAGAACTAATGTTTATTAATATATATTTCAAGAGTCCACTACCATATAATCCCCAGCAATATTATACACCAGCTGGAACTGGTCCTTGCAACAAATATCTCCCCCTAGTTTATATCACAACTATTCTATCAGATGGATTAGTGGCCCCATATTTACAGCGTATACTAAATTTCCTTTGAGTGCCCCCCAGCTAGACCATGCACCCTGGCAAATGCTGTCTCATGCAATTAATGCTATATTTCACAGTGTTCCATATACAGGCTGAAGTAGTTGTTCTGAGCATGAATCCTCCTGTTGCCAACATACCTATCATAAGCATAAAGGACTGGGTAGCAAGCAACTCTAATATTACTAACTGAAGTTGGTCAGAATTCCTGGTTCCACCCATATGCCAGTACTGGCATGTGCACTAACAAATCAGTTTAGCTGTGGCTAGGGATGCCACCTGGCCGGTATTTTATGGCCTGGCCAGTATTTTTGATGGTTGATCCCAATGTTATAGGAAGGCCAGTATTTTTTTCAAGAAAAGATGGCAACCCTAGCTGTGGCTGGCTATTACAGACAGCTCATTTACATTTCTAAAGTTATAAGCTCATTTATATATTAAAGACAGACCTCATTTGCATTTTTAGGTGAGCAGTCCATTTACATTTTAAAGCAAGCACGAGGCCCATCGGGCATTTGCCAGAACCCACAGATTGCCAGTCCAGGCCTGGTGCATTAACTAAGGATGAATTTCCCTTGTGTTTACATATTGTTTATAAAACCTTTGGTGCGCCCCCTTGCATGTGTAAATTGTATATGAATCCTTTGGTGTACAGTGCACCCCTTTATAAAAGTGCCTGCCTAAAGGCCCCCATACACGGGCCGATAAAAGCCGACAACAGACTGAGTTGGCAGCTTATTGGCCCGTGTGTGGGGCCATCCGACGGGCTTCCCCGATTGATATCTGGCCGAAAGTCATCCACGATCTCGATTAGACAGGTTAAAAACCCCAGTTGGATCGTGGCGCATTTCTGTGTGTATGTGGTCCCGCGATCCAACCGCCTGTATTGCCTCCATTATGATCCGATCGTTGGGCCCTAGGGCCCACAATTGGTTCAACCCGATATCGCCCACCTCAGTGTGGGCATATCGGGGAGGGATCCGCTTGTTTGGCGATATCGCCAAACAAGCAGATCTCCCTGTCTATTGCCACCTTTACATATATGCTTAGTCGTTTTAAAACAATAGGAATACAAATCTGAGCGTAGGAAACCTGCACAGAATCTGCTGTAGTTGGTACAATTACATAAGCTACGCAAGTCTCTACTAACATTTTACTTCACCAGTTTATGGTAATTGGTTGTTCACCTTCAAACAACTAGTTGTTTTCAGATAGATCACCAGAAATGACTTTTTCCAATTACTGTCTATTTTCTATTTGTAACCGTTTTTCTAATATTGAAGTGTAAAGTGTAATTTTTCACCTTATAAAGAAGCTCTGGGAGGGGGGTTCTAAACTGATACATTTAATGAATACATTTTTTATCTTTGTCCCTGCTGAGCAGAATCTCTGGGTTTCATTACAGGCAGCTGTTAGAATTGATACAATAGTTGCTAATACTCCATTTCTGTGAAATGTATCAATTAAATGTTGCAAAATTGTAACAGTTTAGAGTCTGCACCTGAATTACTGAGGTGCCAGACTCAAACACCACAGGCACCAACATTCAACTTTATACTTAGATTATGGAAAAACAGTAAAAAATAAATAATCAAAAGTAATTGAAAAAATTCGAAATTTCTGGGGAACAATTTGAAAACAACTGAACGAAAAAAGTGTTTGGAAGGTGAACAACCCCTTTAACATGTATTTATATAGCACCAACATATTTTGCAGTGCTGATGGTATAAATGCTTGCTAAAGGTGATTTTGCATGAGGAAGTGGTCTGACACCAGTAATTTTTTGCCTGTCAATAATGTAAAGGGACAACAAATTGCTCTGAGAGGTCCACATGGTCGGACTGGGCCGGCAGGACACCAAGAAAAAAACCCAGTGGGCCTCAGCCATTGTGTGCACGCCCAGACCCGCTCCACAAAGCTGGCAGCTGTCTACTTTCCTGCTCTACTGACTCCTCCGCCTGATTGTATGAAGAAATGATGCACAGGTACATGCTGACAGGGGAGAGGGGGATTTGTGGCTGGGGAGGGTGGCCCGTGGAGGGGGTTCTGATGAGACCCAGAACCCCCAGTCCAACACTGGGTCTCTGACTCACACAGGCAACAGCCCTGTGCATCTACCCCTCCCCCTGGTGCATGAGCATACTGCAGCAGGTGTGCAGAATATAACATTCAGAAAGTGGTTGCAGATGTGTGATTCATGTGCAGCAGAACACACGGTCCAGTACCCTCTCCCCCTGCAGAGTCTAGAGTTATCATTTCATCATTTATTTATATAGCTACAAAAAGTTATGCAATGCTTTACATTAGTTTATAAGGAACAAACAAATGGTGAATAATAAACTGGGGTGTGCAGAGTAAAACAGGACTAGAAGGGCCTACTCGCTAGAGTTAACAAATTAAAGGTTAGGGTACTAATAAGGATTTCAGAAACAAAATAGTTTTTTTTTTATAAAACAGCTATGACTGCTTAATTAAGATACATTAAGAAAACTTCCCTACAGATGGGTGTTTAGGCAATGTTTGAAAGTTTGTAAAGAAGGAGACAGTCTAACAGCTTAAGGCAGAGAATTCCAGAGAAAAGCAGAAGCCAGAGAGAAGTCTTGTAGACGAGAATGAGCTGAAGTGATGAGAGGTGTATTTTGAAATCCAAGATAAACTATAAAGAGGGGCTTCATTGTTAAGGGCTTTGAATATGTGTGAGGAGTTTGAATTTGGGTCAAGAGGAGACTGGGAGCCAATGAGAAGATATGCATATGGGAGCAGCTGTGTTGTGAAAGGTGACTTTGTAAGGAAACCTTACCTGGCGTCCCGTGATGGCAGCACTTCCCTTCCTCCTTGATGCAGGTGACGTCACGTCAGGCCTGCATCAGAAGTAGACGCCCGTGACGGATTGGATGCCGGCATCAAAACGCCTGCGTTGGATTGGACGCCCATGTCGGATTGGACACCGGTGTCAAAACGTCACTACGTCAGCATAATGACATCACCACGCTTGTTTTGGCGCCAATTTGGGCCTATATAAGTCTTCAGTAAGCTACAGACTATAGGTCTTACTTAGTGAGTTCCTGGGTGCGTTTATATCTGTTTGATTCCTGTAGTTGACATCGGCCTGCCTTCTTGACTACTGAACCTATTCTGCCTGGATTGACCTTTTGTCTGAACTTTGACCTCTCTCCCATTTAACCCATTGGATACCTCAAACTGTGTTGAACTTGCTTCCTCCTTGTTCTGAAAACCTACTAGGAGCCTTCGGGCCCTGACAGACTTGTTGGAATTCCTTTGAGGAGTAAGTTGCAGTAATCAAGGCAGGAGATAATAAGAGACTGGATTTTGTTGTGTCTGAACTGAGATACGGTTGTATTCGGGCAATGCCCAACTGAATATGATGAGAATTTGCTTGGATGTGTGGTGAAAAAGACAGATGCCTCCTAGGCAGTGTGCCTGTGTGGTTGAATGAAAGGGGATTTTATTAACTGTGTGTGAGATCTGAGGGACAGGGGAAGATGTTGGAGGAAATATAATGAGTTCTGTATTCAGTTTCAGGTGGATATCCAGGAGGAGACAACAGAAAAGCAGTAAGAGAGAGAAAGAGGTCAGGACTAGACAAGTAGAGTAGAGCATAAAGGTGATACTGTCCAAACGACTGAATACGTTTTCCTAGCAAAGTAGTATAGAGTGAGAACAGTAGTGGGCCTAATACAGAGTCTTGAGGAACTCCAACAGAGAGAGGAAACATAGCAGAAGTTGTTAGAGAAGGCACCTTTAAGGGAATAGTCCAAAAGATAAGTGTTATGAATGTCAGCTGAGTATAGATTGTCTAGAGGGAGTGTGTGGTCAGCTGTGCCAAAAGCTGCAGAGAGATCTAGAAGAATGAGTATGTATAAATGACTTTTAGACTCTATTTACATTTGTAAACATGCCTTTACAGCAATTTGGATATGAATGAAAGAAGGGAAACTGGATGAGATTTGGCAGGAGAGCTGGGATCAAGGGAAGGTTATTTGAGGATAGGAGTTATTGCTGCTTGTTTGTATAAAGATGTAAAAGTACCTGAGTACGTGAAAGGTTAAATAGGTGGGTAAATGCAGGAGATAGTGTATCAGAGATTGGATAAAGGAGGTGAAAGAGTATGGAGTGATGGGAGCAGGTTGTGGGGTTTGAGCAGGTTAGAAATTTGTTGAAAATGTATACACTATTATTTATCTGCACGTCCTAACCAACCATCAATTACGGACTACAAAAGGGGATATCAACTATTGATGGATGTACAGGCAACTCCATTAAAGAGAATTCACAAAAGAAGAAATATAAGAGGAGTTATGAAACATTGCACCATCTATATATATATATCGTAATACTAATGTGATTGGAGAAAGATAATGAAACACATAATACAAATACAAAATTATTTGGTGATTAAGACATAGTTCATTGTGATACAATAAATTAATTGGAATACATCAAGTGTGTGTCTCATTACTATGAAATTAGATCCCTTTGGATTCTCAATTAATTAAATATAAAGTGCTTGTGTGCATACAGTGACTAAAGTAATTCATCTCAGTAGCTCCTTATGTAATACATGTTCAGCAGTAATCATACTTGGTGAAGCGATTAAAACATAACCTTTAATTCATCAACTGTTATAAAAGGAGAGCACCTAATTCATGGGTTAAAAACAATTAAAAACAAGTAATGATTTGATCTCCTGATAGGAGCACCGGCCCTGGGTTTTGGTTAAGTTGCTACAATCACTTGAGGATGCCTAACATTTGTCACCCCCAAGTCTTTCCAGCCTTTCCTTCTCCTTTAAACCTGACTGTGTGTCTCCTTTTATTTTACTCAACTCCTTAGCGCAAACATTCCTTTTATTTGACTCAACTCCTTAGCACAAACAGAGCTAAGTATTATTTACAGGAATATGCATTGAAGAATAAATTACACGATTATTCACGAATAAATTGGAGTGCGAGTCCTTTTGCAAATAAATATATATATATATATATATATATATATAAAATTAGTGGTGAACAAAACTTTCCCTTGTTTCTTATACAGTAGTTTATACAGGAACAGTGGCCAGCTCCATGTTGTAGCTCCCACCCTTTCTAGCTATAGTCAGGTGATCACACTGGGGCCAATAAAAGGGCAACTAAGTTTGAGAGTTTTACTGTGAAAGCAGCAAGTAAGT
>CM044434.1:62880793-62909309 GCA_024363595.1 Xenopus borealis | reverse complement strand
GGATTGGGATCCAGTGAGCCCTCTCCAATCCAAACCTTTATAACCAGCAAAACCAAAAAAAGAGGTAGAGTTAGATAGTATTAAGACAAGTTCATGGGAGCCGACTAGTTATTCATGCAATACTACAGGGAGCAGGACTGCACAATTAACTATACAGCTTCCCAAAACAAATTATCTATTGAATAATGTGGCAAAGGGATAAACACACAGAACAGGCCCAATTTAAGCATCTAGCACACATACACAATGTGCTATTCCCAATTGAATTAACTACTGTGCACAGTGTCAGATGCATAAAGGTTGCTCCATCTGCAGGATTATAGAGGTATGTGTTAGACCAGAAGTATCTGTTTGCATGAAGCTGATGAGCTCAGCACTGAAGCAGTTGCTTGAATACATACAATTAAGGTACTTTTCATATTGTGATATCTTTACAAACACCCATTGAGAACAGTATAGTAGGAGCATTATTTGATACATCCGTGGTAAAAGAAAGCAGTCCTACCATGGCCCAAATAGATTGATACTGAATGAAACAAGCACTTCTATATTGTTGTAGATATTATATATTCCAGGATTAAAGTCTAGAAAGGGATCCATTACGGTACAGAATCTAAATTTTAAACTTTCAGGGCTTTGTGGTAAAAGCACCCCAAAAATCCCTCAGTCTAATTTGTATCCAACTATAAACGTATACGTTATATTCTTTTCCTCCACATCTAGCAAACAAATGTGGAAACATACACTAAAGAAGGCTGTCTGGAGGCACTGCATTGACTGATAGTAACCATTACACAAGGGTCAACCCCCCAAGTATAGGTATGTGTGAGCAACACATTCTGAGGCTGCCTAATTTAACATTCCAATTGAATTCTACCCAGTTCTTAGGTTAGGAAGAGAGTGGTTTGATTGTATAACCCCACTGTCTATTACAACACTCGAAATACTTGTAGTTACCGAGCCAAGAGATAGTTCACGAAAATAAATCCCACAAAAGTCTAGACCTGCATAGCCTGAATGTGCATTGACAATTCATATTTGTCTCCTCTCTTATATAGAGAGCATTGGGTTGCATAATGATCACTAAGAAATGTCTAAGGGCGATATACTCTTGTCCCCTCAACACAATCCTAGTTATATGCATGGCAGGTTATGAGACTACTTTTTATAGTTTTATTTGTTCAGAGGGTTCATTCTACATTTAGCAGTTTCATTTAAAAAAAAAAAAAAAAATATCAGTACAACATCAGGATCTCATTGAGGAGAGTACCAAGATTAAGCATTAAAAGGTTGTACTTTTTAGGGTCCTGTTAAATGTGTTTTGATCCCTTACACTTTAACAAGTACATTTTTCAGCAAGCATGCAAGTTACACCCTTTGAGTATAAGAAAATGTTTATAAAGGACAATTTGACCCATGGGAAGACTGCCCATTTTTACAGTGGGTGAAGTTTTATTGAAAGGTATCACATTAGAAAGTAAACATGTCGGTATGTAGTTGCTATGCATACGCTATGACTACTCCATCACAAGCTGCAACAGCATCCATGTAAAGGTCAGCATAGATTTGCAAAGCTCAGTCTGCAATGGGTATAGGCTGAAAAAGTATCCCTCCCACAGCAAGTTACACCAACATCTGAGTTCATTTAAATTTTAATGTGATTTAAAACAGCAGATGTTTAGAACCAGAGGACATGCATGTTTAGCAGTATTGATATTATACTCTACCTAGTAGAATGAGGCCCACAAGACATTCACATGTATTGTGGAAATACGCCTACAGACAGGAATAGAAAAAGACATGTTCTACAAGCACAGGACTAAATTTATAAAACAGGATCACAGAATCACTTATGATTAATGGTTCTCTTAAGACAATTTTCAGCATAAGGTCAATACTGCCAATTTTGTCTAACAGTAGCACTTGGAGTCATACCATGGCCTCCATATTTGATCTGATCCTCCTCAAGCCTCCATTTGACACTCCTAAAATGATTGAAATGTCCTCCACAATCCTTTAATCCATCTGTTCAGATATGTCTACAGAAAGACACATGAAAAGGCAAGGTAAAACAAGAATTCCCCCAGAAAAAAAAAATACATAATTTATGGTAATCAAACACCAAGACCCACAGTGCCATAACCATAGTAAACACCAGCTGCTGCCTCTGAAGAGTGGCTAAACTGGAAGACTCTAGAGTTGTTAAAATACAGTGTCAGGCATGAGGGAAATGAGGGCACTAAGGAGCCAGTCTGATGGCAATACTACACAAAGAATTCAACACGTCAGCAAAATTGAATAAAACAGTGGCTTAAAAAAAAAAAAAGTAAAGAAAACTGTATACAACACGCGGGTCTACAAAAAGCATCACGTGTTTTCATTTATGTACGAGAGCGAGATCTGCTGTGACGGGGAGAGTAACGTGGAGAACCACGGCTTCGTCTTGGAGAGTAACTTCGGCTGCGGCTGTTGCTTCTACTACGGCTCCTGCTACGACTGCGGCTGCGTGACCGTGATCTTCCATAGCTGGGGCTTCTTGGACCATCTACCTTAACACGAATGTAGGCAGTCTCTCCCTATCAATGAGAGAATTTGGATTTGAACAAGCTACTCTTCACTAGATAACCTGAATGTATTGGGTACACAAGTGTGACAAATATGCCTAGCATATATGGTATATAATCTGTATAACTCCCATACATCTGTGGTACCTTGTATATTTAGGGAGAATTGCTTTAATGCTTTAAGTTAAGTTCTTACGTTAGTACCTACCTCATGAGACCTAAATTTAGTGTTATCCAGCTTCCGTACTGCATAAGTCATATCTTCCTTCCTCACAAACTCCACAACTCCAGTACCATCACGGAACACATCGGCATAACATACATCACCTGCCTCACGCATGTGATCCTTTAAATCCTGCCAGCTGCCACTTGGAGGCAACCCTAGAAATAGAAGGTTAGGACAGACCATCAGATTTCAGCATAAAAAGGAACAGTTGTACAAAATTAAACCCTATGAATGGAGAATAAGTATTTTCCTTTAGTATATATCCAAAACACAAGACATTTGCTGCTAGAAGTATATCAACTTTAATGTGTTACATTTCTACTTGTAGCAGTCATCTAGACTGGTTTTGCAACAACATATGATGCACTAAGACAGCCATACTGTGAGATTGATCAATGCTTACTCTGAAAACCACCTCCAAAATACTGGTTTGCATCTTCTGATGCTTCCAGTGGGTTTTGCAACATCCCACATCCTTAAATTAAGCTACAGAAAAAGCTGTAACATGGGTTACATTTACCCAGTTCTTAAAGGGATCCGGTCATGGGAAAACACATTTTTTTCAAAACGCATAAGTTAATAGTGCTGCTCCAATAGACTTCCGCACTGAAATCCATTGCTCAAAAGAGCAAACAGATTTGTTCATATTCAGTTTTGAAATCTGACATGGGGCTAGACTTTTTTCAATTTCCCAGCTGCCCCAGTCATGTGACTTGTGCCAGCACTTTAGGAGGGAACTGCTTTCTGGCAGGCTGTTGTTTTTCCTTCTCAATGTAACTGAATAGTACACAGTGGGACATGGGTTTTTACTATTGAGTGCTGTTCTTAGATCTAACAGTCAGCTGTTATCTTGTGTTAGTGAGCTGTTATCTGGTTATCTTCCTATTCTATTAGGCTGCAATATGTGCAATTTCCAAGAATATAAATAGCCCAGTGAGCAACCAGACAGGGTCATTTGCCACATTACCAGTATATAACCAACCTTCATTTTCAGAGTTGTAACTGTTAGCTGGCTTTCAAGGAGAGGGATTTTTTTAAGCATTGTGATACAATCATCTACTGGGCAAGGACCAAACATGGTGTAGCTTCAATTTGTACCAAGTACATACTCTTTTCACTAAACTTATGCTGAAGTGGGTATACTAGTATTATGCAAGCATACAATAACAGTCGCAATATCCACTAGTATAGCATGATAATTTCTTTATTTTACATATACACACCAGATATTTCCAGAATTGTTTAATGAGTGGAGGAAAGCAGCTTCACCCAATACACTGTTACAATATCTTATAACATATTTTCACTGTGCTTATTATAACAAAGCTGCCAGCTGGCAATAGTTTTACCTGACACAACCACTCTGTATTCTGAACGTCTTGATGGTGGTCCATATCTCCCTCGTGGAGCTCCTCCACCGCCTCCACCACCACCTCCTCCACCGCCGCCACCACCACCACCGCCTCCTCCTCCTCTGCCTCCAGCTCCTCGACCACTTCTTGGAAATTCGACACGCAAACGATAGCCATCATAATCATAGCCATCTCTACCATAGACAGCATCTTCCGCATCCCTAAAAGGAACCAACGTAAGACATGTTTTATTGTATAAAGTAGGAAAAGTTTATTCACCCAAGGCGATTACCACTGGTGTTGTCACTCCTATTGAGTGCAGTCACACACTAACCAAAAGTGATACAAGTTCACACCTGGCGATTCTGGGAGATTAATTGCCTGGTGACTAATCGCCTCCTCTTTGGGGCGACTAATCTCCTTGAACTGCTTCCCCATCTTGCGCCACTATAATGAAAAGTCGCCTAATGCAGGACACAACACGTGTCCAGATATCAATCGGGAAGACCCGTTGGAAGCCCCCTTACACGGGCCGATAGCCCCTTGGCGTCGGTAATCCGTTCGTTAGCATGAAAGGGGTGGCTGGGAATCCCAATGCTTAGCACGAAATTCTAAAAACTTATCCCGTAATGCAACTCACATTACATGTTGCCAATAAACTGCAAAGTCGAAGATACAGGCAGGTTTACGGCTTCAAGCTGTGTTTATTGGTAAATGTTTCGAGCCTTCTAGGGCCCTTTGTCAAGTATCTAACCCATAAACACACTTAAAATCAGCTGTCAAATTGGTCTAAACGACAGATATCTGCAGCTTTTTCTGTTCGTTTATGGCCAGTACAAGTTTCCACTTTTCCAAAATTATTTTCTTCTGACCAACCGGTCGGAGCCCCTTGGCGTCATAGTAATCCAATCATTCAACCATATGGCCAAACGTCCGGATTACCCCGATATAGCCATGCCGTGTCACTGGCATATCGGGCAAAGATCCACTCGTTCCAGAGATGTCGCCCAATGAGCGGATCTTTGCATCTATGGCCAGCTTGAGAGCCACTTTGCAAACCGAAGCTCCGCGTGTCATGCCGCAGGCGACTTTTTCGTTAAGAGCCGGTGCAAGACAGGGAGAAGTGGTTCAAGGAGAGGATTAGTCTCCAGGTGACCAATCTCCCAGAATCGCCAGGTGTGACCTTACCCCAATTTGCAGTAATGTAACTACTCTATCAGAGCACAAGTTACTTAACTGGGGGCAGCTGGGAAACTGACAATATGTCTAGCACCCATATCCGATTTCAAAATTGAATACAAGATCTGTCTGCGCTATTGAAATTATTAATTATTAATGGTTGCCTTTTTTTTTTAATTGCCATGACCGTATCCCTTGAATTGTACATAAAACAGATTTAACTTAAAGAATACCATAAACCTACCCTGTAGCACCCATTAGGCCTACTCCATTCACGAGGCGCGGGTACATAATATATGATGAAGGGCTAGTTTTAAATTGAATAAAAACACTAAACAAGCCGCATGGTTGGAAGCAGAGACATCAGGCTGAGGTAATAACGCACACAAACACTGGGAGGGAGGGAGTTCCCTCTCCGGCGCACATATACGCACGTGCAGCAAGGCCGCGGAACAAAGAGAAGAATTGGGTACTACACACAAGTGGCGCTATTTGCTACCACGGCGGCGACAACTAGGGATTTACACGTGTTAATGGCGATATACAATGGCTGCGTAATACCGCGCGAGGCGCCTATCACATAAACGAAATTAAAGAATTCAATATAAACACGCGGCAGAACAATGTTAGTCGTGAGTCAGCCTGCACCGCCAGGGCAATCGTCCCCCCCTACCTACCCCCTCAAAGCTTCCACAAAAGTTCTAATACTACGCGGCGGCGTTGGACTTTTGGCCTTAAAAACAAAGTGCCCCAAACACAGAGGTTGGGAATCCAGATATCCACAAAACTACTAAGCAAGTCAATCGGTGCGATAAAGCCCATTTAGATAAGGAATATTTACCTTGGGTCCTCGAATTCCACAAAGGCGAAAGGGGGGCCACCTCTGCGGTTCTTTAGATCTATATCCCGGATAGCTCCATACTTGTAGAAAACGTCCTCGATGTCCTTGGTGCGGATGTCAGGCGGGAGATTGCCAACATAAATGCGGCAGTCGTTGTTTCCCGCCGGCCCCCTAATCACGCCGCTCGCTGACTCATCCATCTTGATGGATTTAAAGGGAGACTAGCTGGGAAGAAAAAGAAGGGCTATGGAAGCCAAGAAGAGTTTCTAGACGCAACACAGAAGATGGCGGAGATTACTTCCTCTCTTGCCTTGTCCGCGCAAGGATACTAAAAATTTGCTGTGAATCGTCCCCAACAAAGGTAATCTTACGCCGCGAGAAGGTAGAACCTTTCGTTCCCACGTCTTCGCGAGGATAAGGTTTTACTCCTCTGCACCGACTACCGCCCTAAGAAAAACCAGCTTCACCGAGCTAATATTTATACAGAAACCTGAGCTGAACCCGATTCTCTGTACGAGATAGGAGGGTTTTGTGTAACCTATGTGTTACGCCACGTCCGCCAGTGAAATGCGCGCCCCGAGTGGGGGAGGCCAATGGGCGTCGTTTGAAAATTGTTTTGCTGCTTGTCCGTGCACCACATGGCCGCAGGCTATGATCTTTTAATACACCTCGAGATTTCTTACGAACGCAAAAAATAAAATTCTTGACTGTGATCAATACATTTCCTAATTTACACTGAGGTGGGGGACGTGCATATTTGTGTTATGTGTGTCAGTCCAGCTTGTTTAAAGGAATTAAAGAAATACATAAAGCATAGAACCCAGGTGATACACCCAATGTTGTAATGAGCCAGTATCACTATGATAACTACAATAACTGTACTTTTTAAAATTTATTGTATTTAGATATGTTAATAACTTTATGCAATACTTATTTTTTACCAATTATTAATTCTGATATAGTTCCTGTTAAACTACTACCTGAAGTGGGTAGGGTTGCCACCTTTTCTTAAAAAAAATACCGGCCTTCCACTATATTTGGCTTTTTTCCCTATTAATAGCGATCAGCCATCAAAAATACCGGTCAGGCTGGTAAAAAAACGGCCAGGTGGCAACCCTAGAAGTGGGGCCTGGGTGCAGGCAATCCCCACCCTCTTCCAAAAGTAGGGTTGCCACCTTTTCTTTAAAAAAATACCAGCCTTCCTATATATTCAGCTTTTTTCCCTATTAATAACATTGGGACCAGCCATCAAAAATACCGGGCAGGCCGGTAAAAAACCAGCCAGGTGGCAACCCTATCCAGAAGCGATATTGGCATGTGCGTAAACTGGCAGGCCTGGTGTAGTGGCACCCCCAGTCAGGACTAGGTATTTTTGATGGTTTATCCCAATGTTATTAATAGGGAAAAAAGATAAATATATAGGAAGGCCGGTATTTTTTTCAAGAAAAGGTGGCAACCCTACAACACAAGCAGAAACTGTTCTTTTAAATGCAGTGTTGATTTCAGTGTATCTGCTTCTCTTCGCATTGCTAATTTACATTAGTCCCCTAGCCTGTCTACAAATGCAAATATCATTTACTCAGTCAGTGTCCTACTTACCACTTCATCAATTTAATTATCACGATGCATATGTATTAAGTTTAACAAGGTGTTAACACGGGGGCTTGTACAGAAATCACTGAAACCGAAACATTCCATTAATTCAGTTTGGTTCCCATTAGTTTCATATTTCCATTGCCCCTGTCTCCCACATGGCATGTCCCATGCAGCAGCAGAAAAATGGAATGTTGGGTATAGCAGCTTGGATATCATGCACTGACGGGGGCGTTCCAGGTACATTTGGAGTGTTGGGACCACATAACTAGTGCAGAGATTGCAACTGCACTCTCGGCACTAGCAGAGTTGAAATTCTGTTTTGCACTATATCTAACTGCTGCCTCGAAAACAAGTCCAGTGCAATAGGTTTTATAGTAGGCCCAGTCTGACACTGCTGGAGACAACCGTGGAAATTCTAGCTAGTAAAGATATGGTGCTTGTGGGAACAGACCAATTGGATACAATCTGTAGTATGGTCATATATGATCCTATGAACTGTGATTATATCTAAGCTTGGCCGTTACAATTCAAGTGCCTGGCTGAACAAAATCCTTAAATCACGCGACATTTTCCCTGGACGTACTCCATATCAGCACTCTCCAGGGATATCACCGCCCCAAATGCCCCATCAGAAGGACCCTCCCCAAGAAAAACCACTCCCACTACCACAGCCTTTTTTTTTTCCTTCTTGCTCCTTTGAAAGCAACATTTTTGCTTTTTAACCTTGGGAAAGCATTACGTGACCAGAAATGGCACCTAGGGCTTGGGGTTTTTAATCCATGAGATCTTTTCACCTGCACATGTATGCTTGATCACGTGCCTTCCTGGCTGTTATGATGGCATCTAGCGGCAAGTGCGTGCCCCCCCCCATCCGTGTGCCCTCCTGGTATGTCTAAAGAGCACCCAGTGGCAACAGTTTGTGGCTCTGCACCCTTTGTATTTTTGCGGATGGGGAGGGAGGTGGAAGGTCCAGATCCAGGAAGTAGACGTTGCTGGAGAAGATGACGCTCGTGAACCTGGTTGGAGGGGACCTGCACAGAGGGGTAAGTAGCAACTTAGGGGCATTTGCCCGGGGGGAGAGGTAGGCCAGGAGGAAGGGGGGTCTGTGGGGGGGAGGGGTTGAATTCTCCTTTAATGCACTGAATCCCCTCATTGTAATTTGTTATAGCAGGGTATTGCTCCAGTCCTTTGGAATGCACTGAACTTTCAGTTGGCTCTGCATTGTGTTATAGTAGTTAGTGCAGAGTCTGGTAACAATCTCTGGGAACTGGCTAACTGGATGCATACCTGAGTAGCCTCACTTGAAGGTAATCATGTGATCAGTTACACACTACCTGAGCTGTCTTGTGTTATTCTTGCTGCTACACTGAGTAATTCCTTGAATACTTTTTTCTTGCTATTAAAGATGTTATAGCAGTTAGGAAAGATATTTAGTAACATCTGAGAACTGCTTAATATACTGTAATGCATACCTGGAAGTATAATCATGTTATAATCAACCCCCTTAGGCGTTGCGTGCTACCAGCAAGTAACACAAATTATTGCGGCAGGCAGAACTCATGATTGTAATCATCTGCCTATCTAAATGTATTACTTTGTGTTACCTTGTATTTATCATTCCGGGAGTGTGTTCTCTGTAAAATACTCATAAGTGGACTGACTATTCATTTTGCTATTAATTGATTTTGGAGCCCCGTGTTATGCAAAAGTCCAGGGACAACTGGGCTGTAAGCATACCAAAGCTATAGCTGATTGTAGGTTTGCTGTACTGGGCATGATGCATGTTACTAAACTGCAGCCCAGAGTGCATACTATTATCTTAAGAAATTCTAAATCTGTGGTTTTAACATGCCTAAATCTACAGCACAAATATCCTGTCCTGTTGTTTGTATGCTGTATTAGCTGTTTTGTAGGCCCTGGCAGTATTTTACGGCCAGGCAGTATGGAGGTGTTAAGCTGTAGCCCAGCTGCATGTTTCTTGTGCCCTGTGGTGCGCAAGTTGGATATATCATGTATTATAACTGCAGCTGAACCACCAAGTGGATGCTGGTAATATGCTGCAGTTGAACTGAAGTGTCACTGGGCCTGTATATTTATTGGTCCCTGGTATAACCAATGTTTAGGATGGGATGCTAAACTATTCCTCTGAGTTTTGCACAGATTGTAGCAGCATTGGCAGTATGCTAATATGAATATGATTTTCTCTGCATGGCATTGTCACTACCTTCTACCACTAATTTAAGTTATTTGTTTTGAGATGGTTCAGAGGTTGCTCCATTACAGGTTGAAGCAGGCCCTTCGGAGTGTTTTGCTAATCTCTGCATGGCTAGGTTCTACCACAGTACTTTGGTAACTTTCAGTAATGCTTGTAGGTTTTGCCTATTTCAGTAGACCTAAAGGCTGACAGGTTGCAGCCAGTCTCATGATCATCTTCTGTAGTACAAACAGGTTAATAAGAAGGCTGGTAAATCTCATCTTAATAAGGTTGCATCCTCTCTGCCTAAGCTGTACCGCTGGTGGCTTGTTCTTAATAAAAATTTGAAATTGGATTTCATGTTTTATTTGAAAAGGACTTTTATCATACAGATTTTTGTGTCTGGGTGATGGGTCTACTTGGGTTCCATCAGGATAAGGGACAACCACATTGCTTAAGTAGAGCGTGTGTGGTCTTGGTCCTAGGTGGGATGAACTCATTTGTTCCTGCCTAGTGCCTGTGTTGGCTGGGTATGTGTCTTCCTGTTCTCAGATCATTAGTGTTGTGACTTTTCACAAGGTGATGAGGCATCATTTGTCCTGCCTGTTTCAGGTTAAAGGGGAATTTAACCCCTCGCACCCTAACCCCCCTCCCTTCCGGGCCTACCTCTCCCCTAGGGGAAAATGTCCCTAAGTCACTACTTATCCCTCAGTGCAGGTCCCCTCCAGCCAGGTTCCTGGAAGCCATCTTCTACCTACAGCAACGTTTTCCTCCTTCGGCGCTTGCACAGTAGGACACATTTGCCGGTTAGTACTACTGTGCATGCACCCAATGTTCAATCAGTGAACTTTAGGCGCGTGCGCAGTGGTACAAACCGGCAAATGCATCCTACTGCACATGAGCGGCCAGCTGTGAGTTTCCTTGGGTAGCACTGGGTCCTAGCAGTGTTTTCTTCCTCTGAATATCATTGTTCATTGATCTCTTCCTCTAGGTTGGAGTTGAGATCAGCTACTCTTATAGTGGATAGTACGACAAGTTCAACAGTAAGTTATTACAATATTATCCAAGAGGCTGTTCTAGCCTAGTTTCCTCCCAACTGGGCATTATGCTTGCTATGTCCCGGAGTGTGCTGATATGGAGTACATCCAGGGAAAATTATATCATACTTACTGTGATTTTCCTTTCCTGGATGTACTCCATATCAGTATGTTCTTATTCCATCTACAATGGTTTTCTCGTAACAGACGCCATGGTGGTGGTGGTGGGAGTAGCTTTTAAAGCTTGGGGAGGATCCTTCTGATGAGGCATGGGGGTTGGGATATCCCTGGAGAGTGCTGATATGGAGTAAAATATTAACAATGTGTGGAAATCACAGTTCTCTTTAACCCTTCAGTTTGGTATTCAGCCAAATCTCTCTCAAGGGATTCAGGGTTTGGTCAAATCCCAATATAGTGGATTCAGTGCATCCCTGCTAGATTCCTCCTGAATAAACAAAAAGATGCTGAATGTGCATACAAATATAATTCACACCCAACTGGCACTTAAGTGTCCATATTTGTTTCAGAAGATATGATATTATACCACAGTAGTCTTGTATGCTGTAAGGTTGTGTGGACTCCTAAGTCTACTTTATAAAGACATAGCAAATGGCAAAGTAGTTCTTACAAATGTTATGCATGCTGGTTATACTGCATTTCTCTCTGAAATGGGTCGGTTCCAAACTTTGTTCAGAACAGCATACTGTGATTACAAAGATGAAAAAAAAAACTTATAAAGAAGTGCAGAAAATGACAGGATGCTCAGCTTTGAAATGCTACCAAAACCTGGAAGATGTTTAAAAAAACTACCATTCCAATGGATAGAATAATAACCTGAATGGTAAAGATGGCCTAAAGTTACCTGTGAGTACTGTTACAATTAGAAGATGCCTATGTGAAGCCAAGCTTGTTCATTTTGGGTCAAGGGCACAGGTCCACAACCTTTTATACCCACAAGCCACATTTGTAAATTGTAAAAAAAGAGTTGGGGGAGCAACACAAGCATGAAAACTCTTCCTGGATCCTGTAATTGCCTGTTTGGTAGCCCCTATGTGGTCAGGCAGCCTACACGAGGCTCAGTTTGGCAGGTTTTTATGCAACCAAAACTTGCCTCCAAGCCAGGAACTGAAAATAAGCACCTGCTTTGTGGCCACTGGGAGCAACATCCAAGGGGTTGGTGAGCAATATGTTGCGTACAAGTGGAAAACTGGTCTAGGGACTGCAGACAGTTTGTCAGACAAGCCCTAAACAGAATAATAAGGGGATGTTTCTCATACTATGGTCTTGGGTCCATTAATCACATACCAGGGATATGGATCAGTTTCAATACATCAAAATACTGGAAGAGGCCATGTTGCCATATGCCAAAGAGGAAATGCAGTTGAAACAATGACCCCAAACACACCAGATAACGAGCAACATCTTGGTTCCAAACTAACAAAATTGATGTTATGGAGTGGCCAACCATATCCCTGGACCTTAATCCAATAGAAAATGCTGTTTCTGAGGCAAAACCAAGAAATGCAGAAGGATTGTGGAATGTAACAGGTGTCAGAAGTTGACCAACTCCATGCAAAACAGATGTGAAACAGTTTTCCCAACTACTAAATATTAGTTCAGTAATTCAAAGGAAAGCAAAAGCTCAAAACATTTTTCAGTTTATACAGTGAATAAGTTGATAAAGAAGAATGCAGACACTTTATTTTGAACAGCCTAATACTCCGATTTCCTCTGTTTCTGTAAAGGAACTCAATTTTGATCAAATTTTCTTCATGTTTTGATTTGGAATAAAATGTGTAATATTGCCAATGCATGTGCATGTATGGGAATAAAAGTTATTCGAATGATTTTGAACTATATTCAGTTTTTTAAACACTGCTATTATTCTGAACACAACTGTACAAACCACTAGCAGAAACTGTACATATGTGTACATGTGTGTTTTCTGATGCGGGGGCTTTATGGGACACTACTTCTATATACTGCTCCATTTATTAATTATAATTCAATATTTAACTTCTCTTAGTGTGAACAATTTCAAAACCAGATTTTTTTGCTTACAATGTTTCCACAAAGGCTTGAGGTCTGCTTGCACAAAGGTCAAACGTTAAATTGCTATGTATAAATTCATGGGAGAAAAATCTTTCAACATAGTCTAACAAAAACCTTTGCAAAGTAATATCCAAAGAATGGGGGTTATTTTGTGTGATTCTACAGTTAAATACCAATACAGCAATACTGTTTATGACTCGCAGATAGAAAAAAACGTTTGTACAATGCAGAACAGCAAAGAGTAGGTTATTGGTAACAGAGCAAGGCATCATTTTAGTTGTGTACTTATAAGATAGAACAGATTTCAATACTGAATGGAGAGAGAGCATTTTAGAACACAAACATATCTTGTGGAGACAATAGCTGCATGGAAATAATGCTTTAGAAAATTAGCTCCTGCAGTTACTAGGTGTTAGTCTCTAGAGGTGAGCGATGTGTTTGAACATGTAGGTACATAATATACACCTACTTAATTCTAACATGTATTATGAGAGTGCGTTTCACTTTAAAAACATGAAATGCAGCTGCACTGGTGTAAGACAATACTGAAATGGCAATTTGTAGCAATGAACACAATTTCTTCCTGTATGCCACAGTTGTTGGTAATAGGCTTATGAAATGTTTTAAATTAATCACAAGCAAAAAAAAAATATATTTTCCACAGATAGCAACTGGAAACCTTGGTAATAGTATCCGCCTTGAAATTACCCTTAATCTGCCAATTCCTTTGGTGGTTGACACTACTCAGGAGTGAAATTAGAGTGCTACTTGTGGCTGTCTGCATCCCTTGGGGTGTGGGGAGAGTAAAGCAGTCAAAATCTGATGGCCTATGGCAAGACTTGGTCTGAGTGTTCATTTCCTGGTTTGGCCTTGGTAAAATAGTAGTAATGTTTCAATATTAAGATAAGCGGGTTCCAAACTGTTTGACAGCGAAGGTATTAAGTTCATAATTTAAATTTTTCAGCACAGAAGTTGTCTGAAGCTGGAATGGTACAATGCAAACACGGTGCATATACAAGACATCATCCAGGCATGATATTTGTTGAATCGATCGTTTCAAAAATAAATATTACTGAAGCCACAATGTAGAAGTTGTCAACATTTGATCATGGTCTCCATTATGGCTGGGGTTTTATGATATATCCTTCACGTATAAGAAAATCATAAATTTTACGAGTCTTATTAACATCTATTTTGATAAGTGCTCGAGCCTGTGCCAGTCGAAGGCTTCCTTGCTTGGTACACTCGTGCATTAAGGCTGCTTTGTATTCTAGATAAGCCCCTGGAACCAGTCTCACCACTTGACATAACTGTAAGACAGAATTACATTCATTACTTTTCATGACTCTTATATAGACGTAGGCAAACTTCACACAGTTACATATTAGAACAAGGCCATCTGCAAGGATTAAGTGTTTATTTCACATTGGTCGCATTAGATAGCTTCTTTGTAATCAGCTTTGACGAAGCAACTGAAAGCTTCTTCTTGGTTAGCCAATAAATGTATCACCTTTGCACCACTTTTGTTACGCTGCAAGTTCTACCCTATAACCTTAGCCAATATATAATCTTCTTGTAAATTTAGTATGACATCAAAAGGTAGAATTTCAAATTTATGATTTTTTTTTACTCTAATAAATTCGAGTGTTCTCATAACTCAAATGTTCTCTTATTTAAGAAGAAACTTGAACGTCTAAAATTTGAACTAATCTTGCGGACTTGAATCAAATGAAACTTAATTCGTTTTTTTTCTCCGCAAAAAATGTTGGTTGTCAGGCTATTAACACCTTCAGATGGGTCAACGGACCTCTGCCATTGACTTGTAAAAAATTCATCAGGTTTTAGGTGGCGAATATTCAAATCAGAACGGTTTCCATTGTCGAGTGTGATATTTACACTCAAATTCGAATGTGTGAGTTTTGACACAAAAAAAACCCTGAAAATTCGAATTTTCCATTCAAACCTTAAATCTGGCCCTTACTGTATGCAAATTACAATGAAAACACTAACACAAATGATAAATTACACAAGTGCAGTTGCTAGTAGCAACCAATCGAATTAGCTTTTAATATTCTACACACAATTTAAAATGTTATGCACAAATTCAAATTATATTTTCAAAAACTGAAATGTCTGGTATTTATTAAGCAAGAAAAGAAACATCTACAAGCTGCTGAGTTCATGTAGAAGTCAATGGGAGTGTCCTAGGCAAAATTCAAGCCATTTTTAAAGTTGAGTTTTCGAGTTTATACACTCACAAATTCAAGTCTTTTAAGCATATAAACTCGAACAATTTTAGCTATTTTAATTTTTTTTTTCACAAATGTATTTAAAGGAGAAGAAAAGTCATCCTGCACTTGTGGGTGCCAAATATTAGACACCCCCAAGTGAGTGTACTGGCTTAACTAAAACCCCTTGCCGGTGCTCCTATAAGCAGAAAACTGCACCAGCCCGGGGTTATACCAGTGAACACCTCAGGGCGATCCTCTTCCGGCTTCAAATATCCCGGGGCAAACACCTGTGCAGTTGAACGAAACATCCGACTGACTATTTAGTTAAGTTTGGCTGTTAGTTCTACTGCACATGTGCAGCCGGGAGAAGAAAGCGGGAGACGGAAGAGGATCATTCCATGGTGCTCACTGGTATAACCCCGGGTGTAACAAAATATATGGTATAACAAAGCTGACACATATACTGCCCTTCTAATACTGGGAAACTACAAGCATACTGAGCTTTCACCTGAGGGAGACAATGCCAATTTGGCCATACCATACCTCCTTCTCTTTATTATTCAGCTTCTCAGTGCCAGGGAGTCCTGTTAAGTCTAAGGGTGGAGCACTACGACGGCCTGTTGTACAGAAAAAAACCCAGTTTGAAAACATACGGTTTATTAAACCCATTCAATTTAAATATACTGTATTACTAAAGTGACATAGAACCAGCAAGCATATTACCTATGCTGGGCATACTCACATAATATTCTTGTATATACTCATATTAATAACACCGTATTTTAATTAATCAGAAAAAGATAATTCTTAATCATAGACTTGATTTAACATGAATCAATTACTGTGCTCATTTGCAATGTTTGTATAATTGAAGTTGAGCAACTGTTATGAGAGTAAGAAGTGTGTTTTATTCATAACTGCAAAGTGTTTATTAATCATAGGTAATGTTATTTTTTTATCAAAAGGATAATTAAATTATCTCTCCCGAGACAGAATTTCTCGCAGACTAAAAGCGTGACTTAATTTTCATCTCAAGAGATCAAATAATTAATCAGTTCTGCTAACATCCCTACAGTAACCATTATCCATTGCCTCTTGAGAGCAGGGGAGATGTTGGTTCGCTCACATGAAAACATTCTTGTTTGACTCCACTGTAACCTGTGTACAGCTTAATGTATAGCAGGGTGTAAAATTCTTGCCAAAGAGGTTTTAATTACAAAAAAAAAAAAAAAAAGAGAAAGTGAATTGTAAATAGCACCACTGTTTGTATTTGTAGAAAGTGCACAGGTAATCTGATAAAGCGATTGGCCAGGTAGCTAGTCCATATTTTTGATTACATCACTTCCGGATTCAGCATGAGCGGAGACACAAGGAACGTGGCTACCTGATCTCTTATGAACTGAACATCAAAACCGCTTAAACATTGGGACTGAGAAGCAATTGCATTAAAGCACAGTGTAAGTGCATTACTTTTAAGATTTAAAATAATTAAAAGTTTTTTTTAAGTTATGGGCGATGCACCTCTGTTTTAATCTATTGATATATTGCTGCCAAGGATCCACGTGGGAAGCAAGTTAATTTATTGATACGCATCTGATAAAGTGTAATCTTGTGAGTGGAATTGGTGCCATCCGTTTTGGGCAAATAGGATACTACATGATTGAAATCCTCACACTACAGCCCCTCCCTGGCCTCTATTAAGGGTTTAAAGGGTAACCTAACCCAAACACCCACCACTGCACATATTATAACAGGGAACAATTATGTCAGACAGCACCCTAGACTGACTAAGGCACACAAACAAGCCAGTGCAGTGTAAACTAACATAAAAGTAATTATCAGTTAAACCTGGTGGTACCTTTACTCTACAGAGAGGAAATACTGCTGTTTTTTTTGTTCACATATTGTCCTGTCTAGGATTGATCATTCATTTATGAACCACAAAGTTCTGATGCTGTGAGAGACACACAGGTTACTCTGTGGGACATACTAAAGGTGTACATCAGGGGAATACTTCATCCTGAAATAAATGCCTATAAAAAACTAGCATCCCAAGAGCAGCAACAACTCAAACAGCACATTATGAGCTAAAAAATTGAGCTTGTCCTAAACCCCCAAGAGCACAGATACACTGAACTGAAACAGGCACAATACCCTTTTTTTTGCCAAGTTAAACATACTGGAGCTTAGTATAAAAAAAAAAGCATCCAAACTACTGGCCCACTTACAGCTCCACTCCACCATCCCCCAAGGCAAGGCCAGGGGACCTTTACCAATGACTCAACACTAATCCAAAATTCTTATCCAATTCTATATGAAATGGTATTCCTCCACACAACAGGGCAGATATACTAAGGGTTGAATTCGAGGGTTAATTAACCCTCAAATTCGCCCATCGAATTAAAAACCCCTGAACAGGTTTTAACGCAATTCGATTTATTGAACGATCGAATAAGAAAAATCCCATCGATCGATAAGATCATTCGAATCGAATGTTTTTAACCATTTGATCGAATTTTTTTTTATTTGATCAAAAAAACTTGGGAAAATCCTATGGGAGCTTCCCATAGGGTTGTATAGCAATTCTAGGTTTAATCTGCCGAATTGTTATTTAGAATTTTTTTTAAAGGGCAAGTACTTTGACTTCAAATTTCGGTATTTGGCCAGTTCGAATTGAATTTTTGGCTATTCGATAGTCGAAGTTTGCAAATTTGATGGTTAAAGTAGCCCCCCAAAAAAATTTGAAATTCAAATTTTTTCAGTTCGAATCCTTCTAATGAATTTAGTAAGTCTACCCCTAAGTAGCTCAAATACCCAACTGGTGGGAAACTTCCTTCAGATTGCTAACCTACAGCAGCTGCCAGACAATTTCTGGAATTATTTAGATACAGATCTCAACTTGATAGGGATATATGAGGCCATAGACACCTTCCCTTTTGAAAAGGCTGCATGATCTGACAGCCTCCTGAACTATATAAGCATTAAATAAAGATTCTGGTGACCCATCTCCCTAAACTATACAATGAGGACCTACAATCATCAACACTTCCAAGTTCAATGTACAAAGCCCCATTCCGTTACTCAGCACACATCAAAACACTGGTGAAACTCATTTCCAACCATTTAAAACCGGTTTTCACACTTTAATCAATAATAGATCATACCGACAAAGGCACAAGGGCAATAGCTGCATTAGACTGGTGCTAAAGCCTCTAACACTTGAATGGGCCCATCTCTAGAGGGTGCTCTAGGCTACAGGGTCTGGTCAAGGATGTATGTCTTTAGTACAACTGCTATACACTAAACTTACTGCTATGATCAGACAAAGTATATTGCACTCCCCAGTTGACCCTGGATGGATCGCTCAACTTTCCTTTTTGTTGGCCCATAAATGTCACCTACCTTGGACACACTGCTCTGCCTATCTCAATCTACCATGCCCTCAGTGTGCCTCCGCTCCTGGACTGGACAAAAACAAAGCTCACAGCTCAGTCTTCATTATGGCTGAGGCCAGTTGGCAGAATCCATCTTATAAAAATGTCAGCCCAAAGTCATGTATGCTCTATGGCATGCTCCACTGCCTGTCATGTGACCTTGTTAAGTGACTAGACACAATACTGTGCAGACTTAGCTGGGGTGCTAGTAGATCTAGTAGAGTGCTTAACTACAAAAACTAAACCCCAAGGATGGGAAGATATGGTGCTACCTGATTTTTATACGAGGCTATGCAACTGTCATAAGTGGTGCTACTGATGAAAGGGGACCCTTTACTGTGCTATACAAATACTGGATTAACTTGTTGCTTCATGGCCAGCCGTGGTACAGGCTCCGCCAGGCCTGAACAGAGTCAAAATAGGCCCTGGCATTTCAGGTACACAGAGGCCCAATCAGCCCACACATAGGCCCAAACAGCGCCCACCAGCCCACTAAATACTGAATTTCTATGGTACATTATTGCAGCCCCTCTGGCATTTGCCAGAACCCACAGATTGCCAGTCCAGGCCTGAGCTCCGCCCACACCTAAAGGGGCTCCATACTCTGCAAACCCAACAGTGGATAAGAGGTCTTTTGTAGAGCAAAATCTCTCAGGCATATTCATACTGCAACCCCCTTTACTCATCTGTGAATGAACAGGGTCCTGGGTGGCCTACAACACCCAGACTAGATTGCATATCATGAATCCAGAGATCTATCCAATATGCTCAATGCAACCAGGGCACTTTGCTCCACACACTTTGGTCCTGCCCAACAATACAACCCTATCGGCAATCTACATTTACCACGATCTTGGAGTCATAATTATAGCAGCCCCAAAGACATGACTCTTGGGTACCCAGCTTGGTCTACAAGTTAACTTCCTGCCAAAGCCTTCCTCAGCCACTACCACTGGATTTCTGTGTTCCCCATGGCTCATGGTTTCAACATATTTGGGGATGCAGGTGAAATAAATTCCCCCTGAAACATTAAACAAACTGTGGGATTAATCCAATAGCATAATACATAAGATATCTTTTTTTTAGCTTGAATGGCTGTCCCCATGGCTTCACAGTAACCTATTTAAACTATAAAACAAACTATAGCTGTCTTTCTAAAGCAAATACATAACTTTCAACAATGCTTAGCAACAATAAATGGTTTATAATTACTTTAAAAACAGTTATTGGTGTTCCTGTTCCTTGCAATGCTATTGAATGAGTTGATCTAACTGCATACAAAGTAATGTCAAACAATGAATCACAAACCAGGTTACATTCTGTGCATGTTATACCAGTGCTGTTCAACTTCTGTGGTACCGATGGACGGAATCTTTCTGGGCTACATGGTGGAGGGCCACTAATGAAAGCCAATGATAGACACTCCCTGTTTTAAATCCACACCCATGTTACCATAAGACCATGTCCACATTAATGGTGGTAGCACATAAAAAAAAACCAAAATGGTTGGTGCTCACTGCAGGAATAGCACTTATCACACATATGTGAAAAATTTAAGTCATATCCTTAACTCCATATGCCTCCTCTTCCCCTGTGGATAACACAGCATCCCCAGCACATGATTGAACACATTAGGGGCACCTAACAATAATTTGCAAATGCTAACAAACCCCCAGAACAAATACCAGGCTTATGTTCCACAGGCAGAGCAGGGCACACACAAAGAGAGTGTGGCACACACAGGGAGCATAGGGAAGGCAGAACAGAGCATGAGACAGGGAAACCACTGTAAGGACCACTCGTAGATGTACTACATACAGTGACACAGTGCTGGTGCCCCTTCAGCAGTTTGCAGGAGTGTGAACAGGTGAACAATGTGGGTAGTAACAGTCTGGGGCTCAGGTGTGAACAGTACAGGTCTGTTACAAGTGTGAATAATACAGAGGGGATTAAATGTGTGAACAAACAGCAGATTGCAGTCTGAATTTGATGCTTAAACAAATCAAGGGCCAGTTAATCTCTGTAGTGATACTTTTTAAAGTTTACACATGGTGTAAAATAGACACAGCAGGCAGATTTTTTATATAGAGGGCCACACGAGGGGGAGTCGGAAACCTGTGGTCCGCCAGCTGGAAGGCCCTGTGTTATACTGTTGTTAAACTTCAATACTTACCTGAAAAAAGGGATTAGATTTTAGAGAATTATATGTTGTAGGTAGGCTGTGGCACTAATCAATGCACAAATAAATAAGATATATATAATGGGAAGATATGCGGTGTGTTCTTGTGCAGATATTTTTCCTACCAGAATTTGCTTGATGCTTGAATTTCCCCATCAACTTCAGTAAGTTATGCAGAGATGACACAGCTTTATAAATACAAGCTATAATTTTAAAGTGTATATATCACATTTTATGAAAATATACCATATCCCCCACATAAGGTATGCTGTAGAGTTTTTCCAATACAGAGAAATTCACACAGACATGGCAGGCGAGACATCCAGATACTTTCAGCCATGAATATAGGTATATAGCTTATTAACATGTATATGGTGAGAATAAAAACTTGATGGCAACAAGTGTAAGGTCCCCAACTCCACGCTTGGAACTTTATCTATAGCATAATCTATAGCAGAATGGTGGCTAATATTTCCTTTCTATTTCTTTGCAAGAGTTCACATAGATATATGCATAAAAATAGAAAAAAAACCCCACTTCATCATTATTATAAAAACAAAAACTCTTACCTGAACTGGAAACCAGAGGGGGGACATGATGAACTCCTGAATCACTAAACAGAGAAAATATCAAAGGCAAGAGAAAGCATTGAAAAAGAACAATATACACAGACTAAAAAAATACTAAATGGAACACTACAAGCATTCGCACTACTGATTTTTTCCCAAATCCACATTTAGCATCATATGTTGTGCTGGTACAGTATACAACTGATACTAAACAGCACTTTCAGTTTACATATAATCCTACCTCCTTGGTCCTTAAGGCTGATGCCACATGGCACTGATTATCTGTAAGCCCACTGCTGCCTTTAGTCTTATCATGTGACTGCACCTGGAACCACTGCATCAGTCTTAGGGCACAAGTGTTTCTTAAAGGAGAAACAAACCTGTCATTTGTTTCCTCCTTCCCCATTACCCTAAATAGGCCCCCCTCTTCCCCCCCGGCCTACCTGGTACCCTGGGCAAATGCCACAACTTTCTACTTACCCCTCCTTGCAGGTCCTGTCCAGTCTTCTTCCTGTAGTGACCAGTGTTTTCAGGCGCATGTACAGTAGAGCCACACTGGAAGATTACTCCAACTGCACATGCGCCTGAAAACGCCGGTCACTATAGGAAGAAGACCGCAGGAAACAAGATGGCTGCTGTGAACTCCATCAAAAACATTTCTGAAACATTTTCAGGAATTTTGGTGCATGCGCAGTAGATCCACACAGGAAGCTTACTCCAACATGTGCAGGAAACGCCAGTCACTACAGGAAGAAGACAAAATGGCTGCTGTGAATTGGACAGGACCTGCAAGGAGCAGTAAGTAGAAAGTTAGGGGCATTTGCCTAGGGTACCAGGTAGGCCAGGGGGGAGGGAGGGGGATTATTTAGGGTAGGGGGGAAGGGGGATACAAATGACGTGGTTTGGTTCTCCTTTAAAGGAGAATTCAACCCTAAGTAAATAAAAAACCCTACCCACCCTAGTCCCAACTTCCCTGCCAGGATTTCAAATGAAGCAGAAAGAGAGGAACTGTTAAACAGCTGGATTTCAGCATAGAAAATTGCATTTATTCATACTTTATAAAGAAACAGGTAACGGTGATGGGTATATTAGGGGTTGCTGTGTTTTGTGGGCCTCTTTATCAAATTTTGTTTCCCCTTTAAAATCCTGATGGTCACAAGGTCATTTTTGCCACAAAGTAAAAACGCAACAACATGTAGCCAAGACATCATGAATGTACATAATTATTCAAAGATGTGCAAAATAGCATGACAATGGAAGAATTAATGGCCAGCGATATCAAAAGGGCAACCAAAAATACAGCTTTATGGAGAATATGGAGACGTACACAGGTAATTGACCTGTGTAATTGTTGAGTAACAAGATCTTTGATACAGCAATGGAAGTGCCATTCTGTTTTCTGTTACTACACCCCTATACCTTGATCCCTATCCCTACTAACATGGCTTCCTTTCCCTTCCCTAACAGTATAATAACGTATATATAAAGATATATGTATGAGATATGTAACTATACTGTATACCCAATTTATTTTTCTAAAGGAAAATAATAAAGAATATTTGAAAATAAATGTACATAATTAGGATATTAGTTGCAAAATGATAATAGTTGCAAAATGAAATGCAGATACAAATACTTGAACGCACATAGCAGCTTGTCGTTTAAGCCACTGGTGGCAGGCATTTCCATCATGGATACAATGAAGCACTTCAGACAGCATTGTTCGTTTCAACCTCTCCTCTTCACGAGTCTTTTTCAGCCGTTCATATATTTTTCCGCCTGCAGTCAGTGTAGATTGAAGGGAGGTTATTTTTCAGGAGGAAGAATCGGAATCATCACTAAACAAGAGGTCTTTAAGCCACGAGTCAAGGAAGAATTTATAGTCTTGAGTAACAAATTGCTCTCTGTACAATTGTGCAACATTGGACCTTGCTTCAAATATACATAGCTGCACAGAAAAGCATGTTCTGCTTATTTTCTACATAATAATGCAACTAACATGTCAGAGTAAGCAACACAGATTGCTGTCCAAAACAAACATTTAAAAGTAGAACCAAACCATTACAATGAATATGGCTAAACATGCCATATTTTATATACTGAACTTATTGCACCAGCATAAAGTTTCAGCTTCTCAATAGCAGCAATGATCCAGGACTTCAAACTTGTCACAGGGGGTCACCGTCTCGGAAAGTGTCTGTGACACTCACATGCTCAGTGGGCTCTGAGCAGCTGTTGAGAAGCTGAGGTTAGGGGTTGTTGCAAATTACCAAGCAGAAAATGAGATTTGGCTGTAATATAAGATGATGCTACAGGGCTGATTATTAAATTCTGATGCTAATTGCACTGGTTTCTGTGCTGCCATGTAGTATTTGGGGACACAGATCTTCCCTGCTAAATGGCTGTGATTGCCTTGAGCTGTTTCAGAAGTCCAAAAACATAATGTACAACATTTCTAGCCTACTTTAGTTAATTTAGTTCTCCTTTAAACCATCCCACAAAACAAGCAGGTAAAATTTGTGATAAAGATTAATATACTAAAAACATCTATTCTTATAGGGGTAGTTCACCTTTAAGGTAACATTAAGTAGGTTATACAATTGCTTTTACCTGCAACTATGCAATTGGTTTTCATTGACAGTTATTTATTTAATTATTTGCCTTCCCATCTGACCAAGCCCAACTTTCAAATAGGGCTTGCAGCCAAATAATGATTGCTTTGTGATGCTGCAAATTTATTGCTATGGTTATTGTTTTACTTCTCATTCTATGCAGGCTCTATCCTGTTCATATTTCTGTCTCTCATTCAAACCACAGCATGGTTGCTAGGGTAATACCCTAGCAACTAGACAGTTGCTGAAATACAAAACTGGAGAGCTGATGAACAAAAAGCTAGGTAACTGATAAACAATAAAAAATAGAAAATTAAGACCAATGGCAAATTGTCTTACAATATCAATGTCTACATCATACTAAAAGTTATTGTATCACTCATGTGAAAGAGTGGAGGTTGGGAAGAGACCTCCAATTATGCTTTGATAAGATTTGTGAATGTTTTTTTTTTTTTAAACCAGTGAAGGCTTCAGCACAAGCTAGATATATTTAGAGAATTATTAAGTTGTTCTACAATTGTACTAAATCAGAAGACATCTCTAAAAGTCCCTCATCAATGGTACAGAAAGTTGTACCCTACTACACCCCTTCTGTATTTTAGGAATTGTAGTCAAAGCAGGTCTTTAATGCATATATGGAAGGGAGTACACTAAGATTTCGAGAAAAGTATATGCCCTTATGTGGCCTTATATTATAGGCCTTTCATTGTAGAAAGATTCTCTAAAAAAATAAGGATTTCTAGTGGAAATAAATATTTATGGAAACAAATAACACCTCTTCTACTGTCACTAGGGTTGCCACCTGGCCTGTATTTTACCGGCCTGGCCGGTATTTTTGATGGTTGATCCCAATGTTATTAATAGGAAAAAAGATAAATATATAGGAAGACTGGTATTGGCAACCCTAACTGTCAAGCAAGTTAGAGCTTAGAGAAAATACAAACAAACACACAAAAAAACACATGCTCTAGTCTATACCTTTAAAGGTAAACAGTAACTGCTGCAGTGAAGAAAACTGCCAGAAACGCTACAATAGTTTACACAAGAAAACTGCTGTGTAGCCATTGGAGGGAGCCATTCAAAGCTGAAAAAGGAGAAAAGGCACAGGATACGCAGCAGATAACAGATAAACTCTGTGGTATACAATGGGATTATTCATAACCTTCAGTATCTGTTATCTATTTTGTATCCTGTGATTTAATGGCTGCCCCCATGGCTACACACCAGCTACTGGAGCAGGGCGATAGTACATTATACGGTCATTCCTTTAACACACTTACCATTTTTGGGGTTACTATTCGTTTAAAAGGTTAGGCACCCACAAGTGATTGTATTTACTTATCTGACACACCAGCGCTCCTATCAGCAGGGTTGCCAGGAGCAGACGCATGCACAGTAGAATGAAATAGCTTGATTTTTCATTACATTTAGGCTTTTTGCTCCAATGCACATGTGCAGCATTGAGAATACAGAAGAAGCAGGAGTTTTCAGCTGATAGGAGCAGCGGCCCGGGGTGTCATGCAAGTAGATACAATCACTTGTGGGTGCCTAACTTTTGGCACCCTCAAGTATAAAAACACTTTCCTTCTCCTTTAAAACCATGTTTAATAAATTACATAAACAATACATCCTTGGGCAGATGATATCTACTGACTAAGGCACAGCACTTTGCGAAAAACTTTAATGGTAATATCCCCAGTTGAGAGCAATTAGGACTTTGGTTAGCTTTATGCAGGGAAGGAGTAAACTAGGGATACCGCATTGGTGGTACGTTGCAAACATATTTATAAAGATGTTTAAAGCCACAATATAGGAGAACATTCATGCCTGATGAAGCCTTGTTTACATTTTAAGGTTCCTGTCTCTGGTGTTTGAGTCTGGCAGCTCAGTAATTCAGGTGCAAATTCTGAACGGTTAAAATTCTGCAACATTTAGTTACTACATCGCTCAGCAGCATCTATGGAGCATTAGCAATTATTGTATTAATTCCAACAGCTGCCTGTAAGGGATTCTGCCTAGCAGCGACAGACAAGACAATTCAAAACAGTTTAGCGCAGTGGTTCTCAACCTGGGGGTCGGGACCCCTTTGGGGTCGAACAACCCTTTCACAGGGGCCCCTAGAGGGGTTCCAGGAGCAGATTCTCCCCACTAGCCCTGGGGCAAGGTTGTAGCTATCCGGGTGTTGGTGCTGGGAGTTGTAGTTCAGTAACCTGTGTAGGGAAGCCAGTTGCACTACAACTTTCTATATCCCCTTAGTAGGGACTGCCATACAGCTCTCCCTGCTCATTTAAAATTTGTAAAATTAACATGGTAACTGGGGTGTGGCAAAAAATGTTTGCTGCCACGCTGTCTCCTGTACTTTCCTAACAATCCGCTCTGGGCTGGCAACAAAAATATTTTAATATTTTATGGTTGGGGGTCACCACAACATGAGGAACTGTATTAAAGGGTCGCAGCATTAGGAAGGTTGAGAACCACTGGTTTAGCGGGTCGGCAACCTCCTTCACAGAGCAGCTTTAGAAATGTGAAAAATAAGACGTACGCTTCAATATGAGAAAAAAATTGTCACGTGTAGAAAATAGAAAGTAACTGGAAAAAGTATTTATTTCTGGTGAACTGAAAAAAGTGTTGGAAGGTGAACAAGCCCTTTAACCAAAGATTTTTTTCAATAAAACAGAAACATATTCACTTACTGCAAAAAGTTTTGATTCCTGCAATTCTGAACTCCTGTAATCTCTTGATCTCTCTTCGCAGCTCATACTCCACTGAAGGAAATTAAAATCGAAATGTGAGAACTGCTGGCAAAGTTATCCATAAAGAATGACAACCACCATTCATCATTACGCCGATCCTATTTGGCATTAAAGGAGAATTCAACCCGTACTGTAAAAAGACCCTACCTTGCATAGACCAACCTCCCCCCCAGGCTAGCTTCCCCCCAACAGGCCCTCCATGCAGATTCTGTCCTCAGGAGTTCACAGGTGCCATCTTCTTTTCTTCGGAATCACACAAGCGTTTTTGTAGTAAATTATTGAGTAGTGTATATGAGACATTCAGACACCAAAACCAAAATCACAACCAAATTATTTACATTTTTTACTTTACGGTTTAGTTCTCATTTAATGGTGTTTTGATACCCTTTATATAATTCTTAAACCAACTCAATAGATAAACATCACTATAAGTCAAGGTTTTATGGGGGGACCAATGATTCTAATTGGGCTTCATTTCAAAACAGTAGAAGAGGTATAGTGGTGTGGGGAAGATGACTTGAGAAAACGTGATACAACTCCGTTAAGAAAACTTGGCTCTTTCCCTAAAGGTGGTCATACATAGGCAGATAAAAGCTGCCGACAGGCCAAGATGTTAGCTTATTGGCCCTAGGGCCCACGATCAGATCAGCCCGATATCGCTCACCTCACGGTGGGCATATCGGTGAGAGATCTGCTCGTTTGCCGACATCGTCATGTATCGTGTATGGCCATCTTAAGGCAAGTCACTTGGTAGGCCCACTCATCATTGGTTAACAATGAAAGGCACATACATTTGCCACCACTCAGCAATTTTCCAATATTCATTAATTAAACACATTCGATGGTTTTAAAGCTATATTTAAATGTAGCTCCATAGAACCTTAACACTGAATATTTGTAATTGATATATAAGTTGCTTAGAATTACATTACACGCACAAAAAAACAACAACAAATATTTGGATGGATGTCGCGATCAGCTGCCCATCAGCAAGCAAGTGAATTACTACCCCTTAAGGTATGGTATATTTATTCAAAATGCTTGGGGTTTGCATATAATTACCATAATTTGTAGGTAAAGCTATCAAAATCATTTTAACAGTGTAAGAAACAGTTTTGCCATTAACAGACATGTATTCTAACTTGGTTATCATCAAGTACATGTTAATGGCTTATTATTATAGACAAATAGCAAACTTTTTTCTGGAGAACGGATTTCTGGACAATTTTATAACTGTTATATGACTAGATTGTACAATTATGTATCTCTTACGTGCATGACTTTCAATAAATTTGTCATGTTCACATGGCCCCAATATTCTGGCAAATCTCCTCATTGCTTCATAAAGCTCTTGGACATGCTTGGGATACCGTCGTTCTAAAACTAAGAAACAATAATGAGGTAGGTTATTCAGTAGTGTATAGGAGACATTCAGACACCAAAACCGAACATCCCAACCAAATATTCCTATCAGCTTATTCCCAAGATGTTAAACATGGCAATTAATATTTCTTAAATTGTACCTATTGCATTAAAACTGTTCACTTACTGGAGGTGCAGGCTAACACAGTATTTATTTTAGAAACCCCACACAAAATGAAATTAATATTTCTCAATAAGTTTCCATCCACTTACACACACCAGTCAAAGTTACTTTTGCTTAAAGGGATCCTGTCATGGGAAAAACATGTTTTTTT
>CM044434.1:62847873-62878561 GCA_024363595.1 Xenopus borealis | reverse complement strand
GCAAAAGAATAAGAAATCAGGAAGGGGGCAAATAGTTTTTCACACCACTGTATGTTATTTAATCTGAATGGTTAGTGGCAGGTAAGTAAGACTGCAATGTCCGATCGTTCGTTGAATACAAGGCTAAAATCTGCATGTCTACGGCCAGCTTAAAGGAACAGTTCAGTGTAAAAATAAAAACTGGATAAATAGATAGTAAAAGCAGGAAGTTGGATTCTGGCTATTATGTTAAACATCGAGTTACCCCCAGCCTTTATACATTACATTTTTGGCTAACTAACTATATTAGAAACATTTTGTATTTTGCACAGCCTATCTATTTACCCAGTTTTTATTTTTATACTGAACAATTCCTTTAAGAAAAAGTGTACCATTTCATTTACAGCTCTGCACTGAATGACTGTGGGAGTGCTTACTGAAAGCTCCGTTCTATAAGCATGGGACAAATCTCTCTGGGAGTTTCTAATGTCCATTGAAGTTTATGCAATCTCCCAGAGGTGTGTGCTCTCAAAACAGAGCCTTTGCAGGTCTGAAAAAAAAAAGTGTCTGCAGACTATATCCTTCTTTTCCAGTCTACACACACATATGCCAGGAGTGGGAGTGCACTGCGGGAACCTGCACGCAGACTGGGATGGAATGTAGGGTGACTGAATATGGCGGTAATACCTAGGACTGTTGGAAAAAACGGCAAATGCTTTCCTTTGGAATCCAGCATGAGAAAGCATAACTGCTTATAATCTAAGGTATAGTAACTCCAGAGGCAGGGCATTTAAAGAAGGTGTTACTGGCCAGCCCCGCACATCACTAGTGCTTACCCTTATTTAGAACATCAACCATAACTTGTGTAGAGAAATGATAAAGCTATGCCATTATAGGTCATTATTCTGTTTTCAGCCATTCTCTTGTAATCAGAGAACAAAAAAACATTTTTTGGATTGACCAAATATTATCCTAGCAATTCAGCCAAGTCCTAAAATAATTCTTGTACATGGAGCAACACTTTTTTAAAAAATGCTACTAGATTAAAAACTCATTCATCATAAAAGGGAGCATAAAAGAACACTTACTTTGTAACTTCCTAAGATTTATTAGGCCGTGTTCTCTTATAATCCTGAAACGTTAAAACATTTTCTGTTAATGTAAATTTGAATTCCAAGTTTATGTTAGTGATTGCAAAACAAATATAAAGTCATATGATAGCTGCTTATTGGACCATTTTTACAATAGTATGGTCCTGCAGTAATAAAGCACAGAATAATATTAATAAATCACTATGCATCTGTCAGCACATGGTAACTACTACCTGAGATGGTGAAAACACACACCCCATATTGCTAGTCTAGGCACTGTATAAAACAAGGTAGAAAGCATTATGCAAACAAATACAAAGAAAATTAAAGAGAAGAGATCTGTGCAAGTTCATGCCAGAAACTTCGTACGGTTGGTTTCAAATTTGTGTTGTTCCGTCAATTTCAGGATAACCAGAATTTATTACAACTTCTCAATATCTCACAGTAAAAAAAAAATTATATATTTTTCTCAATTTCCTTTTTACCCTATGATAAAGCACATATGTACCTTTTCCTTCTCTGCCTTTCCTTTAACCGTGAATGATAGATATCCACAACTGCTATTTTCAGTGCTATATTTTACAAAGAACAGAGAGTTAATTGTTTGCTCTTGGATCTGCATATCGAATACATACAAGTTAATGCTAGCATGCATTTACTTTCCTTGATGCAGTGTGCATTTTCCGAAAACTGCTTAGAATACTCTTTTTCCCTTCAATTTCATTTTCAGTTCTTACACTGGGAATGTCATGAAGTGTAACCAGTGGCGTAACTACAAGGGGTGCAGAGGGTGCAATTGCACCAGGGCCCCCACCCCCTTGGGGTCCGTCTGAGCCACGATAATGATTATGGCAGGCGTTATTCTAGGGGGATATTTTACAGCACACATGCCATCAACACTCCAGCATGTGATTCATAAAGGTAAGGGGCCGACAGGGGGGCCCAGGTGCCCATCCTGTACCGGGGCCCACCAGGGAGTAGTTACGCCAGTGAGTGTAACCCTGCTGTACTTCCCAGGGAGAATAGCAAACACTCATTTTACAAAAGCAGGAAACATCTCTTGATGCTTCTCTGATCAGTTTAATTAAATCATTAATGCATTCCCCCCTCCCCCATGGTTGGCATAAAATAATGAACAAGTTCCTCCCCTCCTTTCCTATTACAGTGGTTTTAGCAATAAAGATTTCTGCATAAACAGTCCTACCAGTTTTGGAATGAAGATTTCTATTATGGAGTCTGTGGTGGGGGGCCAGAGAGGATCAGGGGAGGTGGCGGAACTACCTGGGGTTCGACTGCACTAGGGCCCGTGTGTGTGAATCCACCTGATCCTGGGCCCTGCGGGGGGTAGTTATGTTACTGAGCAATGGAAAAAATTGCTGGGCAATGTGCCTGTCAAATAAGGTCTGGGGAGGACACTGCAATGGCACATGGGATGTTAGCTGCTGAAAATTTGTTCTACTGCAGGAGCATTACTGCTGACTGGAAGGGAAGTGTGGAAGTTTTTGTTGACTGCTGTAAAATAAATTTGTCTCAAATGATAAGATGATAGGTATGTCTCAAACATAAAATAAGATAGATAATACAGTAATATAATAAGATAGTATAATATAAGATAGATTTATCTCAAATGATACGGGTATGCCATTACCCTTAATGCTATGGACTCTGCTTTAGCCCCCTGTAACAAATTAAAAATAGAATAAAACCCCACTATGCAACTGAAGTAATCCAGAAATCTTAACTACTGCGCTGAAATGCCATCCATGCAAAAACATGAAAAGAAAGTCAATAGGTATTAGGAATATATGCTTGCCACCGAAACATTAAAATAAAATTACACCATTCCAAAATGCTGCTTTGCTTTTCTTTTTTAAGAATCAACATTTTAGCCTCAGAATGCTCAGCTGGAATAGTTCTATTCTAAAACCAATTTAAATATGCCAAATTAACAAAATAATCACAAATTAATGATTTACCATGCAAAATATCAGAATCATCTTCAACAAAATCGATGTCTCTTAAGTCCCATTCAGCATAGTTATCAAACTCCTGTTTAAAGGTGGATAAAAATAAATACCATTTATGGTTATGTATAGAAATGAATAATTCAATAAGTTTTTTAAAGTAATTACAGTTAGATTTCTAAAAAAAAGGTTTACCTCGATGAAATCTGCACGAGCAGGCATATATCCTGCCATATCTCTGGACAAGAGAGAATCAAAGGTTGGTCTTGGTGGGTCTTCTGCAGCTGAAAGACAGCTTCAGATTACTTCATCAAGCATAATAAAAGGGAAGCAGAAATTTTGATATTGTGAATACAATACTGTATATTATTTAAAGGGGTGGTTCACCTTCAAGTTAACTTTTAGTATATTGTAGAAGGGCCAATTCTAAGAAACTTTTCAATAGGTCTTCATTATTTATTTTTCATAGGTTTTTAATGATTTGCAATTTACTTCTGTTTCTTTGCAGCTTTCAAATGGGGGTCACTGACACCATCTAAAAACAAATGCTCTGTAAGACTACAAATATATAGTTATTGCTACTTTTTATTACTTCTCATTCTATTCAGTCCATCTCCTATTCATAGTCCAGTCTCTTATTCAAATCAATGCAGGGTTGCTAGGGTAATTTGTATCCTAGAAACCAAATTGCTGACACGGCAAACTAGAGAGCGGCTGAATAAAAAGCTAAATAACTATAAAACCACAAACAATAAAAAATGAAAACCAATTGCAAATTGTCTCAGAATATCACTCTCTGCATCATACTAAAAGTTAACGCAAAGGTGAACAACCCCTTTAAGGTAAAAAGCCCACTGTTTGTGGGAGTAACATCATTTGGTTTACATACGATGGAAGGGAACTGCTGTGTCCATATTCATTTCCTCCTCTGCTTGCTTCAGATTCAGCAATGTACTCGCAAATAATGGATTGTTGATAAAGTATTTCATGTAGTGTTTTTCACAGTCCTCCTTTGTCTTGGTCCGCATCTGATTGGCTACATCTTGCCTAAAAAAAACCAAAAACATTGCTGATACCTGGCTAAATTATGCAGAAAGTGGTACAAACTAATACAGCCTCTTCCTGAATATGTACCTCCTTTCAGCATCTGTAATCTATAATAGAACAGTAGCTGCACAGTATAAGCTGCAAGGCATCCAGCTTTGTGCATCTTCAGCTTCAGGAACTAGCTTTCTCAAAAGCATGTAACAAACACTATTTAGATCTCATTTCAACGCAAGACAAATTAATCATGTATTTATTGTGCTTATGTTGAACAGAAATGTATTATGCCACTATGATATATGAAAAAAATTTAGTTAAATGGCATGGGTCAGCTGTTACCTTTCTGCTACTTGTATGGAAAAAAGGGTACTCCATGATAACAAGTCTTTTTGTAATGCACCATACCCTAGTTTGTTTTATTATACTAAGTGGAAAATGTCACTACTTTGTATTTTCAACCCTGGCTAACAAAGATCAGATTAGGCTTGGTCAGTTAACATGAGTATTAGTGACTTCCTGATTAGCCTATGTCAAAGGTGATGATGCGATTACTTGACCGTATGCATTTAAATAGCCATTAACAAACTTGGATTTTTTTTTTACTTATTTGTGGAGGTGCGGTCCATCCTTTGGTTTCGATTTCCTGATTAGGCTTGCCGAGTTAACACAGTTTAAAGGAAAACTATAACGGACAATGTAGGTCTCTATAAAAAGATATTGCATAAAACAACTCATATGTAAAACCCTGCTTCATGTAAATAAACCATTTTCATAATAATATACTTGTTTTTAGTAGCATGTGCCATTGGGTAATCATAAATAGAAAATTGCCATTTTAAAAAATAAGGACAGCCTCCTGGGATCCTAGGATCCAACGGTGCACACAAACATACCAAACTATAAAGTTAGGTCACACAAGCCAATTAACAGACAGAGTTGTTTCTTTTGCTTCCACACTTCTTCCTGTTACAGTAAGGGGCAAATTTACTATTATTCCCAAAAATTTGCTCAACTAAATTTGAAATTCGATAAGCATTCGACCATCGAATGCTTATCAAATAGTTTTAGGCTATCATTTCGCTAGATATGATGAATTCGATGAGTTTGTACGATCGGATACCGATCGTTCTATTTCACGAAAACATCGAACGCTTTGATCCTACGAATGGTATTCGAGCAGGACTTATGTCTCTGAAGCCTATGGGAAGTTTCCCATAGGCTTCTATTGCAATTCGGTAGGTTCAATCTGCTGAAGTAGGCAGTCGAATAACTTTAAAATTTTTATTCCTTCGATCATCGAATGATCAAATGATCAAATATCCAATCATTCGATCTATTTGATATTCGATGATCGAAGAGGCCAAAATTCACTTTTCGATTTCACGAAAAATTCGTACGATCGTTATTTGATCGAACTTCGATCTATTCACGTGAATTTCGTAAATCGGCCCCTTAGAGTTGAAATATTTCTGGACCATCACGAAATGGTGGTTCAAGGCAAGAGACATAAAAGGCCAATATTTACTTAAATATATATATACGAGTTTGGGAAAACATTAAAAAAAAAAAATAAAAAAAAAAAGCATCAGTTAATAGTGCTGCTCCAGCAGACTTCTGCACTGAAATCCATTTATCAAAAGAGCAAACAGATTTTTTATATTTAGTTTTGAAATCTGACATGGGGCTAGCCATTTTGTCAATTTCCCAGCTGCCCCGGTCATGTGACTTGTGCCAGCACTTTAGGAGGGAACTGCTTTCTGGCAGGCTGTTGTTTTGCCTTCTCAATGTAGTATGCAGTGGGACATGGGTTTTTACTATTGAGTGCTGTTCTTAGATCTACCAGGCAGCTGTTATTTTGTGTTAGGCAGCTGTTATCTGGTTACCTTCCCATTGTTCTGTTGTTAGGCTGCTAGTTGGGGTAAAGGGAGGAGGTGATATCACTCCAACTGGCAGTACAGCAGTAAAGAGTGATTGAAGTTTATCAGAGCAGAAGTCACATGACTTGGGGCAGCTGGAAAATTAACAATATATCTAGCCCCATGTTAGATTTCAAAATAAAATATAAAAAATGGATTTCAGTGCAGAATTCTAACTGATGCATTTTGTAAAAAAAAATTTCTATGACAGTATCCCTTTACATTATTTCCTTATTATTAAAGGGAAAAAGAAAATTTGACAAAAATATTGAAAAATAATTGTGTAAATAGAACACCATGGGGAAATTACTTTGCTACATTCTGGAGCTTTCTCTATAAGGGATTTCCACATAATCCCACATCTGTTCCATCCAAAACATCCATGTTTTTATATGTGAAAACATAGAGCACTTCTTAGAATTCCGTACATCAGGGGTCCCTAAACTTTTATACCTGTGAGCCATATTTAAATGTAAAGCGTTGGGGAGTAACATAAGCATGAAAAAGTTCTTGGGGGAACAACCGGAGGTGCTCCCCACTGATCATGATGGCAGACTTGCAGCAATGCACACATAGCTGATAGAATTAGCTGCCAAAAGGGGTGGCTCATGTTTTGGTTCATATTTAGTATGTTATAGAATGACCAATGCTAAGCAACTTTTCAATTGGTCTTCATTATTTATTTATTTTTTATAGTTTTTTAGTTATTTGCCTTTTTCTTCTGTTATTGCTACTTTTTATAACTCGTCTTTGTGTTCAGACCTTCTTCTATTCATATTCCTGTCTCTTATTCAAATCAATGCATGGTTGCTAGGGTAATTTAGACCGCAACAACGAGATTGCAAACAGGAGAGCTGCTGAATAGAATAAATAACTCAAAAACCACAAATATGAAAACGAATTGCAAATTGTCTGTGAATATCACACTCTAGATCAGTGATCCCCAACCAGTAGCTCCTGAGCAACATGTTGCTCTCCAACACCTTGGATGTTGCTCCTAGTGGCCTCAAACAGGTGCTTATTTTTGAATTCCCGGCCAGGAATCAAACAAATAAGCACCTGCTTTGAGGTCACTGGGAGCAACATCCAAAGGGTTGAGGAGCAACATGTTGCTCACAAGTCACTGATTGGGGACTACAAGTCTACACAATATAACACTGAAATAAAGCTTACCAGTTTCCAAATCCACAATCCATTACTGCCTCAAGCAGTGACATTTCTTCTTGAGCTGTCCAGCCGGGATCTAGGATGGCAAAATCTGATGTCTGGAAAACAAGTCCCAAATAGTACATACACACAATATGCACCACCATTTATAACACACTGTGATATCTATAAATATCAAGGTAATTCTCTTTTAACTTTTGATGGCTGATCAAAGGTTCATCGGTCAGGGTTGGTACTCTGAATTCTAAGTTAAAATTACATTGTCCTTTTTATAGGCCGATGGAATGTTAGAATCACTGGGTTATGTCAACTGTTAGCCACCCCCAGTGATTATAATTACTTACCTGATACTGTGGTGCAAGCAGCAATCGTCTTCCGCTTCTTCCTTCTTTTCGCCAGGCGCTCATGTGCAGTAGATTGAAAATCTGAACTTTAGGCAAAAAAACATGTTTTTTTGATCTACTGTGCATGTGTCGGCCCAGAGCCATTGAAGAAGTGGAAGAAGATCAGTGGTGTTCATACAGAAGTACCCCAGGTGGGCAGTTTTCTTCTAACAGAAGCATCTGCCAGGGGCATCAGGTAAACTGCTATAACCACTGGGGGTGCCTACAATTTGACACCTTCCAATGATTTCAATTTTCCTTCTCCTTTAAAAAGTTAAATTGATTTTTGTGCATGCATAACAAAGTGTATTCATATCAGTTTATTTTTTTTTCTTTGTCGAATACCAACAGGTATTGTATGTACGTTTGTTCTATGGCATTCTAAGGCAGGTGGACCACACAGGTGCTTGCAGACAGACAGGTTGATTTTCAGCCTTGCAGCTCCTTTAAATTACCCAAATTATTTGACCTGCAGTGGATAATGCAGTAATGCACGACAAATGCAAGCCCCAAAAATCTTTTCCCCAGCAGCTGTCAGGGCTGAGTTTGGGTCTATAGGCTGATTAAACTTAGTCTGTATGCACGAGTCCGTTGCTGTTTGGGACTCACAGTATGTCTTACGGAATTGTTTTCTATCCATTTAAATTTAAAACAATGGAAGTAACATGTCTCTAGGACCCATATCCAACCCATACCTGCATCTTTCCACTCTGTATGCAACGTCTGCGAGCACCTTTGGGTCCAAGACAGGGAATCCCCTGGGCAAGAGAAGGAATGTACTTCCTCAATCTGACCCACAATCACTGCCCAAATTTCAGCCCCAAACCTGCGGATCAACCTGCACAACACTAATGTAAGACTCATCATTAATTTTGAAAATAAAAAAAGCTTCACTTTTCCTAAGCATTTTGATAACACTTAACTATTTCATATTTATAGTAAAAAACAAAAAAAAAACAAATTAAGGATAATTACCAAGATCTCGTAGCTATGATCACTTTGGTGCTTTTTATATTCAAATCCTCTTGAAAAGCACTAGGGGAAAAAACAAATGTCATGTTCAGTCTGGAAACACTGGAACTGTTCATTAAAGAAGAAGAAATGTTACAATCACTGCTGTAAATATTTTTTCTGTGGATATATATTATATTTTAAATAAATATTTCTCTGGCTTTTTCTTGCATGAAAACATGCAAGAAAAAGGTGCCTTGATAAAAAGGTGAAAATTAACCCGGAGATAAGCAGCTTTGTTCACAAATGTATTTAAACACAAAAAAACATCAAATAAATATGGCTCGGCACATTTTATATTATGCAGAATTAAGACTGGTAAATTAGTTTTCAGCTTTCTGGATTTTCAGTAAGCCAAATTGACAGCATTGTACCTGTAAACAGAGAAGAAATTCGGGAGGTCCACATTCAGCACATTTAATGTAAGGTTCCATGAGATATGATGAACACCCTTTGCAGGGTGGTTTTTCAAAAGGATCACCTAGAATAACATTCAAATTATTCTATGGGTATCACAGAAAAAGCAAATCAAATTTATAAATCTATATATATATATTATATATATATATAATTACATATCTAAATAAGAATAGAAATCTGATTCAGTAATGTACGGAGAATCTAGCCTTTCAACATACGAAGGCTATGGTACCTCCCACTGTCCTGCCCCATACAATATGTGACAGGTATGGGACCTATTATCCAGAATGCTCAGGACCCGGTGCTTTCTGGATAACAGGACTTTGCGTAATCTGCACACCTTAAGACTACTAGAAAATAATTTAAACATTAAAATGTTTAAACCAATAGGCGGGTTTTGCTTCCAATAAGGATTAATTATATCTTAGTTTGGATCAAGTACAAGCTACTGTTTTATTATTACAGAGAAAAAGGAAATCATTTAAAAAAAATTTGGATTATTTTTTTTATAATGGATTCTATGGGAGACATTTCCGTAATTCGGAACCTTCTGGATAACAGATCCCATACAGGTGTATGTATAGATGTGTAGAATACAAACTTTCAGCCCTTTTAATGTCATTGTGTTCTCTCCCTTCCTGCACTACTGGTTCTGACTGCAAACATGCAAAACTTCTGCATTCTCCAGTTTTTCAATAAGGCTTAGAAAATATAGTATTTCAACAAAACAACCGCTGCCTGTAGCAGGTCCTTTACCCAGTGACAACAATTCAACACTGATACTTGTATGTCTGGAACAACCGGAGGTGCTCCCCACTGATCATGATGGCAGACTTGCAGCAATGCAGACATAGCTGATCCCCAACCAATAGCTCCTGAGCAACATGTTGCTATCAGTGGCCTCAGAGCAGGTGCTTATTTTTGAATTCCAGGCTTGGAGGCAAGTTTTGGTTGTATAAAAGCCAGGTGCACTGCTAAACAGAGCCTCAATGTAGGTTGACAAGCCACCTAGGAGCTACTAAATGGCCAATAATAGGCCTTATTTGCCACCCCAAGAACATTTTCAATACTAGTGTTGCTCCCCGACTCCTTTTACATCTGAATGTTGCTCAAAGGTTCAAAAGGTTGGGGGATCCCTGCTCTACATCATACTAAAAGTTCACGCAAAGGGGAACAACCCCTTTGGATTGTTTATTCTTCCACAGCGCCAGATTTTTCTTCTCCACTCTCTAAATTAGACAAAGATCTGGTGAAGTCTCTGGGACATCAGAAAATCCACAGCCCAAAGCAAGCAATGAATTACAATTTTCAGCTGTAATCGCTTTATCGAAACGTTTGCTTCTTCATGTTCTTAGGGTTGCCACCTTTTCTTGAAAAAAATACCGGCCTTACTATTTATTTATCTGTTTTTCCTATTAATAATATTGGGATCAACCATCAAAAATAAGGGCCAGGTGGCAAGCCTAAATACATGTAGGGTTGCCACCTGGCCCTTATTTTTGATGGTTGATCCCAATGTAATTAACATGAAAAAAAGAGAAATATATAGGAAGGCCGGTATTTTTTTCAAGAAAAGGTGACAACCCTACATGTACTGCAGGGTATAGCAAAACCTTTCTTTTGACAATGACGTTGCTTTGTATAATTGTACAAGGTGGGGCAAGTTGACACTATTTCCCCCCCAAATATACAAGACAAACGTCATTGCTTTACATTATACCACATAATTGACTGTATACAGACTGTATAACCCAGTACATAGCTGATCATGTATATTACTTGAAAGTAGAAACATTTAGTTGAAAGGCCAAAGGCAGCACAACTGTTCTTTATCAACCACTGGATTGACTGTATTTATCGCAGGCTCGCAGCCGATATTGCACAAAGCATAGTGTGGTACCACAGGGCATAATAACAGAGGATACCGGCATCTATCTAGCCCTTCCTCTTATTGTACACACTATAATTGATGGTACCCAGCATGCACCACTGTTACACTAGAACACGCCGATTTTATTTTTTTTATAAAGCCCCCGCATAACTGCATGGTCCATACCGCCAACCAGCATCCCTATTCCGCCCGTACACTCACTCCCATAAGGTGCAAGCCGGTCCATTGTTTCTTTACTTTACACGCTGGTAGCTGTTAGAATGGAGACGACCTGACGTCACAGACATGTGACAAAAATGTGGGCGGGAGGTTATGGCGATGCAATGGAGGGTGCATCTTCCTCCAGCAACTGAATGCTGGACGTCTCAGTGATCCGGCAGCTTGCCTGTGGCCTTACCCCCTCGGCCTTGTGATTGGATGCTCTACCAGGCACTGTGTGACATGCTGCTGGAATGGAATGGCAACTTTTTCCCTCTCTAATAAATAACAGGTTTTTTTTCTTCTTAATCCCCCTGTGGACTGTACCCTGACCTCTGGCTCTGGGGAACGTACTTTCCTCCCCCAGCAGCTCTCTGGTTTGTGCGCTCTGAGTTTGTCAGAATAAATAAGCAAACACGTACCTTGAAATTTGTAAATCTTACCTGTCTCTAGTGTTTTTTTTATTCAAAACGCATAAATAGTGATGCTCAAGCAGACTTTTGCACTGAAATCAGTTTTTCAAAAGAGCAATTTTTTTTAATATTTAATTTTGAAATCTGATATGGTGCTAGACATATTGTCAGTTTCCCAGGTGTGACTTGTGTTCTTAAAGGGCAAGGAAAGGCAAAGAAATAAAATCCCATTTTTACTTTCTTTAATGAAAAAGAAATATATCTCCAAAATACTTTAATTAAAAATGTGTGCCGTTTTTATAAGAAACCTGGCTGTATGCAGTGAAATTCTCCCTTCATTTACTGCTGTGGATAGGAATTGTCAGATGGTCCCTAACTTCTGGTACGGAAACTTATAAACAGCAGGGGGAGCACCTGCCTTACTTACCAGCCATGCAGAACTCAAGCAGCTTTGTTTTTTGATCATTTATGATGATCCCTAAGAAGCCCAGACCACACTGAGCATGTGCATGTAGTCTAGTCTTGCAAAGATGTATAACAAAGTTACAAGATGACAGCCCCCTGTGCCCAACTTTGAAAGCATAAATAATTTGTTTGATTAGGTTTGTGGTGCAGTAAGTTCATGTTTATGTTTAGTATACAAAAGCAAGCATTTACAGCCTTATTCTATTTTAGACTTTCCTTTCCCTTTAAATACTGCTGCACTGCAAGTCAGAGCAATATCACCTCCATCCTTACCCCCCCCCCCCCAGCAGCCCAGAACAATGGGAAGGTAACCTGATAACAGTTTGCTGGTAGATAGAAGAACAGCATTCCAAAGTAAAAATCCATGTCCCACTGCAACACCTTCAGTTTCATTGAGTAGGAAAAACAATTGCCTGTAAGAAATCAGTTCCATAGTGCAGCACAGGCTCTTTCAGAAAGCATATGACCAGGCAATGTGACCTGAGATGCTGTCTACACTAGAGTCCTGCGCGTGTCCATTTTTTGGGACCCGTACCCACAACCTGACCGGACCGGCGACCCGCATTCTTACCCGCTTGGACCCGCGACCATACCTGCTGATAATCAAGAATCAGGAAGTGCTGTCATTGTAAACCGGAAGTGACATCATCGGAAGTAGCCGTGATCAGAAATAAAGGAGTACAACAGGAAGTGCTGTCATTGTAAACCGGAAGTGACATCATAGGTAGTAGAAATGCTCAGAAAAAAGGCGTAAAAATCACTATTGCGCAGATCCGCGACCCGACCCGACCTGCAAACCCACAGAACCACCTACCCGCTTCTATACCCGCACCCGGAACGTCTACATTCAACCCGCAGGGTTCCACAGGATTTTGCAAGTAACCCGCGGGTACCCGACCCACTGCAGGACTCTAGTCTACACAATGAAATTACAACTAAGAAAAAATGCACTTGTTGGGTTAGGAATGAAATTTTACACAGTAGTGTGAATTAATTGCAGTGTAAACATAAATGTAATTAATACCTCTCAACTGTCCCTTTTTCTGAAGGTCAGTCCTTCTTTTGACAGCTCAACATGCAGTCCCTCATTTGTACTGGAAAGTCCCTAATTTCTCTGAATTGAACAGCCAGAAAAAGAAACTAAGTTTCTAACTTAATTGGCTTTTTGGCAGAGAGCCCAGAACAGCTAACAGGTGCAAATAAGATATTTTGTAAAATTTTTGAGATTAGAAGATAAGTGATTGTAACAGTTTAGATAAGGAGAAATATTTCAAACTTTCATAACCTGCCAATTTAAAAAAAAATTAACATGGTAATTAGGGGGAATTGGTATTTATTACCACTTACGACACTCATGCTAAATTCATTCGGAAAATATCTAAATATTGGGGGGTTCTGAAAGCTGACCCTAAATATTGGAAAGTGTTTGCACAATTGCCGTTATTTTCTTAAAAAAAAGGGAGACGTATAGGAGATCATTTAAATGTTAAAAAATTGAAGCAGCAGGAAAGCAATTTGGGGATTCCAAAAATGAGTGGCACGTTCCCACGCAGAAATTGCGGCCACTGTAACGGCATCATAAAAGGGGAGAGTGTTCAACATCCATTGAAAGGTAAAAAACATAATATCAGGGGCTTCTTTACATGCGATAGTACTAACATTGTGTTTTTGGGCTGGCATATATAGGCCAGACTGGCCGAAGTACGAAGATACGTTTAAATGAGCACAAGTCAGTCATCCATCTATGTACCCCCTAAAAAGGAAGATACAACAGGGTCAGATGAAAAAAGAAAAGAAACCACCCTGGCACGGCATTTTTTTTGAGCAGGGAGATGAGGTTTGCCAATTGAGATGGCAAATCTTGGAAAAAATAAGTGGTAGTAATCAGAAGGAAACAAAACTTAAGCTACTGCAAAGGGAGGCTTTTTGGATATGGTTACTATAAACAAAACAGCCACATGGGTTAAATGAGGAGTTTAATTTGAGTTGTTTTTTGTAACTCTCTAATGTATCCATCTAATGTATCCATTATGTGTTTATTTGTATCTAATATAGCTTTTCTGTTACATTGTAGCATTTATCCCCTTAAGATTGTTCCATTGAATAAGACTGGTCCAGGGAAAGTTTTCGCTCAGGGTAAAATAATTCCTCTATTCTAATCATGGAGACTGTTATTTTTAAATTTGGTAACTTTTATTGATACGTGCAGTTTTGTTTTATAAATATTTATCACTTTTTTTTGTAATATTAGGCTTTTGATATTATGCCATTGGAACACGGAACAATGAGAGAAAAAGACGCAATGGGTCTATCTGGATCATTGGATGCTTTTCACATTTATTCCACAATTTTAATATAAACAATTTTTATTCACATTGGAAGATGGACACTAGTAATCACTGTATTTATAATACAAATTTTTATTTAGATTGGAAGATGGACACTAGTAATCACTGTATTTATAATACAAATTTGTTTGGATATTATTATACACAAGGGATTGGTAATTACTGTTTGCAATGTTTTTAATTATTCTGATTGTAATGGGTATTTAAGAGGTATGTGCACATTGTTATGCATGCCTGACGAAGGGGTCCGCCCCGATACGTTACATCACAAGACTTGAATAAATACGCAAGGGTTCGCCCCGCTACACCTGCCTCCTGTTTGGAGTTTCTTTGGCTTCAATTAGGGGGAATGACCACAAAAATGGGCGTGATCAAAAAATGTAGGTGCACTATGTGCAAAAACATTTTTTGTCCCTCTTTTTACTTTAGAAACAAACACCATAAAATCATGACAGAATCCCTTTAGGGTGCCAGTTGCAGTGTGTATTAGAACTTCTTTGCATTTCCTACTGCAGGTCGAATTACTTTGATTCATAATGTAACTACAGAAGATGCAGACCCAGTGGTTGAGGTGGACAGGTGGGACTGGACCATGGGGTCTGCTTCCTCTATAGTAGTAGAAACTATAGTGGCCAGGTGGGTCAGGCGTGAGGTAGTTATGCCACTTCTTGAGTTATGTTATTAACTGATACTGTTGCTTCAGGGGGTGTCAAGCCCAAGAAATATATATATTTCTTCGGAATATAACATTTTAAAATGTAGCAACATCTGTGCATAAATATTACTGCCATGCTTTAAGATAGCTTTGCTAAATGTGTTTCTCCAGGTAAAGACAACGTAGGTATATACCACAAAGCTTATCATAAAGATGAATCTGACTGCTTGACTGGTGGAAGTCAGTCCCTGCCAAACAACCAGTGTGTATCTTGCAGAATATGAGTGGAAAGATACTAGTGATGGATAAGTTCACAGCACCACATCATGCAAATGAGCAGTCTCATTGGTCAAATACAAATATTCTCTGTATTTGTACGGCAAATGTAGCTTTTAGGTATACAGTATACCTCTGCTTAAAGGGATACTGTCATGGGGAAAAAAATTTTTTCTCAAAATGCATCAGTTAATAGTGCTGCTCCAGCAGAATTCTGCACCGAAATCCATTTCCCAAAAGAGCAGACAGATTTTTTTATATTTCATTTTGAAATCTGACATGGGGCTAGACATTTTGTCAATTTCCCAGCTGCTCCAAGTTATGTGACTTGTGTTCTGATAAACTTCAATCACTCTTTACTGCTGTACTGCAAGTTGGAGTGATATCACCCCTCCCTCCCCCCAGCAGTCTAACAACAGAACAATGGGAAGGTAACCAGATAACAGCTCCCTAACACAAGATAACAGCTGCCTGGTAGATCTAAGAACAGCACTCAATAGTAAAAACCCATGTCCCACTATGACTCCTTCAGTTACATTGAGGAGGAAAAACAACAGCCTGCCAGAAAGAAGTTCCCTCCTAAACTGCTGGCACAAGTCACATGACCAGGGGCAGCTGGGGAATTGACAAAATGTCTAGGCCCATGTCAGATTTCAAAATTGAATATAAAAACATCTGCTCATTTGAGAAATGGATATCAGTGCAGAAGTCTACTGAAGAAGCACTATTAACAGATTTTTTTGTTCCCATGACAGTATCCCTTTACTTAAGGAAAGCAAACTTTTTAAAAATTATATTATTTTAAATGATTTAAGAGAAGAAAGTAAAGAGTGCAATCCTCAGTGGAAGGAACTGCAAAACAGCAGAAGAAGAGGGAGAGAGTAAGATGTAAGGCTATAAAGATTCAGACTCAGGGGCGTAACTACAGAGGAAGCAGACTAGGGTTGCCACCTCACCCCTTTAAAACCGAACACATATGGCATACACAGCCTGCATGGCTAATTAGCAATTTATTTAGATGCATGATGCATGGCTGCACATAAATCAGTTCAGTCTGCAGCATGCATCTAAATGTATTGCTGATTAGCCATGCAGGCTGTGTATTCCATATGTGTTCGGTTTTAAAGGGGTGAGGTGGCAACCCTAAAGCAGATCCTGCGGCTACAGGGGGGCCCAGGAGGTGCAAGGGCCCCATGAAGCCTTAATTCATATACACTTTCAATGAGTATTGGTAAAACAAGTCAATCTTGTTGGGGGACATTTTGGGGCCTGCAAAAAAATTTGCAGTGGGGCCCAGTAACATCTAGTTATGCGACTGTTCAGACTTATACCAACTCAGGTAACTGACTGTGAATCAGTACATTGATTGATAAGCTCATAACAGACTACAGTCTTTTTCTCACTGCAATTTTCTTCAGCTTATACTGTAGCGCTGTACAACAGCTTTGCATATTTAAACAGCTTGCGTGGCTTCACTTACAGGAACTGTAAAATTTCTACACACTTGAAAATCTTCCATCTTGAGAGAAGTTGTTATTTTCTCCTCACGTACTCTAGGCTGATATTTGCTATTTACGCTTACAAAAGATGAATAAATATTAGCAGCCATTGTGGCATTTTCAGGAATTCAGTAATCCATCTGTTCTCCAAACACACAGTGGCAGATTTATCTCACTCACTCACTTTCTATACATACCTATGAGATTATTAGAATCCTGTTTGCTAAGGGAGTTCACAAATTTATAAATAAGATTCTAAAACACTACTACTGCTGCTGTCCATCCATCTATTATCATTTGAATCAACTGATTCCCCTTTCTGATTCTTTCCTGTCTATACTTTTCCTTTTAAATATTATCAAGTGTGTAGCCCCGGAAGTTCTCCAACTATACGGATTAGGGTGTTAGGGAACTAACAATATATTAGAGTGCACCTGACAGTAGGTTTGGGCTATTTTTATAAAATTTAGACTGCTGTCAGGACCAGCTAGCTATTAAAAGGGTGGTTCACCTTTAAATTAACTTTTAGTATGTTATAGATTGGCCAATTCTAAGCAACTTTTCAATAGGTCTTAATTATTTAGTTTATTAATCATTTTCTTTCTTTGTCTGACTCTTTTCAGCTTTCAAATGGGGGCCATTGATCCCATCTAAAAATAAATGCTCTGTAAGGCTACAAATGTATCATTATTGCTAAATTGTATTACTCCTATTTCTTTTCAGTCCATCCCCTATTCATAATCCAGTGCTTTATTCAAATCTGAGCATGGTTGCTAAGAAAATTTGGGCCCTAGCAGTCAGATGGCTGAAATTGCAAACTAGAGAGCTGCTGAATAAAAAGCTACATAACTCAAAAAACACAAATACTAAAAAATGAAAACCTATTACAAATTGTGTCAGAATTTAACTCTCTACATCATACTTACTGTTTCATTGAAAAGTGAACAACCCCTTTAATTCAGTTCCATCCTGAAAAGAGTTATCAGTTCTCCTGCACAACCTAGAAAAGCAGACAGCAGAAAATAGAACAGATAGGCCAAACTAGTATTTTTTAGTACGGATGCTCCAAATCCAGGACTCAGTTCGGGATTCGGCATTTTTCAGCAGGATTCAGATTCAGCAGAATCCTTCTCCCTGGACAAACTGAATCCGTATCCTAGTTTGCATATGCAAATCAGGAGTGGGGAAGGAAATCACGCAAATTTTTGTCACAAAACAAAGAAGTAAATAATGTTTTCAACTTCCCACCCCTAATTTGCATATGCAAATAGATACTCTTAAATCTGATGTAAAAAATGTCAGTGCTTGTATCCAGGATTTGGTTCGGTATTCGGCCATTTTTGGCGGTATTCGGCCAAATCCTTGTTCCTGGCCGAACCGAATCCTTAAAATCGTGACTTTTCGTCACAAAACAAGGAAGAATTTTTTTTTCCTTTCACTAATTTGCATATGCAAATTAGGGTTCGAATTTGGTTCGGTATTCGGACAAATCTTTCGCAATGGATTCGGGGGTTTAGGCCAAATCCAAAATAGTGGATACGGTGCATCCCTATTAAATACACACCTTGTACAAAAATTCCATGGGCACAAGCTCTCCATGGCTGGTTACAAGGGGCCTACAGTCTCATCATCATTTGTTTATACAGCACCATAAAGTAAAGATACAAAGTGCTTTACAACAATGCAAAAGAGACCAGCACGAGCAGAGAAGAGAATAAATTAAGTTACATTGCAATAACTTGCAATAACAACGTTTTGGAGAATGACTGAAAAGTAAAATCATTTTTAGGGTGAAGTGTTCTTCATTATGGGATATTGGCAATGTTAGACTGGCATCATTTTTATACAGATAGGTCTGCAGGGGGCACTTTTAAGTTGGAATAAGGATAAATCTGTAAGTTTATGGCCAGCTTTCAGACTATGGCAGAAAATTGCTGCAAATCTTATCAGGCATTTTTAGTTAAAGATTAGGGTTTAGAGTTGCCACTTTTTTTGTTGAAAACATGCATGGGGTGGGTCAGTGATGTAGGAGGTGGCACGGTGACATCAGGGGAGGCAGGTGACGTTCGGGGACAGGTTAGGTGATGTTGGGGGCAGGACTGATGATGTGGCGATCAGCTGATCGCCATGTCATTCACTTCAACTGGGCTGTCCAGGGGAAATCCAAACAGGTGGCAACTCTAATTAGGTTTCATACAATTTTTGGGATGTATGTCCAAGATACATTTGGAACAGACATTCCCATGCCATGGGTAACGATTGATTCATCGATCAAGCAAGTCTGAATGGAGTCTGTTTGTGTATGGTAAACCTGATGGTATGAATAGAATAACATTGCCAAATAATAATGTTCCTTACTGGTTTTCCACTGCTATCTATATATATGACCAGTCTGCTGTCTGATCAGTCCTGAAAATGCAAATTATCACATACATAAAATTAATCAAATTGTGTAATTTGACAGTCATTCATTTACATATCTGTGTGTTTGGCCACCTTATTTCTCTTTTGAACAAATAACTGTTGTAGCTAAAATTTGTGTTTTTATTTAAAATTAAGTAATTTTCTTAAAAATCTTTCAAGTCTTCTCTGTGCATCAGTCGAAGAAGATTAAATTGATTAATTCCATCCATCTCCATAAATAATCAGAATAATAGGCAACACAATTTTGACACAACATAGTGCAGCAGTGACACCTAATGGCTGAAATGGTAAATGGCTTTCTCATGTCATCATAAAGATTAATGTGTAGTTATCCAAACTGCTGAGCTATAAAAATGAAACACAAATTTGTGCTTAAAAAATAACAACCACAAAGATAAGCGTGGCCTCAATAGCTGCATAATGTGCTTATACTCTTCCAGCTTGCATATTTGTAGCAGAAATGTTTACTCAATCAAATAAAATAGTTAGATAGTATTATCAGCCTCATTAATTGGGTAATGTTTTGAGGTATTACTATTTGGAAGAGGATATTATGTGCTGCACTCCAATTATCTTATCAAGCTTATGAATCAAGAAATCTTCAAAAGCTGTACATATGGACCTTCTCCCTCTGTTCAGCGTGTGGTGTGTATTTATGTGCCAGGAGCAGCAGCTGAATGTTATCTGTACTCTATATCAGATCCAGGAATTAATTCTCATGCTGCTGCAAGCACCATTATCAGCACCAAAGCTGCACACAGATAATTGATAACAGATGATAAGAAAAACAGTAAAAATGAACCAGCATATCTGTTTAAATTACGCTTCAGGGCAACAGGTAAAACTTATTTTTATTTTCACAAGAAAAATATGTATTTTAATTACTGCTTTAGTATACTATCATTGTAACAAATAGTGTTTCCAAAAATTATAAGATGTGGAAATCACAGGCTGACCGCAGAATAACTGCTAATAGTGCTTTATTGTGCATCCACACAACATGTTTTGGGCGGCAAAGGCCCTTTTTCAAGTGTGTCACACACTTGAAAAAGGGCCTTTGCCGCCCGAAACATGTTGTGTGGATGCACAATAAAGCACTATTAGCAGTTATTCTGTGATCAGCCTGTGATTTCCACATCTTATAATTTTTGGAAACAGTATCAAGGGTGTCTGGACGGAACACCAGAGGAAATCGAGGCTTGGATACAGAGCATAAAGCTATATATGTGTGTAACCTAATGAATGTAACAAATAGTGTACCTTCACTATACCAGAAGTAAAAAAAATCGCCCCTGATAACTTTAAGGCTAAGGCCAGACGGGGAGATTCGGGGGCATTTTATCGCCTGGCGACTTCTCGCCGCGACTTGTAGCCCCCGAACCTCCCCGAATAGCCATTTCACTAAGCGCACCGGCGTTGCTTGAAAACGCCGGCGCGTATCCACACGGAGCGGCGCGCTTTTTAAAATTGCTCCAAATTGCCTGGCCAGGCAATTTGGAGCAATTTTAAAAAGCGCGCAGCTCCGTGTGGATACGCGCCGGCGTTTTCAAGCAACGCCGGTGCGCTTAGTGAAGTGGCTATTCGGGGAGGTTCGGGGGCTACAAGTCACGGCGAGAAGTCGCCAGGCGATAAAATGCCCCCGAATCTCCCCGTCTGGCCTTAGCCTTAAGGACAAGAAAATTTGGTTTCTCACCTTAGACCCTGGGATGTGTTGTATTATTTCACATTCACATTATTTCACCTTAAAATTTCAGAAGTTTAATGAAATTCCAGAAAGCATTTTTGAAATAAAGATGAATAGTAGAGGTCCTAAGTGCTCTTTCTTTCCACAGATATGGGTATGGAACCTGTTATCCTGAATGCTTGTGACTTGGAGGTTTCCAGATAAGGGTTCTTTCCATACCTCAAGTGTTTACTTAAACATCAAATAAACCCAATAGGATTGTTTTGCTTTCAATAAGGATGAATTACATCTTGGTTAGATTCAAGTACAGATCGATGGTGAACTTGATGGACGTGAGTCTTTTTTCAGCCTTACTTACTATGTTACTGTTTTAGTCATTTTTAAATATATGAATTATTTGATTATAATAAAGTCTATGGGAGATGGTCTTTCTGGTATTCAGATAACGAATCCAATACCTGTTGTGTGTATAAATTGTGTGTGTTAAGACACCAAAACCCCATTTATGTAATGAAGCATTTCTGCACCCATGCCATTATTGTAGCTTTTGTGTTAACTTTACACATTAGACACTGCTTGGAATGTTATGGATTACATAATAAGTGTCTAGAAATAATCTATAAATAAATCTATATTTTCTGATGTTGCTGGCCATTGAAAATTCATCTTCAGTGCCTTATACCCTAATAAACATTAATGTACCTGCATCTGCTTCAGCTGTTACAGTAGTCCTCAGTATGTTTAACCACATTTTCAAAACATTTGATTTTACTTTAGAAACTGTAAATATATGAAAAAATTGTGGCAAAAGGTCAAATTCAAACATTGATAAATCACCCCTGAGTCTTGCCTATTTCTATAACAGCCTTGTGTAAAGACAAGAGCAGTAGGAAGGCTGTTTTTCAATAGAATTACTTTTGCAATTAGTTCTCCTACTTATATGAAAAAAAAAAACCTTCAACAAAACAACTTAGTGTATCATGCAATGCCAAAAATACTTGTCCGGTATTTTTCAGATATTGGCCCTATAGTGAGAGACACTATGGATGCAAGGGAACAGAATTTAGAAAGTTGACTAGAGAAGCACCAGAAGATATGCAAGGGATTATGGGGCAGGTTTACTAAAGGGCGAAGAGACTAACGCTAAGCGAAAATTCGCCAGCGTGATGTCATTTCGTTACTTCGCCGATTTAATAACGAACGCAGGAGTCACTTTGCTAGCGAAGGAGTTAGATGCTAGCGTTGCTGCCGAATGGACGTTACTCCGCAAATTCACTAAGATCTGGATTTTACTGAACGTTACCTCTTCTGCCAGACTTGCTTCACCATCTCGGACCTGGTTAAGAGCATTGGCTTGCATAGAACATCTTCAATCTTTAGTTACTTATATAATAATTTTTGATGCTAGCGTCTTTTAATTTTTTCAGGCTGCAAAAGGCATAACATTTATTTTCTACCATATATTTTCTACCATATGGCACATTATTTAACTGTGGGCTTATATGGAGGGCATTTAAAACAAATCTATTGACTTTATTAAAGTTCCCTTGGTATGTCTAGTTATTGTAAATGCAATGTATCAGATGCACAATGTAACCTAAATTACTCCATTCCACTTTAAATTTCCCACCGTATGCAAATTAGCCTGAACGCAAGAACTTCAAAAAATTGAACCCTAGCGCAGCTTCATTTTGATTTGCTCGATCTGCCAAAGTAACTCTAGAGAAAATTCGCCAGCATTCGGCACCCTGGACGAAACTTTGCACGAAGCGTTGTCTGAGCAAATTTTCTCCTGGCGAAGTGTTATGATGGTTGCGAAGCCGTCACTGGTGAAGTTGCACTCTTTAGTGAATTTGCCCCTTTGCCTTTGAATCTGTTATTCTTACAGCATTGGTGGAATTGCAACAATTACTAGCACGGACTGGGACACCAGGGGCCCACTAAAAAAACTTAGTCCAGGGACCCAAATCTCAGTACTATTATTTTTCTTCTCCTAACCACGATTCTTCCAGTCCCTTGTGTAACGATCGCTTACCCTGGTGGTCTAGCGGTAGCAGGGAAATTTAAATGTATTTAAAGGGGCATTTTGGATATTGTCATTGCCCGTTATTAGGTTCTATTTGTTAGTTCCTGGGTGCTATTACTATTGATTCCTGATTGATCTACTGGTTTTTGACCCTTGCTTGCCTGACTATTCTGTTTATCTCCAATCCTGACCTTTGCCTGTCCTCTGACTATTCTACGCTCTCTAATCTTGATTCTGGCCTGTCTGACTATTCTACTTCGCTTGTGCTGGTCCGGCCCGCCTGTTCCACTTGGTGGTATTCTTCACCCAGTACCCTTGGTGAGACGATCGTGCCCCTTTGCTAGCCAGAACTCTTAGCTTTGCCCCTCTCGATAAGTCCAGGTGGCATCTGAGTAAGCTGAGGGCTCCTCCCGAGGCCAAAGGCGGTCACTTAACTGGTGAAGCCGAGCTGAGACCAAGGTGCTTAGCAACTGTTCTGATATTGGGTGCTGACACTGCTGGCACCACTCAAAACCTTGTAATGAAAGGACAAATAGATAGGTAGGTACTTGAAATATTTATACCATAGTCAGATGCCAGATGGGGCAGGTGGCACCCCTATTAATCATCATGTCATACTTATAAATCAAGAAAAGCTAGCAGTTTTAGATACAGTAAGGTACTTGCTGAGAAGGATTAAAATTTGTATTGCAGTATGCACAAATTCAGGATTGAGAAACAGCTGATGGGATTTATAGTTAATCTGGCAAAGAATCTGTAAGTTACATTTTTGTGATGATGTCTCATGCAAGTCTCTGTATGCTACCAGTGTTCTTTTGGTACTCACATCAGGTATTTTGGTTCATATCTTATATCTCATTTTAGTCTCATTCTTCTTTCTAGCAGGCTCTTTCTGGAGAATAATAACATCATATATTTTGCTGCTTGCATTGTCTTGGTTATAGACCCAGCTCATGTTTTGGACTTAAAGGAGAACTAAACCCTGAAAATGAATAGGACTTAAAATGCCATGTTTTATATAGTGAACTTATTGCACCAGCCTAAAGTTTCAGCTTGTCAATAGCAGCAATGATCCAGGACTTCAAACTTGTTACAGGGGGTCACCATCTTGGAAAGTGTCTGTGACACTCACATGCTCAGTGGGCTCTGAGCAACTGTTGAGAAGCTAAATTTAGGGGTCGTCGCAAATTATCAAGCAGAAGGTTTGTCTGTAATATAAGCTGATGCTACAGGGCTGGTTATTAAACTCTGATGCTAGTTGTACTGGGTTCTGTGCTGCCATGTAGTAATTATCCATATTAATGACTAATCAGCCTTATATTGTGACATTTCTATTCTATGTGTACTGTATATTGTGAGTGGGTCCCTAAGCTCAGTAAGTGACAGCAGCAAAGAGCATGTGCAGTGAATCAGCAAAAAAAGATGGGGAGCTACTGGGGCAAAAAGTTTGGACATTATAGTACAATTTTTGGCATTCTAACTTTAATAAATAACCTCTAAGTGTTGGATTGATGCTGTCACACCTAGCCTTTATTATAACAAATACCCATTATATAATTGCCCCAAATATGGCACACTATTATTCTCATATAAAATAAAACTGGTGAATAGGTGTCATACTACAGAGAATCCTTTTGTCTATGACGTTTTGATGTATTATGTTATTGCTATTTGTGCTTTCAATACAATAACAACATTTCTAAAAAGATTTAATAATCAAAGGGAAAAAATATTGTGGCTCATTTATGACTAGTGAGTCAGGGTGCAAATGATAAAAATAAGTGAAAGCTGCCATGTCTGTTCAACTTTCAGAATGTAGGCAGCCCTGTGTTCATCCACAAATTGCAGGTCATTGTTCACTTTTGTAAGAGCACTTGATAAAGGGGGTTGATCCCCTGAAACGTTTTGCAGAGATCCGAATAAACCACAGAATTCAAGCACATTTGCTGCATGTGAGTGCCATCTGATTTTTTTCATTGTTGTTGCCATATTGTCAGTTTCCCAGCTGCCCCCAGTCAAGTGACTTGTGCTCTGATAAACTTCAGTCACTCTTTACTGCTGCACTACAAGTTGGAGTGATATCACCCCTCTTCCTTCCCCCCAGCAGCCTAACAACAGAACAATGGGAAGGTAACCAGATAGCAGCTCCCTAACACAAGATAACAGCTCCCTGGTAGATCTAAGAGCAACACTCAATAGTAAAAGCGAAGTCCCACTGAGACTGATTCAGTTACTTAAATAGGAGAAATAACAGCTTGCCATAAAGTAGTTCCATCCTAAAGTGCAGGTACAAGTCACATGACTGGGGGCAACTGGGAAACAATGTGTCTACCCTCATGTCAGATTTCAAAACTCAATAAAAACAAATCTGTTCGCTCTTTTGAGAATTGGATATCAGTGCACTTGGGGGTGCCAAAAGTTAGTGACTACTTTTACTTACCTGACACTCCAGGCCAGTGCTCCGATCAGCAGAAAACTGAACTGGCCCGGGGTTCTAACTTCGAGCACAGTGGAGAGATACCAGGGCAGATGCATGTGCAGTACAGCAACTTAGAGTTTTTAGTTAAAGTTCGGCTTTTCGCTGTACTGCACATGCACAACCAAACCTAAGGGTAAGGCCAGACGGGGAGTTTTTGGGGAGATCTGTCGCCTGGCGACTTATCGCCGCAACGAATCTCCCCGAATAGCTTGTTAGCGCACCCGCTAGACGTAAAGTCGCCTGCGCTTATTCACACGCAGCGGCGCAATTTCAAAAGTCGCTCAAAATTGCAGAGGCTCCCCGTCTGGCCTTACCCTAAATGTTACTTTGCAACAAACATGCAGGGCTTGTACCACTTGCACGGAGCCCTGAGTACCAGTAACCTTTTTTTCCTTCTTGTTGTACATTGTAGGTTGCCAATCCCTCATTACATGCACCAGAATAAAAATGTTGATTGAGAGGCCAGGGTGTGCTGGTGGGTTACCAATTGTAAAATTCCACACACCATGTAATTAGGGTTGCCACCTTGCCAGTATTTTACCAACCTGGCCGGTAAAAATGACGGCTGATCTCAATGTTATTAACAGGAAAAAAAGATAAATATGTAGGAAGTATATTTTTTACAGAAAAGGTGGCAACCGTAAACGCAATACTGTACACAGCTTTCAACGCATGTTTTCATTCTACATAGCATAATAAATATGTCTCTTAGCTTGTTGCAATGTTATATAAAAGCTACGATATTGGAAAATGCCAACAGTCAGACTTGCCTCCATGAAATGACCACAATTTGATATAATAGTATAAAAAAACAGGCTTTGTTCCTTTTCATCATGGGAAAGATAAATGAGAATGTGAAAATCCTTCCAGGACACCAAGTTCTGTGAACTTGCTGAATGTCAGTGCTACTGATCTAGATGTCACAGACCCTCCCACCTCCGCCCCTTGGGCAACTACTGGAGGATATATTTACGCCTCTCCAACCATCTGTCTTGGCAGTGCCACATCCTACTGGTTCAAACCCAATCACATAAGTTCATCAGACACTTTGGAAACAATCTTTCCCGTGGCAGGGTTCCAGGGGGGTGACTGTAACAGTGGAAAGACGGGAAAGAAAAAAAGACTGCCTGCACTGTTTGGGAGCTAGGACATAAGTAAGGATTCAGAGACACCTGCGTAAAATGTATCACTGTACAGAGTCCAAAAAGAGTTTGGAGAGTGTGACCATAGGCACGCGTGATCTGGTGGCCGCCTGGCTCCCCAGTGCAACACAGCCCTAAGAATCCCTATGCATTTTACACTGCCCTCCCTCAGCAGGCCTTTGCATAGATTGCATCCCCCCTGTATATATCAGTCTGCCCGCCCCCAGCAGCATTACACATATCACACTGAGCTCTATGGCACAGGTGCAATGAAGAAGGTTTATTTACAAGTGTTAAGTTTAAAGACACACAGAATTTATCAGATTCTGATCCTGCTGCTCGCCCTCTTTCTTAGTAGTTCATCTGCCACCCTGCCCCCTTTGCCTCCTGATTGGATGTGCTGCTGGGTCCTGTGTAAATGACATGCTGCGCCCTAATTCTGTCAGCTGAATTGAACAGCTTGCTCCTCCCTCTTCTTTCATCTTCTGACTGCAGTCACAGTGGAAATATGTTGGTTGTGCCTAGGGTTGCCACCTTTTCTTGAAAAAAATACCAGCCTTCCAATATATTTTTTTTCCTATTAATAACATTGGCATCAACCATCAAAAATGCTGACCAGACCAGTAAAATACAGTCCAGGTGGCACCCTGTACATGCGATTTTCCCAGCAGCTGCCAATTTTTTGTGCGTCTATGCGCTTAAAAATATGCAGTCGAGCGTATAATATGCCCAAGCCCGCATTTGTGGAAAGGCCGCCTAGGGTGGCAGGATTTTAGGCGGTGGTATGTTGCCCAGCAGTGGTGTAACTACCAGGGGTGCAGAGGGTGCTATTGCACCAGGGCCCCCACCCCCTTGGGGCCCTCTGAGCCACGATAATGGTTATGGCAGGCAGTTATCAAGGTGGAGATCTTACAGCACACATGCCATCAACACCAGCATGGGATTCATAGAGGGCCCAGGTGCCCATCCTGTACCGGGGCCCACCAGGGAGTAGTTACGCCACTGTTGCCCAGCCACACCCACATTGGTTCAGAAACACTAGGGATAAGCAGGAGATACAATAGTTTTTTAAATTTCACATGCACCAATCCCCATTGCTCCAGTCCTGATGAGGAAAATTTACTAATAAAGGGCAGAATATGGGGGTGACGAATGGTAGCGGGCCTAGGGGCGCCCTCAAAAATACCGGCCAGGTGGCAACCCTACGTGTGACCAAGCCCTTAAAAAGCACCTATCATCAAAAACAGTTACCCCCAACCAAATGTGCAGGCTGATAGAGCCAGCATTTCAATAAGAAGTCTTGAATAGGCCGAAAGACTCGAAGTGAGCCGACACTGAAGTCCTGAAGCAGCGAAAATACCCGAAGTCATGAAAGGAGCCGACACTGATGTCCTGAAGCAGCGAAAAGAACCAAAGTCATGAAAACAGCTATAACTGAAGTCCTGAAGCCACGAGTTCAATTCTACTGACACCAATGTGGGTTTTTTTTTTTTTTAATCCCCTAGCCACCAGTGTACTCTATATGCCCCTGCACCAATATTTTTTTTAAATATTTTTTGGAGACCCATTTTTTTTAACTTGTAAGGGGGGCCCTGGTGCCAATGTTTTTTTCAAAAATATTTTTTGGGGCACCAATTTTTCTTTAATTTGTAAGGAGTGTCCTGGCACCAATGTTTTAAAAAAAAAATGGCGACCCTGCTGCCAGCTTTTCTGCCGGTGGAGACCGGGCAAGGGCCGTGATTCGGAGGAGCATGGTTTTGAGGCAGAGGGGGTTGGGCTGTGACACCAGGGGTCATGGCTATAACACACGGTCAGCGATTGGCCAATCGCTGAGTCAATCATGGGGATCCTGACTGTTTTTCCTAATTTAAGACAGCGTTTCAAATTACAGGGCTGTCCAGGTCAAAACCGGACAGGTAGCAACCCTATAAACAATAATAATGTAGGCCATTATTATTTAGCAGAAAAAGGACAACCCTAATCACAATGTGCTTCCCAGCATCCCTGTACACATCACACACTAGAAACTGCTCCCCAGCATCCCTGTACTCATCACACTGCAACCCAGCATCCCTGTACTCATCACACTGCAACCCACCAGCATCCCTGTACAAATCACACCGTGCTCCGTCCCGCTCTATTTCTCACACACTGCAAAAATGCAGATCACTAGGCCACGCCTCCAGCACTCATGTACAGGCATTCCAAAAGTCAGCAGCACATGAACAGAACTGTCGTTTTTATTGTCCTTAAAAGCGACCCTGTTTGCTGCACAACACCACGTCCCCAGCAGCTCACACTTGCCCCCAACACAGCTCCCAAGGCCAATTTTCACGCTCCAACTTTGCAGCAGTTGAATCCGGCAACTCCACATTTACACATCCACGTCCACAGCGTCCAAACCCACACTGATTCAGCCCCTCCCTCCCCACAGTTTGGTCACATGGCCTGGACGTCACGGCCTCCTTTGAGCCTATCTGTTGTAAGCTGTACCATTTGCACGGAGGTAATCCCGATCACACCACCCCTCTGTCAGATTCTGAGGGGGCGTGTGGGGAATAGGCTTTAGGCTGGACAACGTGAATTAACCTGTAAATAGAGGCCGGTCAGCAGCATCATCTTGTTGTAGAGCTCCTCTCATTCATTGCGGACGTCCAAGTAGCTGGGGGATTTCCTCGTTGATCTTCTTTACGCAGGTGAGTAGCTGATGGAGTACATGAATTAATATGGGGCATCGAACGTTTGCTGGCACTGATGCACAGCCGAACAATTCCCCTTTACTGTTGCTCATCTATTATGTGACTCCAGGGCAGGGTTGTTAGCCTGCAAATTAGTCCTGGAAGAGAGCTCCTTGTCATTTTGAGTGCACACAATTATTTTAACTATTTGTATGAACAATCCCCGTTGATAGATGATCATACAGTTCATATAAACCTGACCGTACACATGGTTAGGGCTGACTTATTAGGCCAATGACACAGAAACCAGTTTCCAAAATGCATGTTTATCCTGCCTGGCAACATGTGTACTTTATACATGTCCAGCGGTATGGCAATGCTATCCTGTGTCTGAACAGGTCAAACTGCTTTCAGCCTGTGTTTACTTCCCTGGGAACACAACACGCTTCCAGTAACCTAAATTCTGCATGCACCAGTGGGAAATAAATCCCTTTGTAGCTCATTGAATGAAAGGATTGGAGAAGTCGATTTGAATGAATAGATTTCGAAAGTTGTCTCATGGATTGCTGTTTCATGTGTGAGCACTCCGTGACTTATTTAAAGCACATGGTGCTAGCACACAAAAAAAACTTCCTGGATTGCTCATTGCTGGAATAACTTGTACTTAACTAAAGAATGTCAGGTGTGTTCATAAATAGTTACAGTCTAACCACAAAAGAAGGTGGGTACACAAGTGCAGTTTTATATAATTTAGCTGCTCCACGTACGGCCAACCTGAACTTTTGTTATTGGACCACAGCATCTACAAGATGTTGGGGAATGTTGTCTATTGTAGTTCAGCAACAGCTGAAAGGACTGCATATTCCTGTGTTGCACCTTTACAGGTATGTTTGGGTATCTGATTCAGGGCCAGAACTAGGGGTAGGCAGAGTAGGCACGTGCCTAGGGCGCAAAGCTGGGGGGGATGCCAGGCACTTGCCTTCTTTGCTTCTCCTACTCCCTGGTCCAATCCAATTGTGCATTTCTGTTTGATAAGCAGAGTTGATAACCTTACAACGTACACTCAACAGATCAGTAGATAGTGAAGTAAAACAGTTGTATTTACCGGACAATCTTCTAAACACGTTTCGTGTGATCCCACGCGTACTCATAGGTGACCTAGAGTACTGACCCGCTCAGTAAAGGGGTGAGCACTGCAGGAATTAAGCCTGCATGTTATTAATCAATATAGAAAGCTAACCGGATTTGAGTGCATTTGTGTGTTGGGGTTTTCAGTGATGAGGAGTTGTCAAAAAATCTGCAAGAAGGCATATTTGCCTTCTTTTAAAAACAAGTAATCAGCATTGCCTTCAGCATGAAATGTGTGTTGTATATATGTATATATATATATTAGCGATGCACTGAATCCACTATTTCTGATTCGGCCGAACCCTCAAATCCTTGCCGAAAGATTCGGCCGAATACCGAACCGAATGTGAACCCTAATTTACATATGCAAATTAGGGGTGGGAAGGGGAAAACATTTTTTACTTCCT
>CM044434.1:62824735-62841551 GCA_024363595.1 Xenopus borealis | reverse complement strand
GAGGCAACTGGGAGCAACATCCAAGGAATTGGAGAGCTACATGTTGCTCACGAGCTACTGGTTGGGGATCACTGCCATAGACACTGAACAGTTATGTCCCTTGTGGCCCCGCTTCAAGTCACTGACTAACTCAGGGTTAGAGAGCTGAAAAGGAAGTAGTGTTCTGGCCATTAAGTTAGACAATCGGTCACTCCAGCCTTTATACGTTACATTTTTGGCTAACTAACAATACAGAAACATGTTTTTTATTTTGTACAGCCTATCTATATACCCAGTTTTGATATGTACATGGAACTGTTCCTTTAAGGCTACATATTTATTGTTATTGCTACTCTTTATTACTAGTCTTTCTATTCATATCCTCTCCTATTCATAGTTTAGTCTCTTATTAAAATCAGTGCATGATTGCTAGGATAATTTGGACCCTAGCAACCAGATTGCTTAGATTGCAAACTGGAGAGCAGATGAATAAAAAGCTAAATAACTAAAAAAACACAAAAAATTAAAACCAATTGCAGATCATATCAGAATATCACTCTCTACGTCATAGTACAAGTTAATTCCTTCAATTCTATCCTTTGTAAACATTTTCTGTAGTATTGTCCTCGTTAACCTATTCCCTTCAATAATATTAAAAGTTAGTTAGTGCCCTTTAGCACTTTGAAATGAAATGGCACTTTATATTTACATGTTAATAATACTAATAATAGCAGTGATAATAATAAGCTATTGCTTTGTCTCTGGATAGTGCCTACTCCTCTAATATAATCTTGCAGGCAAATTTCTAAGAAATAAAATTGTTCTTAATTGTTTTACCTTAATAACACTTGTATAAATAAATAAATGTAGTTGTTATGTGTTTGGTATGTGCAAAAACGTTATAATTTAGTTACTAGGTAATTGTGCCACCACTGCACGAAACACAAGCTTATTTTCCTTTCCTAGGCTGAAATAAAACTGTGATCTGGCTTAACAAGACACAAATAAATATAAGAGAAAAGCCCTACATGTCCCTGAGTGGGAACTGCTTATCAATATAGGGTACCCCTCCCCATCATAGTTGGTGCATGTAAACCCCTATAGTTTTAGTGAACCAGTGCTGATAAGCTCTCAAAGAGGAAATATCTAACAGAAGAGAAATTATAAAGTCATAGAAATGAATAGAAACACATGTGGGATTATGATTCAGTATGTTACAATGGGAAAAAGGTAAATGTGACTTCTTATTTTGCAATTCACTATCTTCCTTTTACCTTTTTATTCTCTGCCCCTTCTCTTTTTCTTCTTTGAGAATTCTCTCTTCCAGATCTTATCGTCACTTATCATCTTATCATCATCAACTCCTACCTATTGGGCTGTGTGTACAGGTATGGGATCTGTTATCCAGGAAAACCCATTATCCAGAAAACTCTGAATTACGGAAAGGCTGTTGCCCATAGATTGTTTTGTTATTTTGTGTAATAATAAAAAAGTACTTTGTACATGATCCAAACTAAAATATAATTCATCCTTATTGGAAGAAGAACTACTCTCTCAGATTTATTTAATGTTTAGATGTTTTTCTATTAGACTTAAGGTATGAAGATCCTAATTACAGGAAGATTTGTTATCTGGAAAACCCCAGGTCCAGAGCATTCTGGATAACGGATCCCATACTTGTATGTCCATTTATCAGTGATCTATCTTGTAATTCCAACCTCCTAAAGTGATATGACTAGGCTTAAATTTTGTCATTTCAACTTCAATTTTCTCCCAGAAAAAGCCGCAAAGAGCTAATCGATGAATGACCTTACAAATCTGACCCTTTCAGAGTGACAGAGGTTTGAGATGATGCAATGGATGGGTTATTTAAGTGTCAGACAGTTTGCACAATTGTTTGCATGGTTGTCTGGTTCATCTTGTCACATAAGCAGCTTGGCTGACTGTGGCTTGTGCCTAGTAATTTGAGGTTTTGTTGTAATGTGAATGAAGCCTATCGCTCATGAGGCACTTGGTCCTCTTGTTTAATTAAGCGGCTATGAAATTCCTTCCAAAAATTATTTCTTGTTAAGGAATGTTGTAATTTCTGTTCTTAAGATGGCCATACACAGCTGCCTATTTGACCCAATCAGCAGCTTATCAACCTATATATGGCTCTTACCTGATTTCCTCCCTGACAGATATTTGGCCATTTTAAAAATCCTTCAAAATGAGGGCTGCATGGCAAGTTCATGCGGTCCTTTCTTGTTGTGCCTGAGTTTTTCAGCATTGTGCTTTGATCCTTGACCCAGATACCCAGTGGTGTAACTACTTGCTGGTGGGCCCTGGTGCAGGATTGGCACCCAAGCCCCCCTATCGGGCTCTCCCCCTATGAATTGGAGTTCTCCTAGCCTCTCTGGTGGGCCCCAAGAGGGAGCGTGCCCTGGTGCAATTGCACCCCCTGCTCCCCTGGTAGTTTCGCCACTGCAGATCCCGAATGATCAGATCAGCTTGAATTGGCCCAGAATGTAGGTGGCCAATATGGGCAAAGATTTTCAAAGATGGTAAGAATCTGGTATTTCGTTTTCTTGCTTGTAAAATAGTGTTGTAATGGATAATTGTTTGATAATGCCAGCTGCGCTTGTGCAATTTGTCACGTGTTTGTAAATCAGCCCCAAAATCTAAAGTGATTTAAATATAAAAAGAGGTAAAACTCCATTACTTTAAAGTGTTTGTCATGAGAAATCTACAACTAAAGATATAGTATATATTTTCAGAATGCTTAGGTCATGGAATTTTTCAGTTTTTTGCAATTTGAATTACCAGCATTAGGCTAAATCTTGGGGTTGCATATGAGTGCAGACCAAAAAACAGCCCCATAGATCATGACTGGGGTCTTCATGATTCTTCACATCATGACTGTGGACACACAGAGTCACTGCGTTGACCTGGGTGAAGACACACGGAGCGGATTTTGGAGCAAAAATCCATACTGCTGCTTTTTGGGGCTGAAGTCCTATGTATGTGTCTGCAACCAGGTTGATGTATTGACTTTGGGCACAGCCACAGGAGAAGGCAAATGTCCACAGATGCCTGATTCTTGGTCTACACTTCTATACAGGCTGAGGACCAGCTCCATGTGGCATTTATCTTACAGGTACTAAAAATGTAAACATTAAGGCAAGGCCAGACAGGGCTGAAATCCACAAGCCAATTTCATGACTGCTAGCAGAATCTCTTCTCTGTTTACATCAGGAAGCATTGTGTTGTCTCTGGTGCAAACACACTTGGCAGATTTTGGGGAAGAAAAGTGAATCTTTGCATTTTGAGCAAGTCTCCTCACGCCGGGGCAGACACAAGGCTTCCGAAGGGCAGGGACACATGAGCAGATTCGGGGAGATTTAGTCGCCTGGTGACTAATCACCTCTTCTTCTGGGCGACAATCTAAATCTAAAATCTGTGGCAATGCACTTGCCTCACGAGGAAACTTTGGGCAACTTCGGAAATCAAAAGGCCGCGAGTGCATTGTGCTGGTGTTTTCTCATTATAGCAGGCGGAAGGCAGGAGAAAAGCAGTTCGGGCCCAGAAGAAGAGGTAATTAGTCGCCAGACGACTAAATCTCCCTGAATATGCCATGTGACCTTACCCTAACAGAGAAGAGGATTCCACTAGCATAACAGTCGGGCTAAAGTCGGCCTGTGGATTTCAGCAGGCTGATTTCAGCCCCTTCCGGTCCTAACCTAAATAAAATTAGCCAAAATGTTTTTACGATAGCAACGTACGATTCAAGTACAAATTTTTTTTTCCAAAGAAAAAGGAAATCATTTCTAAAAATCAGATTTATGTGCTTAAAATGGACCTATTGGAAAATGGCCTTCCAATAATTTGAAACACCCTGCGTATTTAGTTTCCAAATTAGAGATCCCATACCTGCACCCTAGTCACCACTACAGTGTGCTTTTGGGTGTCTTAATCTAACAATATTCTTACTGACCTTGGTATGGGTATATTGAACTGACGATCCGACCGACAACAATGTACTGTTCTTTTCCACTCATTTTGTCCATTGGGTAGTATTGAAATCTTATTATGAGGACCCAGTACATTGGAGAAAGTGGAGAGATGCTTCAGCTCCTGAGCCCACATTTACAACGGCAAGTTGTTGAAGTACAGCTACTGTTTATGTTCATTTAAAGGGTTTGTTCACCTTTTCTTTTTTTTTTTTAGTATTGTTTGTTTCAGATTGTTCACCAGAAATAAAGAATTTTTCCAATTACTTTCTATAAAATTTTCACCTTCTCAATCAGCTCTTGGGGGGGGTCGTAACTGTTTTAAATTGATACATTTACAGTAGTTGATACATTTATTCTCTTTTCCCCCTGCTGAGCAGAATCCCTGAGTTTCATTACAGGCAGCTGTTAGAATTGATACAATAGTTGCTAATATTCCAGAGATGCTGTTGAGAAATGTAACAACTAAATGTAGCAAATTGTACCAGTTCACATTCTGCCCTGCCCCCCTGGATTACAGAGCTGCCAGACTGAAACACTAGAGACAGAAACATTAAATGGGTTGTTCACCTTCAACACCTAGTTGTTTTCAGATAGATCACCAGAAATAAGGACTTTTTCCAATTACTGTAGGGATGCACTGAATCCACTATTTTGGATTCGGCCGAACTCCTTATAGAAAGATTCTGCCGAACCGAATCCAACCCCTAATTTGCATATGCAAATTAGGGGTGGGAATGGGAAAACATTTTTTTACTTCCTTATTTTGTGACAAAAAGTCATTCAATTTTCCTCCCCGTCCCTAATTTGCATATGCAAATTAGGGTTTTGATTTGGTTTGGCTGGGCAGAAGGATTCAGCCGCATCCGAATCCCGAACCGAATCCTGGATTCGGTGAATCCCTATATTACTGTCTATTTTCTATTTGTAACTGTTTTTCTGAGTGTAAAGTGTCTTTTTTAACCTTCTAAAGCAGCTCTGGGAGGGGGGGGGTCGCAGACCCCCCAACTGTTCTAAACTGATAAATTTAATGGATACATTTCTTATTTTTGCCCCTGCTTAGCAGAATCTCTGGGTTTCAGTACAGGCAGCTGTTAGAATTGATACAATAGTTGCTAATACTCCAGAGATGTTGCTGTGAAATGTATCAATTAAATGTTGCAAAATTGTATCAGTTTAGAGTCTGCACCTGAATTACTGAGCTGCCAGACTCAAACGCCAGAGACACGAACGTTCAACTTTACACTTAGATTTTGGAAAAACAGTAAAAGATAAACAATGGAAAGTAATTGGGAAAAAAAGTCTTTATTTCTGGGGAACAATTTGAAAACAACTGAACAGAAAAAAGTGTTTAGAAGGTGAACAACCTTAATAAACTTTAACAAACCTTAAACAACTTAACAAATAAACTTAACAACCTTAATAAACTTGAATTTTGGGAAAATGGTAGAAAAATAAAAGATGGAAAATAACTGAAAAAAAGTCCTTCTTTATGTTGAATACTTTGAAAGCAACGGAGCAGTTTAAAATTACTTACAGCAATATTTTTAAATATGTGACCCACAGCTCATTTGACTGGTTCTTTCTCTCCACTGCTTTTCTTATCCACATTTGCAATTCAGTCTGATTCTGAGGTAATGGCACATGGAGCGAGCACTCTAAGCTCCATGTTTTAGTAGGCCAGAATCCTGGTGGTGCCAGGATATTTTTATCTTCATATACATTTTTATAAATAGTTTGTACTAGTCATTTAGAAGATTGTAATAAAGAATAGCTGTTTTTCAGTGTGGGCTTACATTGAATGATTTCCTAGAAGGTTTATGGAATCGTATGACAGAAATGATCTGTTTCAGCTACAAGTACGAGTAGAGTCAAGCAGTGTAGGGCTGTTCATGCAAATCCAGTAGAGTTCTTGCACAGGGTTTACTGTGCTTCCCAGGCTACAAGAGATTCTTTCATGTGCATGCAGCAGTCAGGCTAAGGTTATTAAAGTTCAAACACACAAGTAAGATGCTTTCCACACAGATTCCACTAGTTCAGAGAAGTATAGAAAACCCACTCAAGCCAGCAGTCTTGCCTTGAATAAACCATGATGCATGCTCACCCCATGTACAGTGCAGCCAAACACAATAGTCAGCCTGATCACGCTAGTTGGTAGGAGGGGTTTCAGCTGAACTGATTTTGGCAGCTAAGAGGGATGGAGCAAGATGTCAGATCCGTCCCCAAAATTTATCATTGCTGAATGCACTTCTCCCCACTTTCAATCAGCAATTTTCATTTATTCTGATCAGAATGAAACCCTGAAATTCTTTGAAAGGATTTCTAGCAAAATGTAACACCAAATAATTCAGAATTTGCAAGAGGGGTAACACTTGCATGCTGCAGTTCTTTCTGTGTAGTAGTTTATTTTTTTTAGCTTTTGGTCCGACTTGCACCGATGTTTGCATGTGGTATGAAGTTTTAAGGCCCCCATAAACAGGCTTCCCCGATCAATATCTGTCCGAAAGTTGGGCAGATCTCGATTGGGCAGGTTAAAAAATCCCGTTGGGTCACTGTCACATCTGTGCGTTGATGCAGTCGCCCATATCACCTCCATTCTGATTTTAGGGCTCTAGGGCCCACGATCGGATCAGCCCGATATCGCCCACCTCAATGTGGGCATATCGGGGAGAGATCCGCTCATTTGGCATCATCGTGAATCTCCCTGTGTATGGCCAGCATTACTGGTGAGTAGTGTTGATGAGTAGTATAGAGGGTATGATAATAAGCAAGTAATAATGAGAATAAAATATTATGGGACAATACAGAAGCTAACTTCTAGTTAGTCCACCAAATACATCTGAATGCCTTCTTAGTTTTGTTTTTTCCTGATGAGGCATAGGATATGTTATTCAGAAACCCTTTATCCAGAAAGCTCTGAAATACAAATATACTTACATGACAAATAATGCAATTTCCATTGTAAGCAAACAGTACTATTTTACCTTGTAAAAAAACAAGAATTATGTACTGCACGGTAACTAAGCTAGGATAAATCCACGTTGGTGGCAAAATGCAATTTTGATAATTACATTTTTTAAGTTGACTTTGGAAATTTAAATTATGGATAGACATCTTATCTGAGATAGCACAGGTCTCCAACATGCTAAACAATAGATTCATGCCTGTTGCAACATGAAATATGGCACTAGAATCACAGGAGCTGGTTTACTAACTTTACAACAAAACAATTTCATTAAAAAATTTTTTTGTAAATTCGTAAATGAGTGCAACTTAACGTTTTATGTATTGACGCCAGTGGGCTAAAAAAAATTATAGAAAAAAGGGTCCACAAAAAGCTTTTGTCCCAAATTATCCTCACTTGTTAAACATCTGCCTAAAGCTGGCCATAGACGTCAATCTATTAGTTCTTGTACCACGAACGGACTGATAATGATTTTCACAACACTGCGCATGGCAGATTTTCATGGTTTATATCTCTACTTAAACACCCCCCCCGCCCAGTTATTCAATTATGTAAGTTGTGAGCAACTTTATGGGCTTTACCAATTACATTGGTTTCCTAAAAGTTTGGCACCAAGTTATTATATACAGGCTTAGTCTTAGGGAAACAGGTTTTTTTTGCCTGATGACTTTGCCAACTGCCCCCCCCCCAGTATAATTTCCTGCAGATGCCTATGCTTTCTTGCTTTTCTGGCTGACCCCTCTGCTCCCTGTAGCTGCACTCATGCAGAAGTTGTACATTTCAATACTAGTGAAATGCTGTGACTAGGCAGAGCAGGTTGTTGGGGGCAGGTAGGTGGGTAAGGTTTAAAGTTAGGGGACTTCACTGACGCCCAAAGGATTGACTTGATTTTACTAGCACAATTATTATTTTTACTATTTATATGAACTGCTGCTGACAAGTTATTGTGCCCCACAGCAAAATAATTCCAATTTTGCAATTTATGTAACGTATGCAGAAACTTGCTTAATGTCCATAACAAGCAATGACACTCATAGCAAGGTGAAAGGGGCAGGTGGCTAGGGATAAATCAAGGGTGAATGCCGCTGACCCCCAATGAACTGACTGACTTAAGAGCAAATCAATGGAACTATTTATATGAACTACTTATTAGTGTAACATTAGCTATATATATATTGGAATTTATTTACAGAAATATATGAGCTATCTTCTACATGAACAAAAATGGACTGACTAATTATTGGACCCCTAAACTGTGGGAGCAAGACATTTGTCATATATTACAACTGCTTATTAGTCAAAATCTCTTATAGTTTCAGGCCCCCCAGCAGTTCCATAGATTTGTGAGTTTGTATCATAGTTAAAAAAAAAACAAAAAAAAACCACATTCATTAAGTTTAACCTTAGCACAACCTACTTAAGCTAGTTTGTGTAGCACATACAAGGGGTGTGGCCACAAAATTTGGTACATGTTTGGGAAACCCGTTATCCTAAAAGGGATCCTGTCATGAAAAAATTTTTTTTCAAAATGCATCAGTTAATAGTGCTGTTCCAGAAGAATTCTGCATTGAAATCCATTTGTCAAATTTCATTTTGAAATCTGACATGGGGCTAGACATTTTCTCAATTTCCCAGCTGCCCCAAGTCATATGACTTGTGCTCTGATAAAACTTCAATCACTCTTTACTGCTGTACTGCAAGTAGGAGTGATATCACCCCTTCCCCCCCCAGCAGCCTAACAACAGAACAATGGCAAGGTAACCAGATAACAGCTCCCTAACACAAGATAACAGCTGACTGGTATATCTAAGAAGAACAACACTCAATAGTAAAACCCATGTCCCACTGCGTACTATTCAGTTACATTGAAAAGGAAAAACAACAGCCTGCCAGAAAGCAGTTCCCTCGTAAAGTTCTGACACAAGTCACATGACCAGGGGCAGCTGGGAAATTGACAAAATGGCTAGCCCCATGTCAGATTTCAAAACTGAATATAAAAAAAAATCTGTTTGTTCTTTTGAGAAATGGATTTCAGTGCAGAAATCTACTGGAGCAGCACTATTAACTGATGCGTTTAAAAAAAAAAAAAAAAAAAACATGTTTTCCCATGACAGTTTCCCTTAAAGCTCCACATTACGGAATGGCTGTCTTCCATAGACTCCATTTTGTCCAAATAATCCAAATTTTAAAACATGATTTCCTTTTTCTCTATAATGATAAAACAGTATCTTGTACTTGACCTAAACTAAGATATAATTAATCCTTATTGGAAGCAAAACCAGCCTATTGGGTTTATTTAATGCTTAAAGAATTTTCTAGTATAGTTAAAGTAGACTTCTGTTATCCCAAGCATTCTGGATAACCAGTCACATACCTGTACTATGAGCTTGTATTCATAGGGGGGTACAGACATATGACTTGTACAGGACCACACAGTTCATAATGGAAGCCTTGTACCCTGAGGTAATTACAGATTGTGTGGACAAAATGACCAGACTGCCGGCTGTATTACACGTGTGGCCAGCTTATAGCAGATATTGGCATAAAACATTGTGACTGATAAAAGGAGCAGAAATAAACAGACAAGAATATATTTTTTTTAGCTTTCTGGTAACTTTAAGTGGTTAAGCTGTTACCTAAACAGACTGCAATCTCTTGTCAGTCTTTCTGGGAAAAGTTTATCCAGAAGATGGCAGAGCAGCACTGCTTAAAAAGATGCCGCTTTTGGGCATGAGGCCCTATGCCAAAGGTGAAAGGCTTAAGCAATCTTTGTTTTCTGTCTGCATGTTTCACACAGTCTGAGACATTTATTTTGGAGAAAGAATTGCATTAACCGTGTTTTGAAAGAGGTGCAAACACTCAAAAAACAGTAGGCTCTGATCCTGGATCATGGAGGATTCTTCTAATGAAAATTCTGGAAACATCTACTACTTATTGATGAGGTAGGCTTGCTAGTAGCTGTGACTTTTGGAAGTGTATAATACATTTTTTGTGCTGAAATGTTGGTGCTTAATTTCACTATGAAATGGCAGCAGATTTGCTAAATTTGGCATACACGACTCTTAACAGGAATTATGCCATGACTTAATATCATGGTAGTTTACATTTTACAAACCAGGCTTACAGAATTAAAAAAAGCTTTGTTTCACACCAGACTGAAACTGCCCACATTGTTCACCTGTTCACACTTAATACAAAATGCTAATGGGGCACCAGCACTTTGTCACTGTATGTAGTAGAGTGGTCCTGATTGGTTTCCCTGTCTCCTGTTCTATTCTGTCTTCCCTATCCTCGCTGAGTGTGCCCTGCTCTGCCTGTGTATGACATACTCTGCCTGTGTGTGACATGCTCTGCCTGTGTGTGCCCTACTCGGCCAGTGGAACATAAGCCTGGAATTTGTTCTGGGGGTTTATCATTTGAAAATAAATTCTTGTTAGGGGCCCCTAAGGTGTTTAATCATGTGCTGGGGGTTCTGTGTTTTCACATATGAGTGATATCCCTGCAGTGAACACCAACCATTTGGTTTTTTTGGTGTGCTACCACAATTAATTTGAACATGGTCTTGTGGTAACATGGGTGTGGTTTAAAGTAGGTGTGGTTTAAAACAGGGAGTGGTCAACACTGGCTTCCATTATCAGCCCTTCACTATGTAGGCCAGAAAAATTTTGGCCCTCAGTACCACAGAAGGTGGACAGCACTGGTTTAGATGATATTCCTTACACCAGAAAAGCCTACAGAATTGAAATTCAGTATCATGTATATAGACTTAATATACAAAATGTTTTTTTCCTTTTGCATTATAATATAAGGGAACTTTTGTACATCATCTCAAGAACTATTTTCCCCCTCTCTAACTTTTCTAAATGTTCCAAAATATTCCCGATTATAGAAGTTCCAAATGTATTTATCATTATATCTAAATGGGTCACCAATTCAGAAAAAGATAAAAAATGCTCCATACTACTGTTTATAAAGTTACAAAGATCATTGTTTGCCAACTTCCCCACAGCTAATTGAAATGTGCTTGTTTAAAACTTAACCTCTGACGTTCTGAAGCAGTATTGATTTGTTCCAAACTATTACAGAACTTTACCAACTCAGGCCTAATGATATCCCATTATGTCATAAGCATTTCATATGAAAATAACTTCCTCAGACAAAATGGAGTGATGGAGTCATCAGATTTTTCAATACTTTGTCAGCAAGCTACGATGAAAATAATAGTATTTGAGTAACTATTTCAACTAAATTTATACTGTGACATTGACAATGACTTTAAAGAGTTTTTTCAACTTTGAATGAACATTTATTATAGTGATTTATTATTATTTATTATGAGTGATATCCTGAGGCACTTTATTATTTGTAGTTTTTTAGTCCAAATTACCCAACAACCATGCACTGATTTGAGTAGGCTGGAATATGAATGGGAGAGGGCCAGAGTAGAAAGCTGAGTAATAAAAAGTAGCAATAAAAATACAAATGTAACCTTACAGTATATCTGACCCCCATTTGAAAGCCAAAAAGAGTCAGAAGAAGGAGGCAAATAAGTAAAACAACTATAAAAAAGACAAAGATGAAGACCAATTGAAAAGTTGCTTAGAATTTTCTGTTCTATAACATACTAAAACTTGACTTAAAGGTGCACCACTTAACTTCACTATTATGATGTCATGTATGTAGTTTAAAGGAACAGCTGCTTGTATAAATAAAAACTAGGTAAATAGATAAAATAAAAAAATGTGTCTAATATAGTAAGTTTGCCAAAAAATGTAATGTATAAAGGCTGGGGACTCGCCTCAGGCGGCAACACCTCTCTGCTTACCAGGGGCGGCAAAAAAGCTGATCCTGGTAACTAAGAGCCAAATTTCTGGTTTTCAAACCCAGAAACTCAGCTCTTCTAGTGCAGAGCACCGTGGACCCCCCCCTCTTCGGCGCTGAAGAAGTGAGTGCCGTGGGCGCAATATTGAAGGCCGCCTCAGGCTGCGATATAGCCAGAATCGCCCTTGTTTGCCATGACAGTATCTCTTACATAAAGAAATAACAATAGAATAGGTTTGGCACCAAAAGAATAGGTTTGGCTTATTAATTTCTAAACTGTTTTATTATTACACTGTAAATGGCAATGATTTGCTTAAATAAGATTGTGTAAAATGGGCTTTCTGTATTTCAATAATTTATGAATAATAATAATGTTTCAACAGTTACCATTAAATGTTGCATTCTTTTTTATAATATGCTCATTCAAACTTTTCTCTGTTTGTTTTTCTAAAGGCCCAGCATGTCAGGTTTGCACTTGGTCAAACAGGGAAGGGACAGAAAGAAAATGGACCTGCAGAGGGATTTTACAGTTGCCTCTCCAGCAGAATTTGTCACTCGCTTTGGAGGGAATAAAGTTATTGAAAAGGTAATTTAAATTTGAAATTGTTTTTCTGTTTTATATTCAGTCTTGCTACTTACCTGATTAGCAGAGGGTGCATTGTAGCTATGGATGAAAAAGAAGTAGACACTGTGCAAAAATTGTATTCTGGCAGAGTTTGATATTGGTTTGCTATTTTGGTTTGCCATACAGTAGAACCCTCATTTTACATTTTTCAGGAGATCAGAAAAAATGGTAAATCAGGAAAATATATTATACATTCTGTATTGACATAGTACAAAATAATGGGATTCTGTTATGATTTTTATGATGTAGTTTTATTTCTAAATTGCACTGTTTACACTGCAAATAATTCATTCTACCATGTAACATTTACCCAGCAAGTGTATTTCTTTTACATGTAATATTGGTGTGTCGTAGGGTTGCCACCTGTCTGGATTTTGCGAGACAGCTCGGTTTTTAAAAGGGCTGTCTGGGTGAAAATTGCCTATCCAGATTTCCAAATTAGGAAAGAGTCAATACTGCACTAGGAACTGCTTTCTGACTGGCTATTGTTTCTCCTACTCAATGTAACAGAGGGAGTTGCAGTGGGACATGAATTTTTACTATTGAGTGCTGTTCTTATATCTACCAGGGAGCTGTTATATGGTTACCTTCCCATTGTTCTGCTGATGGGCTCTGGGGGGTGATATAACTTCAACTTACAGTGCAGCAGTAAAGAATGACTGACCAGACTGGGGACACCTGGGGAACTGACAAGATGTCTAGCCCCTTTTGCAGTTTTGAAAATGTGATTTCAGTGCAGAAGTCTACTGGAGCAGCACTATTAACTGATGCGTTTTGAAAAAAAAAAAAACGTTTTGACATGATAGTACACCTTTAAAATCAGGGGATGTAAAATTGAGATTTCAAAGTTCTGACGTTTTACACGTTTATGCAGATTTATGTATTGGCTTATGTATTTTGTTGCTGATTGCTTTTTAACCTTTGGCCAGATTGCATGAAATGGCTCAGTATGACTGGGATAGTTAAGGGAGCATAATGTCCCCTAGACGGCTGACTGTGCTGACATTAGAGTCATATTTAGAGATTAAAGGATAGCTAAAATTTAACTAAACAACCACAGCCCTTTAGCAGTAAAGATCTATGTCTCCAACAATGCCCCAGTAGCTCCCCATCTTCTTTTCTGCTGATTCACTACACATGTTCTGTGCAAAATATACAGTATATATAGATTATAAAAGTCACAATATAAGGCTGATTAATAATCAATGCAGATAATTACTACATAACTGCTCATAAACCAGTGCCTCGCATCAGAATTAGTCAGTCCTGCAGTATCAGCTGATATTACAGACCAACCTCATTTTATGCTTGATAATTTGTGCGACCTCTAAGATTAGCTTCTCAACAGGTGCTCAGGGCCCACTGAGCATGCAAGTGTCCATAGTGAGCTCTGCTTGGAAACACCATATCGCAAACACAAACTGAACTGGAACAGGAAACTAGCAGAGTTGCTCATTAGTTTTAACCAAGGCCCAATGATACCAAATTTGTAAAAGTAATTATAACTCTAATTCCCCAATTCTTATTAAATTTTTTTTTTCATATTGCACACCTTTGCTGCTATAATTTCGACTCATGTTCTTGTCATGTATAATGCTTTTATATTTGAGGTAGTTAATTTTGCAGCAAAATGAAGTGACCTGCAAATGATTATAATGCCTAATTAGACACTTAACAGCATGCGATCCATCATTATTGATGTTGGCATTTTTTAATTTTACATGCCACCGCCATGAAAGTTATTCATCATGCTTGTGTCCAGTGATTCTATACTTTATTTAAATTTAAGGACTGTGAGGACCAAATATATCATGTATATTTCTTCAGTAGAATGTATTTCTTTTGTCATGAAAACATTTTTTTGTATCTTTTATAAATGCACACCTTTATGTATTCAACCCCCACATATATCCTTTATTTTGAAATATTGTAAAAATATAAATAAAAATTGATACCATAAGCAATATTTCTTGTGCCTGTCTCTATTAAAAGGCTATAAATATATAGAATGGGACAATGTGTTGTGTGTTGATATTGTTTATACAGATGTTTATTCGTAGTAATATGCAATTTTAAAGAATTGCAGAGCAAAGTCATATTGTGAATACACATGGAGAACTTTGGTTAGCTACTCACCGTTAATAATGATCAAATGTTTTGTATCTACAGGTACTAATTGCTAATAATGGTATTGCAGCAGTAAAATGCATGCGTTCGATCAGGCGGTGGTCTTATGAGATGTTCAGAAACGAGAGAGCCATCCGATTTGTCGTTATGGTAACACCAGAAGATCTAAAAGCCAATGCAGGTATGAACCTGATACAGTGCTACTTCTTGCTTTTCCTATGAAATATTTAGTTCTCCAAATATATTTTGGACCCCTAGCAACCAGACTACTGAAACTGCAAACTGGAGATATGTTGAATTAACAGCCAATTAATCAATTTTCTGTCTATTATTGCACCTTCGGTTGGGGATAATATATTTTGCCAACTTGTACCCTTTAAGGCAATTGTGTCTGAGCTCTGCTTGTATGTGTTACACATAGTCATTATTTTAGAAGTCATATTCTTGATTTTTTTAACTATACTCTACACATTGAAACAACTACAGGCTGTCAGAATAGTTTTTAATAAAATAACATCTATTATAAACCAGCACCTAATGCTGACAGGTCCAAAACCATTTGATCAGCAGAAGATTAGTGGTCCTCACGTATCCCCAAACTTACCTCAGATGATGGGGAGTAGACAACTGATAACATCTATAATACTCTTATTTTGATAAAGACTGGCTTATCCAACACAAAACCTTTTATCACCTTTGAAGTTATGCCAATGGCAAGTAACTAGGACTTCTATCTTAAATGTGGCATTGCCTCATCTGACTTTTTCCACATGGCTTGGTCCTGCCCCCCTTCTCACCTTTTCTGGTCTGCAGTAATATACATTCTATAGCCTGACTTTCAGGTTGTCCTGCAGCATGCCTCTTGGGCATGTTGGATGGCATTGTCCCGCTGAAATACTGTTTACTACGCTTCAGAATACTGCTATGTTATGCTAAAAACAGTTGCCTTGCTTTGGATGAACACAACACCCCCACAGGAAAGACCTGGAAGAAATTTGTTAAAAAGATTCCACTTCATAAATGTACCAAGATAGATGATCTGAACCAATTTTGATAAGGTTTGGGGTCCCTGTGTGACCTTGATGACCTGGTTAACCATATTTAAGGGTAACTTCTATTATCTATACTTTTACTTTCCTTTTAGGACCACCACTGACCATTCCATTGAATAACCCTTGGTTAACTTCTGGCTGGTATACCAGTAATCTGTTATTTTATTAATTATGCAGAGCAGTTTGTAAGACAGGCTATATAAACTGAACAACTGTATCGATGACCTAAAACTGTTCCCTATTTCTCTTTGTTAATTAATGCCTTTTATTTTTCCAATTTTATTTTAAACTTTTGGTTCTTTGTAAAATAATAACGCTTACCTTTAAAAAATTTTCTAACAAAGACCATTTTCTTTCCATTTAGATGTTATTTGTATAGTCCCCTTAATGTAAGGAAATACCTGAACTACAGATCAGTCACTGAGGCCATACCTTAACCTCAAACTATGTCTTGCAGTGTCATTATAACGCAATTCTATTTTTTTTTTAATAAATATAGAATATATCAAAATGGCAGATCATTATGTACCTGTACCCGGGGGAACAAACAACAACAATTATGCAAACGTTGAGCTCATCCTTGATATTGCAAAACGGATTCCAGTCCAGGTAATGGCTAAAGTGCATGGAGATTACTAACATAAAAAGGGGCACTATGCCTCCATGTTCAGTGAATATGATTTGTGCTAAACATGCTATTTGCCTGTTTCGATAACAAAAAAAATTGTAATTTTAATATTTCTTGAGCTATACATGATCAACAAGGTAATGGAAACTACTCCATGTTTGGCAGATATTTAGATTGCCTGCACACAGATATCACCCATCCATAATAGACTCTTGCTAACCAAAGTCTCAAAAAAGTTGAAGGGGGGTGCTTATACACTGGTAATTTAATGATCTCCCTTTCAATCACCAAACATAGAGTACTGTAATTTCAATTTCCCTATTTGCCCTATTTAGCTCAATAAATAACAAAAAAACATAGATTATGTAGTATAAGGGTTCATCCACACGACAGATTCGGGGAGATTAGTCGCCCCAGTGACAAATCGCCTCTTCTTCGGGGCGATAATCACCTCGAACTGCCTTCTCCCTGCCCTCCACTGGCTGTAACTAAAATCCCCTGCGGCAATTCACACGAGGCGCTTCATTTTCTGAAGTTGCCTGATGAGGAAAATTCAAGCGACTTCAGAAAATGAAGCGCCGCATGTGAATTGCCTCAGGCGATTTTCATGTTAGCCAGTGGAGGGCAGGG
>CM044434.1:62799048-62813336 GCA_024363595.1 Xenopus borealis | reverse complement strand
CCCAGTTTTGTGTTTATATTGAACTGTTCCTTAAATTTGGCTATTGGCAGATACAGATGGTTAACAGGGAACACAGGCATGGGAAAAGTCATTGATATTATCCTCCAGGTTAAAACCACAGTGCCTTCTGTAGCTTGGAGGAGTGGCAGCTGGTATACATAGGGTCCCTGGTTCTAACAAAGAGAGAGAGAAAGCGAGAGAGAGCTGAGAAAAAAGATAAACTGTAGAAGGGTGATATAGAGTAGACCTATGAACCTATTCGCTTGGTAGTGTCATAAATAAAGCAGTTAATTAACCGATTAAAAATTTGTCACATTTTCTATTTCGGATTTGTCTTTTTTAAAGGTTCAGGCAGAAGTTCCTGGCTCTCCTATATTTGTAATGAGACTGGCCAAGCAATCACGTCATCTTGAGGTACAGATTCTCTCTGATCAGTATGGAAATGCTATCTCACTCTTTGGCCGTGACTGCTCTGTACAGCGACGCCACCAAAAAATTATTGAAGAGGCACCTGCATCAATTGCTACTGCCACAGTTTTTGAGCAGATGGAGCAGGTAAACTTAGCCTAGTATTACTAGAGGATTTGCTGTGTAGCTAGTGATAAAGGGTATATTTCAATAATTCTATCTCACTGCTATAGTTATTTAGTCTCTTTCCACCCATGTCATTACAGTACATTCATGAGCTAACTGGTATTAGTCTGCCCTTATTGCTTCATTTAAATAAACCTTTGTCAAGTGATAGAGTCCCCTTTGTCCTTTCAATTACTTAGATTTCGGTGCTATTACTGTACAGGTATGGGACCTGTTATCCAGAATGCTTGGGACCTGGGGTTTTCCAGATAAAGAATCTTTCTGTAAATAGGATCTTCATACCTTACGTCTACTAGAAAAGCATGTAAACATTAAATAAACCCAATAGGCTGGGTTTGCTTCCCATAATTATTAATTATATGTTTGTTTGGATCAAGAACAAGATACTGTTTTATTATTACAGAGAAAAGGAAATATTTTTTAAAAATTTGGATAAAATGGAGTCTATGAGTGACGGTCTTTCTGTAATTATGAGATTTCTGGATAACGGGTTTCAAGATAATAAATCATAAATATGTATATATTTGTACCAGAAGGGACACTCACAGGATAATTTTGAAAGCAAACAGAAAGTGTTTATTCCGAGTGGCATAAACACATTCTGTTTGCATTCAAAATGATCCCGAGAGTGTCGCTTCTCGTACAAATATTGGTTTTCCCTAGCTGGTACCCGGGTGACGGTCCTTACTAAGTTAACGGAGTACACATTTGTCACCTGAATGTTTTGTCACTCATTAGAAAGGTGATAAAACTGTAGAACTGGCCCCCTTTCAAAGCAAATGAAAATCAGTCCTATGTATTGTTAAAGGCTCAGCGATTCTCTTTCCCTTCACTATGAATTGGGGCATGATTTGTGGGCTGCTAAAATTCTAAAAGTAGAATGTAATTAAAAATTGCAAATATTTGTTAAAATGCTGTTTTTGCGAATGTTTAGCACTTCTAACAATGGTTAGCGTTAACACCTGCTCTGGAGTTTTTTTAAATATTTCGAAAAATACGCTTTGCAATTGTGAAATTTTATTACATATACTGTGAATGTTTTCAAAAGCAAACTTTGCGATGTAGTCATTGAGGTTTATAATTGGTCAAAAAAGATGCAAACATGGCTGCTAACATCCTCAATGAAGTTTGCAAACATATTTGTGCTAACGAAGCATAGTAAATGCACCATAAACATCAGCTAGTGTTACATGTAGAAAATCCATCACTGATTAATAGGTGGGATTTATTTCCAGGAGGTTAAGGTCCTACTTAAAGTTCAGGCAGGTTGTTTTACGGGTAACTCCAACATAATGATGTAAACCCAGTTTGTTGAAGTGTTTTTTTCTTTTTTTTAAAGTATTTTATTATTATTTTACCTGTCTACTTTTGCTTCTTGCAGTGTGCTGTGAAACTTGCAAAAATGGTTGGCTATGTGAGTGCTGGCACTGTGGAATATCTTTATAGTCAGGATGGTAGCTTTTACTTCTTAGAGTTAAACCCACGGCTTCAAGTGGAACATCCATGCACTGAAATGGTAGCTGATGTCAACCTGCCAGCTGCACAACTGCAGGTATGCACAATCACTTTATAGAAAGTAGTCGTTGTTGTCATGATTAAGGTCCTGTAAATGTTGTTTTATTTTTGATTATAGAAATCATAGAAGAGAACAGACCCTTCTTATAGAAGGATCTAGAGGTCATCTATAAAAATTCTAAAAGCCATGATAATGGTTATGTTGCATGAAATTCATGGGTGTTGAATATGTAACTATGCTAACTTATTGTTGGGGTGGTGTTTTTTTTTGTCCAAGCTGATATCACAGTGATGGGTGACTGCTAGATTGCTACTTAAATGATACTGTTTTTAAAAACACAAACTGATTATTTAATATTTATTTTTGAAATCTGATGGGGCTAGACATATTGTCAGTTTCTCAGGTGCCCACAGTCATGTGATTTGTGCACAGTTAAACTTCAGTCACTCTTTATCACACCCCCCCCTCCCCGTGGCAGCCAATAAGCAGAACAATGGTAAGGTAATCAGATAACCACTCCCTGGTAGATAAAAGAACAGAGATATATAGGAAAGCAATTCTTCATAAGGGAAAGTCTAGTTTGCCAATCCACACCGGGGGGATTGAGTTCCAGGATCCCAGGGCACCCTCAAATGGGTTATATGGGGTCAGTATATACTATTTTAAATGCTAATGTAATAAATACATTTTGACTTTTACAAATAGGCATTCATGGGATATTTTTGTAAAGAGACACGAGCAGTAGTGAAAATCAGTGTCCCAATGCAACTCCTTCAGTTACATTGAGTTGGAGAAACAACAGCAATTCCATAGTGCAGAACTGGTTCTTTCTGAAAGTACATGACAAGACAAAATGACCATGTTAAAGTCTGGCTTATGTAAGCTTTAAAATGTATCAGTACAGACATTATCTGGCCCCTTCATTGTTCACACCCCAGACATGAGTATAAAAGGTAGCAATGACAGAGGTAGCGCGCCTTACAGAGTTTTTGTTTTTTTACATTGGGTCAGTGACCCCATTTAAAAAATCTTTAGAAAATGAAGGCCAATAATTTTAAAAACCATGAAAAAGAAAAGATGGAGGTCAATTGAAAAGTTGCTTAGAACTAGCCATTCTGAACCACCCCTTAAATATGTCTTAATAATCTTTTTTTACATATGAGTAAGGAAGGATATCAACCATGTTTATTTGGTGTACTAACACTGTTTCTTGGGTTAACATGGGTGTGGTTTAAAAACAGGGAGTGGTCAACTCTGGCTTCCATTATTAGCCCTCTGCCACATAGGCCAGAAAAATTCTGTCCCTTGGTACCAATAAGCTCTGCACTGGGCGAGTACAATAGTGGGTAGATCTGTAAAAGAAAGTTTTGTGATATGAAAATATATTGGTTTGCAATATTAAAGATTACATTTTTGTAATTCTGCCACAGATTGCGATGGGGGTACCACTCCATAGAATTAAGGATATACGAATGCTGTATGGACTTCCTGCTTGGGGGGATTCACCCATTGACTTTGAAAATTCACTAAATGCCCCATGCCCTAGAGGTCATGTCATTGCAGCTCGTATTACCAGTGAGAATCCAGATGAGGTGAGGTTAATGGTATATTTTGATGCCTTTGTCTAAATATAAATATGGTTTCATGTATGACAGAATAATTTTTGATATTTGACTGTGTTATCTCCATCATTATATGTAGCAACACTGCATTAACCTGAAATTGATATATATATATATATATATATATATATATATATATATATATATGGTATGTTATGTTATTTGATTATCTAGGGGTTTAAGCCAAGCTCAGGAACTGTCCAAGAGCTCAATTTCCGCAGCAGCAAGAATGTCTGGGGTTATTTCAGTGTTGCAGCAGCGGGTGGTCTTCATGAATTTGCAGACTCACAGTTTGGCCATTGTTTCTCATGGGGAGAAAACCGGGAGGAAGCCATCTCGTAAGTAATAAGGGTCTGTTTGCTTGTGTATATGTATTTAGCAGATTGACATTACTGTGTATTTCACCATTTGCTAATTATTTGCTTTGTTGTGTTAATAAATAATGCTTTCTTCTTAGAAATATGGTGGTAGCTTTAAAGGAATTATCAATCCGAGGTGATTTTCGAACTACAGTAGAGTATCTGATAAAACTTTTTGAGACAGAAAGCTTTCAGCATAATCGCATCAATACCGGCTGGTTGGATCGGTTGATCTCTGAGAAAGTACAGGTAATTGCAGTTTCAGTAAAAGTTTTCAATGTGAAACTTGGTATTCTGCCAAATCATGAGAGAAAATACTTTACATTCATAAAACAACAAAATAGGAATTTAATCACAGGGTCTTTTTTTGTTATGACTACTTGCGCCTGAGAAATATATATTTCTTAAATACTGACAGAAATCATTGGGTCAAATAAGTTTTTAAACCCCTGGTAAGAAATACTGCTAGCTACAGGACACCACAAATCTCCTACCTAATTAAACTAGCAGACCTAGGATTGTTACCAGGCTGCACCATTTTAGCAACACTGAATGTGGCATTTCTGTACAAAAAAATAAGCCATGAAGTAGGGACAACAGCACTAAAAGGAAGTTGCAGCCTACCAGCAGGTACTGTCATAACCCTGACTGAATTCACACTAACACATAATTATTTTTATTTGGCTTACTTACAGCAGATGGGGACCAGTATGGGAAATCAGTTTGCAGCCCAGTATGCTAACCAGTTCATGGTTAAACTAGAACAGGAGTTCCTCTCCTCCTGTACCCCTTATTCCCTAGTATACCTCAACTATATGTCTGACATCTTTATCATTTGGTCAAATACAGAACAAAATATCATTCAGTTCCATGAACAATTCAATAATTTTCACCCCCAATAAAATTTTATTTAGACTTCTCCACACCCACAGTCACTTCAAAGACCCTACATATAACCATATATTGTAAAACCACGACAAACCATTGTGTAGGTCATATTCTGCCTGGACCACACTAAACATGTTATCATCTATAACCAGACCCTAATCTACAACCATATATTTTCTGACCTCTCAGAAAGTTATTGGAACCCTGATCCATTTATTATTTAAACAGAGGATATATACTTGGGTTGTAGCGTAGACCACAACATACACAGAGCCAACAAGGTCACTAGGAACTCGCTGCTAAACTATATACAAAAAGTCGAATTTCTGCTTGCTATCCAAATTATGCTTATTATGTGTTTTTCCTTTTGTTTTTCCAGTGTGTTTAGTGTAGAAAATTCTCTATATATGTCAGATATAGTTAGAAGAAGGAGCCAAAATGTTCTGAAAGCTTGCAGTCATCTTAGTTATCAGATCACCTTTACACCAATTTTGTCATGGTTGATATGAAAATTTGTACCCTTTAACTTGTACCCTTCAACCTAACTTGCTAATGTGCTAAAAAAAAATAAAAAACTTTACCTAAACATGTAAATAGCTATTTATGATGTTCCTGGTATTTTTTTTTTACATCCTATTTATTTAGACTAAAATTGCTTTATATTTTAATGGAATTAAATGTCCTATATTTTATCTCCTTTATTTATCTAAAACTTGAGGAAAGCTCATTAGATGTCACATCAAGCCTACCAAAGAATTATGAGGCAAAATTATGAAGCATTTATATTGCTCACAGCCTGCTGAAAGGTTTTATTGACTTTGTATTACAGTGAAACCTTAGTTTTCCCTCATAGCCCTGATTTTTAAGTTTTTTGGCATTTTATACAGTTTATTTGGTCTTGCCAATCTATAACACATTAATACAAAATCAAACTTGTAAGGTTTTATTGTTTTTCTACTTCAAATAAACGCACAATTAAAAAAACTGAAATGTTTGCTTATTTATTACAAAATCCAAATATAAAGAACAAAATGAAATACAGTTGAGTTTACAAGCTCAAAAAACTCAACTTTGAGTTTGTTAAGCTCAAAACACCTTGAAAATAAAAACATTGTTTGAATTTTGCATAGGACAACTCCCATTGACCTCTACATGAACTCGCAAGCTTAAATGCTGAAGTTTTACATTCAAGTTTCTTGTGCTTAATAGATACAAAACATTCGAGATTTTAAAAATATAATCAGAATTTATGAGTTTTTCCTGCAAAAATAAAAAAGGTGATAAATCACACCACTAATGGTTTTCCCAAATTTTTACATCTATACCATTGTTTTCGGACCCCCTGAAAAAATATAAAACTGCGGGTCTATATTTTCTATAGGTCTGGCCTCCAACATTTGATAAGTGGATAAGTGCAAAAGAAACTTTTGAATAGCACTGTGTTTATGTCTGGCAGTGTAGTGGCAGGTATGAACCAGAGAGAATTAAACCTTTTCCTTTCTTTGCAGGCTGAACGACCTGATGCCATGCTAGGAGTAGTTTCTGGAGCCCTGCATGTAGCAGATGTTAATTTTCGCAACAGTGTCTCCAATTTTCTTCACTCACTTGAGAGGTAAAATGAAACTGTGTTTTTTTTTGTTTTTAAATTTGTATGTATTCTGCATTACAAAAAATGTAAGGGCATATACAGTATAGTTAACAGCAGGGGTCCCCAACCTTTTTCACCCGTGAGCAACATTCAGATTTAAAAAGAGTTGAGGAGCAACGCAAGCATTAAAAATGTTCCTGGGTGGTGTCCGATAAGAGTTGAGTGACTATTGGTAGCCCCATATGTGGACTGGCAGCCAACAGTAGCCTCTGTTTGACAGTACACCTGTTTTTTATACAACCAAAACGTGCCTCCAAGCCAGGAATTCAAAAATAATCACCTGCACTGAGAGCAACATCCAAGGGTTTGGGGAAAAAAGTTATTTTCTTTGCTTAATACTTGTACAGGTATGGGATCCATTATCTGGAAACCCGTTATCGAGAAAGCTCAGAATTACAGAAAGGCAGTCTCACATAGACTACATTTTATCCAAATATTTTAAAATAAAAACCAGCCTATTGGCATCCATGACCTGTATGTGTACAAGTTTCTTGGAAATGTATGCTACAAAAGGAATAAATAATACCCTTGTAGGTGCCCATATAATTGCAGCATACATTTTTTATATGGATAAGATGTCCTGGTGTCTGCTTATGCTTACCCAGAGATATTTAGCTTTTTCCTCAATCTAATATGTAAACCAAATATGACATATTAGGGGCAGATAGATGTGCTTCCATTTATCACTTTTGCGTATTTGCCAATGGCAAGCTGGCACCCAAAACGCTTTGCAAAGCACAACATAATGAAAAAGTAAAATCTAAAAACTGTCTCTTGTTTAGAGGAAATTTTTAAATTATGTTAAATTTGGAAAACACAATTCTTTATGTATTTGTACCTTATACAGAGGGCAGGTTTTGCCAGCACATACACTGCTGAATACAGTAGATGTGGAACTTATCTACGAAGGAGAGAAATATGTTCTAAAGGTAAAATTCCCATTTTGTGTCTGGCAACATTGTATTCTGTAGTTGTTTTTTTTTCTTGGAGCCATTTCAATAAATATATGTGGAGTAAAGCGTGTCTCCAGACTTAATGATTGCTTATAACTGGGTAACTGAATTGAATATTTCCTCACAAGGTAATTGCTCAAATGAAGTAGGTGGTAACAGATTTAGCCCAAGTTAGCGGGAGTAATTGCTTAGAGCAAATTGTACAGCTCTCGCAAATGATCTATTTAAATGATAGTGTTTGAAAAGCTCTGGCCTTTTGTCTTTGTGTATTCTCGTCAAATAGATTTACCATTTACCTACAATTGAACAAATGGTCATGTTTACACTAAAATGCAGATAAAAGCCATAAATTAAAAGAGTATTGCTAGGTGTAAAAGCTGAAATTATGAAAAGCTGTGTTGCTGCACCCTGAATAATGGAAAAAAAATACAACAAAGAATTTAAAGTATTCAGTTGTGTCAACCAAGTACAATTATGGAGTGTTCATAGGCTATGGCTAATGGCTGCAAGCATAAGAAGCAGATTTTGGCACCTAAACCCCCAAGTATGTGGCTCTAGCCAAGTGACGCACAGGATGGTCCTTCCACTGACTTACTCTTCTTGAATGTGTGCTCTGACAGGCTCAGGACCAGCTTGTCAGTTTTTGACACTAAAATGCATACTTTAGCTCTTTGGTGCTGAAATATGAGCTGATTATGTGCTGACAGGCTGACCCCATGCCTGTCAGTTCATTCAGGGAGCACAAGACAGCAGCTCATTTTCCTCCAGTAGCATATACACCAGCAGAGAAACACAAGAATTGGAGCATCTATGATCGCATTGTTTTATGACGAACCTTGGCAATGGACAGAAAGCCACAGTTAAAAAAACAGCAAATGAAGCCAGTTTGGAATTGAAAGTTAGACTTGGAAGTTAGAGAGAGCTACACATGTAGGAGGGACAGGTAGACCTCGGCCCCTGGCCTTTTTCTGGCATTGGAGTGTTTTTTTGTCTTATTTTACCATTTTCATATACAGTAGTCACATTTATAATGTGTGCACATTCATTGAAATAACTTGCCATTATCTCCCTCTAAATCAGGTGACACGTCAATCTCCCAATTCGTATGTGGTGATAATGAATAACTCCTATGTAGAAGTAGATGTACATAGGCTGAGTGATGGCGGCCTCCTTTTGTCCTATGATGGCAGCAGCTATACGACTTATATGAAAGAGGAAGTTGACAGGTATGTATATTATATCTGTGTGTTACTTCCAGCAGCAACAGCTGATGACTTGTTCAAGGCAAATGAAACACCACAAAAAGTTTGGAAGCCTTCCTTTACTTTGTGTAGCGCACCTGTAGGTGTTGGCAGTAATATATATGTCTGCTTTCCTTAACCCGGTGACACCCCAAGGCTCCAGTAACCAGGCACACAAATGGTAGTGCAACAGGCACAACCTGACTTTATTAACAGCTGAACTGTAAGAAAGAGTTGGTTAGGTCATAACAATAGTAGGGAAATTAGTACTCTGCTATCACTGCAGTGTCTAAAATAATTCAACAAAACAGCCCCTATAAAAACCCGTCACCCCTGGTGTGCACACCTAAGTCCTGCAACAGGGTGTGAACTGTACTCGATGGGCTGCAAATGGCACAGCAGCCTAAATAAACAGCAACTTCCAGCGCTAATTCGCCAGCGTGACGTCATTTCGCAACTTCGCAAATTCACTAACACGGACTCTGGCGAATTTTCGCTAGCGAAGTAGATAGACTTGCGCAACTTCGCACCCTTATGCCAGGCGAAGTTGCGCACAGACGAAGCATCGTAACTTCGCAAATTCACTAAGATGAACATTTTCCTCAACCTTAGCACTTACGCTAGATGTTACTTCGTCTGGTCAGACCAGGTGAAGCTCAGTACAATAGACAGGAGGTTGAAAAATGTTTTTACATTTTTTCTAAGTCCCAAAAAAACACCAGCGTATTTTAGCATAGGTGGGTGATATTCTCTAAAAGATCGATAATTTTTTTGGGGGGTTACCCTCCTTCCCCCCTACATTTCCTAACATATGGCAACACAACTAAACAGGGGGCACATGTAGGGCAATAGGACAACTTTATTTTATTAAAGGTTTCCTGGGCTTGTGTAGTGGAATGTAGTGGCTGTAACATATACTTCTATTATAAGTTAAAGTTCCCGCCGTATGCAAATTAGACTTCGCTAGCGTAACAGCGCTCTGCCTAGCGAAGTAAAACTAGCACAACTATGCTACCATTCGCCAACCTGAGTGTAAATTCACACTTTAGTGGATTTGCGTAGCTCTGGCGAAAATTCGCCTGGTGAAGTGTGGTGAACGCTAGCTAAGCCTACGCTGGCGAATTTTCGGATCTTAGTGAATCTGCCCCTTTGTGTGCTACATTTAAAAAAGTACGTACACCCAAATAGCCCTTCACTATGCTCTCTACCAAGAGACCATGTCAGCACTTGTGCTTTCTGTGTATGATCCACCAAGCTGATCTTTAGAGGATTAGTAATCCGTGATCTAAGCAAAAAGAACAGCATTTTACAATCTATTTAATTAATGACAATAGACCAGGACAACCCAAGTATAGGATGCTTACATTTTGCTTACTATTATTTTTATTAATGATATACAGTTGAAAAACAGCAGTGTTTTTAACAAAGCGAGTAAAGCACTAAAACCTTATAATCGCTTATTTCCATAAACTTAAATGCATTGGGACTCCTTGCCTTTAGTTTGGCTTTACATTGTCTTCTTATAATTGTAAAAGAACTCACAGGTAACTTTTTTGAACTTCTTTGATATTCCTGGAGCTGTTCATTGGCTTTGCCATTTTGACTATTCTTCTATCCATTTGAATGGTAGTTTTATGTTTTCTTTCATGTCTTTGAGATCATTTTAGCTGAGCAGCCTATGATTGTTTCCCCCTCTCCAATCAACTTTTTAATCAAAGTATGCTGTTCATCTGAACAATGTCTTGAACAACCCATTTTACTCAGATTTTCAGAGAGAAATGTACTATAACCAGGATGCGCAAAGTTTGCTGCGTTCCTTCCTTAAGAATCAAAAAATATCTTATAATCTAAGGTACCTATCACAAGACCCAGACCGGTCAATTTTATCAAGATCAAATTAACCTAGCAAGATCATTTTCAGGGTATAGTTTTCCTTTAAATAAGGCCCGTAATTGACAACTATTTTTTCACAGAATAAATTACCTCACTCATTGAACTCCACACTGCTAATATTTGGGACAAACTATTATTGTTTGAACACTGCAATTATTTTGACAAAAACAATTAATTTACACAGAATCGCATGCATGCATGTCATGATTGTTGGGTCTGTTGGTTTTTTTTATTACTCTTCTACACCTACTAGTAAATTATTTTCCATGTAGAAATATAATTTCTACCAAAAACAGTGATTCACTGTGATATCGGACTGCTATTATTCTGAACACAACTGTAAATTATGCACTTTTTCTCCAGTCTTATGCCTGATACTGGGATAATTTTTTCATGTCCTTCCTTCATTTTGATGACTTCTGTTTGTTTTGTTTCTATAGTGATTTATTCGTTACTTTTATGACAGTCCCTCTTTAAATTAAATAAACTCTATAATGTGATGCTGTGTGCTTAATTTATATTGGTGCACTGTTCAGGTGTTAAGGGAATAGCCTAATATTGCACCGCTCGTAAAATGAGGGGTATAACAATTGACGCTGCAAACTCAGTAGAATGGTGAACACACAATTTCAGTATGTACTGTATGTCTGAAACAATTTTATCTTTTACTGGTTTTAGGGCTCAAAATGGTTTTGCTACAGTGCCTAGTAACTTCTAGTGATGCTAGAGAGCACTGTAAGAAGTACTTGTGTACAATGAAATAAGGTGTCATTTCTGAAGAACAAATACAATTTCCCAATACAACATCCAACCCCAATACACAGGCTGCAAATGCCAAAGGGAGAAGAAATAGGCAGAAAATGAGAAGTACATTTAGTGTTGGTTACTGAAAATAGAAGGCGCAACATTTCCTCTTGTCAGTTTGCTTTTTATCTTTAAGGATAGTAAGGGTTCTTACACATTGGTGTTTCTTTTTGTACACTTAAATGCACATAAAAAAAAAAACTCATGTAAAAGTCAAAACTATTTCTGCCATAACCAGTAAGTTGAAAAGTAACTTTTTGAATTCTGCTCTAAACCAGAAAGTCTATTTTTGATAGGTACCGCATAATTATTGGGAATAAAACATGTGTCTTTGAAAAAGAAAATGATCCCTCAATCCTGCGCTCCCCATCTGCTGGCAAGTTAATCCAATATGTTGTAGAGGATGGTGGCCATGTTTTTGCTGGACAATGCTATGCTGAAATAGAGGTGAGGACCACAACTTTTAAAAAGCAAATTCAAAAGTTCCACAGTAACCTTTATTAATGTTAGGGACAACCATGAAACTTATAGTTTATGTATTTGCCCATGTGACTTCTCCCGTTTGCTTGCATAAGTAAAAATAGGGATTTGTAGAATTTAATAAAAACTCTTAAATGTGACTAGCAAGTTATTGGATGCTATGGGATTTTTTTTTTCATGTTTTTTTTTTACTTGCACTGGGATATGGAAGGACCAAAGTTTGAATGCAGGGTAAAAACAGAAATTCAAGGAAAAAACTGTTCCAAGCACTGATATTAAGGGCGCACCTATTAGAAGAGTTATGTATTCCAACTATAAGCAGTGGTATCCTCTTTAGTGGTATAATCTTTAGATGTGACAATATAGTACAGGTATAGGAAACCCTTTATCCAGAAAGCTCCAAATTATGGAAAGGTTGTCTCCCATAGACTCCATTTTATCCAAAAAATCCATATTTTTAAAAATGATTTCCTTCAGTAATAATAAAACAGTACCATGTACTTGATTCAAACTAAGATATAATGAATCCTTATTGAAAGCAAAAACAGCCTATTGAGTTTATTTAATGTTTACTTGATTTTCTAGTAGACTTAAGATATGAAGATGGAAAGATCAGTTATCCGGAAAGCCCCAGGTCCCGAGCATTCTGGTTAACAGAATAATATAATAATATTATAATAATATATCATGATCTATACTGTGGACCGCAGTGTGGTAGAATCTGGAGTGATAGCTGTGGCCCTGAATCTGGTTTGTTAGTAACTTTATTCAAGACTAGAATGCTACGAACTATAGCAGGGCAAGATATTTTAGTAGGAAATTCATTGTATCCACTATACAATGACGAATATGGCAATTGACTAGAATTAGGACACATTGAAACTGGTACTAAGCAGTTCCACTCTGTGCTGCAAGTGTAAATTATGCCCCCAGACAATAATCTTAGCCAAAAGCAAAATGAATATCTCAAGACACCAGAGTGTTTGCTATAAAGTTAACATTTAGCTGTTATTTTAGTAATAAAATTAGGAACTCTTTAAACTCTTAATACATGCGGTTTCCATTATATTTTTGCTCCTAGATTTTTTTATTATAACAATAAGTTGCTTTTTATCTTTTACTATACAAATTGAAAAATAACTATCCCTCCCTTACCAGTTAAAATAGACAGATACAATTTTTATCTTATTTTATTATTGTGAATATGGATATACATAATCTTTGGAACTGCAACTGCTGTTTTTAATTTTATTCATGAGCTTTACTATTGAACTGTGTCCAGTTAAAGGTCTTACTGTCTTCTGTATGGTAAAGGAATGTCTGTTTCTATTGCTTTCCTCTCCTGCAGGTAATGAAGATGGTGATGACATTGACAGCAATGGATTCCGGATGTATACACTATGTCAAACGGCCTGGAGCAGCCCTGGAACCAGGATGTGTGATTGCTAAGCTTCAGCTTGATGACCCCAGCCGTGTGCAACAGGTACATAAAAAAATTCTTTGTAGTTTAGAATTTTGGTAATTGTCGTCTGTTCGTGAAAGCCTTTCTTAAGAAACTAAAAATAGCTTATAATCTAAGGTACCTATCACAATCACAAGACCCAGACCGGTCAATTTTATCAAGATCAAATTAACCTAGCAGTGCTGCGAAATATGTTGGTGCTATATAACTACGTAATAATAATTTGTGTGGAAGGCAGCAGCTTAACAAGAGAGCAAACTGCCCAACCACCCCACACTCACCAAAGAAATTTTTGGAAACTAGGGTAAACGGGGAGAACATTCAAACTTCTTGTATATAGTACCTTGGCTACAGTTGAATCTAAGGTGCCAGTGCTGCAAGGTATCCCTTAGAGCAGGGTTATGAAGTTTGATAGCAATTCCGTAGACCTGTCTGTGTTCCTATAACAGCATCTGCTCTGTGCAGAGCACCGGTTGTGTCATCTTTTAGCAGCTACATTAAGCATCACCTTCTGGTTGCTGTGGGTATCACATTTTGTGGCTAAGTAAAAAAAAAGTCTGATGACCACCTTAGAGAGTGTGTACTTACAGTGTTGAATTGCTTGGTAGTGCCCGGAACAAACTAACCTTATATTTCAATATATATTTTTAATAATGTAACTATGAAGATTCTCATTCATCCAGGTCATGGTATATCTAACACAAAGTAACTCAAAACAACTGGAGTTGCTGAGAAATGTTAACAAAGATGTTTCACTGCTCATCCCAGCTGACTGGTGTAGGGGAGTTCTCGGCATATAGACCCTTCCAACAATCCAATCACAACGGC
>CM044434.1:62775232-62796448 GCA_024363595.1 Xenopus borealis | reverse complement strand
CATTGCACAGCCATGTTTCTGTCTATAGAAAAGGTCCTTGTACTTTAAGTATGCGGTGTTAAGGCCCAAATCTAGCAACAAACATAATTGTTTAGGATTGAGCTTCGTTCTGCTGCAGTCGATATCTTACAGTCTCAATTGCCTCTGTTGTAGGTATACATGTAACCAATGATGTGACATAATACGATACCATTGTTTCTTCTGCATCTCGTGTAACGCCATGAATCTTGGCTACAAAATCTTTGGCATTCTGAATATGATGCATTGTATTGCCTACCAATGGGGCAAAGATGTTAACCAGAAATTGTGCTATTCTGTATGTCACTGAATTTATGCTGCTGACAATGGGTCTTAGTGTGGCTCCTTCTTTGTGTAACTTGGGGAGTCCGTATAAGCATGGTGTGGCTTCTCTGGTGTACAAACGGCAGTATAAAACTCGATCAATGGCTTTCGCCTTTTCAAATTGTTGTAAGCAACCTGTTACCTTTTTCTTGAAAAAGCTGGTTGGGTCTTTCCTTAAAGGTACGTATGTATTGCAATCACTAAGTAGTGTAGTTATCGTGCAGTGATAGTCAGTTGTGTTGAATACAACTGTGCATCGCCATTTATCTGCTTGCAGGATAGGGATATTCTGGCACTTGACAAGGCAGCTGACACTTTTAGTCGTTGTTCCGCTTCTTCCTTTTTTATGTGATTATTCTTGATGGCAGATTCTGTGACTGTGATGAGTTCAACTACTGGGATGTGTTGAGGTGTCACTGCATAGTTCAACCCCTTGGATAGCACATCCTTTTCTGCCTGAGTTAGTACCCACGTGTTTTTTGGTGTTCTTTGGTGTCTCCAGGTTAGTTCTTCTGTCCTTTTCCAACTGCTGCTTAGTGACAGTAAGGTGGTGAATTTATTAATTTGTCTCTCCTTGCTCTTTATGTCTTGGGCCATCTGTGCATGTTCAACAAAAACAAATACCTTTTCCAGAGTTACATCAGGTAGTTGTTTTGCCAGACTCTGTTTCAGATGGTCAATCACACATCCATTCATGCAACTCTCGCAAGTAACACCTGTTTCTGGGAGCTACATTACACATTGGTAATCCGATCACAGTAACTACACAGAATCAACACCTCTGTGAATTTCAGATGTCACCTCTCTGAAGAGTTACAATGTGCAGTTGTGATAGGATTGTTGGAAGAGTCTGTATGCCGAGAACTCCCCTACACTAGTTAGTGAAACTGAAGAAGCTGCTCTAATCAGCAGTGAAACGTCTTCGTGGATACTGTCATGGGAAAACATTTTTTCAAAACACATGTTAATATTGCTGCTCCAGCAGACTTCTGCACTGAAATCCATTTCTCAAAAGAACAAACAGATTTTTTTATATTCAGTTTTTAAATCTGACATGGAGCTAGACATTTTGTCAATTTCCCAGCCGCCCCTGGACATGTGACTTTGCCAGCACTTTAGGAGGGAACTGCTTTCTGGCAGGCTGTTGTTTTTTCTTCTCAATGAAACTGAATAGTACGCAGTGGGACATGGGTTTTTACTACTGAGTGCTGTTCTTAGATCTACCAGGGAGCTGTTATCTTGTGTTAGGGAGTTGTTATCGTGTTACCTTCCCATTGTTCTGTTGTTAGGCTGCTGGGGGGTGGAGAAAGGGAGGAGTGATATCACTCCAACGTGCAGTACAGCAGTAAAGAGTGACTGAAGTTTATCAGAGCACAAGTCACATGACTTGGGGCATCTGGGAAATTGACACTATGTCTAAAGGTGGCCCGTGAGTGGGGCCCTCCGGATGGACTTCCCTGAACGATATCTGGCCAAAGTCGGCCAGATGTCGATCAGGCAGGTTTAAAAATCCCGTCGGATCATGGCTGCATGTGTTTGTTGATGCTGTCCCGCAATCCGACTGCCGTATCCTCGTCATTCTGATCCGATCGGTGGGTCCTAGGGCCCACGATCGGATTAGCCCGATATCGCCCACCTCAAGGTGAACATATTGGAGAGAGATGCAATTGTTTGGCGACATCGCCAAACGAGCGGATCTCTCCGTGTATGGAAACCTTAACCCCATGTCCGATTTCAAAATGAAATGTAAAAAATCTGTTTGCTCTTTTGAGAAATGGATTTCAATGCAGAATTCTGCTGGAGCAGCACTATTATCTGATGCATTTTAACAAAAACATTTTTTCCCATGACCGTATCCCTTTAAAATTTCTCAGCAAGTCCAGTTGTTTTGAGTTACTTTGTGTTAGATATTTTTAATAATAGTTTTGTTCCATGGAAAATGCACTTTACTTAAAACTAGCTGTACTTTTATATTTAACATGTTTCCTCTATATTTTTAGGCTGAACTTCACAGGGGCCCCCTTCCTCAGATTCACAGCACGGCCCTTCAAGGAGAGAAACTTCATCGGGTGTTCCACTGTGTTCTAGATAACCTGGCCAATGTGATGAATGGATATTGCCTGCCAGAACCCTACTTTAGCAGCAAGGTACGGACATGAGATTGAACTCTTATAAATGCTGTTTTAATATGTTGTTTTTCAAGTTGTATTAAGAGATCACAAAAAAAATCTATTTATTCTGTAGCTTGAGTATTTATATAAAAAACAGCTGAGTAGCAAACCCATAAAATGCAGAAGTATAAAAAATAAAGTCGTAATAGTGATGTGAGTTGGCTATTCCAGCAACGATGCTCCTGAGCTGTCAGAAAGCAAATGCCTATATAGAAATTCTTTCCCGTGTCAGCTTTCTCTTAGCAGCCTATTCACATTCTGTTTGCTCTTCTCCATACTTTGTCAGTGCAGCTGGCACAGAACTTGCTTCTCAATCCTCACAGCTGGTATCAAGCTTGGCATTTGCTCAAGCACCAGATGGTGTCAAGCCTACATAAAATTGCCCTTGGGGTGTGAAACTAGCACTCAAAGCAGTCTAAGATTTGCTTAATTTTCTTCGCTTCTCTCACTGGTTGTTCAAGGTAGAAGATTGTAGCATTGTAAGTACTGCATATAGTTAAATTCACATTAAAGGAACAGTTCAGGGTAAAAATAAAAACTGGGTAAATAGATAGGCTGTGCAAAATAAAAAATGTTTCTAATATAGTTAGTTAGCCAAAAATGTAATATATAAAAGCTGGAGTGAGTGGATGTCTCATATAACAGAATACAACACAACATCCTGCTTTTCAGCTCTCTAAATCTGAGTAAGTCAGCGACTTGAGGGGGGGCCACATGGGACATAACTGTTCAGTGAGTTTGCAATGGATCCTCAGCATTCAGCTCAGATTCAAAAGCAACAGTTATGACCCATGTGGCCCTCCCTCAAGTCATTGATTGGTTACTGCCTGGTAACCAGGGTAACCAGTCAGTGTAAACAAAAGAGAGCTATAAAGCTAGGTTAGACTTACAGTCACTCCAGCCGTTATACATTACATTTTTGCCTAACTAACTATATTGAAAACATGTTTTATTTTGCACAGCCTATCTGTTTACCCAGTTTTTACTTTTATACTGAACAATTCCTTTAACACATTGCTCTCATATTTTACTGGCATGCTGTGTAAAGCAGTCATATATTGTTTTTCACAAGTCTCTACTATGTTTTAACTGCTTTATGCTTTTTCCTCTTCTCTATGAAACTGGCTAGGTCCCTATTATGTTCTTGAATGCACAACTACTATTTCTGCTGCCTCATCTTCCAATAGGTTGTTGTAACAAACTTCTAAGAAATGTTTCTTGCATGATTTAGCAGTACATGTTATATGCTAAAATGTAAAGTTGATCTAACTATGGGCTGGCGGCACGCTTGGAGATTTCTACTGCCACTGTCTATTAATTAGTATATAGGGCTAACACATTAGACAAGATTTGAATTTACAGTGTTTTTTTTTTTTTTTACTATGTATTGAATCGTTGAACTGAGATTGGAAAAAAAAAACACAAAAAAATGATGCTTGTGATTTCTTGCTAATAATGATAAATCTGCCTCTTAGTTCAGTTGTGCTCTGTAAGAGACCAAATGTATATATTATTGCCCTAACTAAAATGTTTTAAATAGGGCAAACCTATACATAACCTGTGAAGGTGCTAAGGCTGGCCAGTGCTGTTATTCATAAGACTCATTTGTGGAGTATTCTTTTGCAGTGCAACATAGAGTCCTGCAGCGGGTCGGGTACCCACAAAATCCCGCGGTACCCTGCGGATTACATGTAGAAGTTCTGGGTGCGGGTATAGAAGCGGGCCGGTGGTTCTACAGGTTTGCGGGTTGAGGGTGGGTCGCGGATCCTTGCCATAGCGATTTTTACTCCTTTTTCTTAGCATGTCTACTACTGATGATGTCACTTCCGGTTTACAGTGACAGCACTTCCTGATTCTTGACAGTCAGTGGGTCCGGGTTGCCGGTACGGGTCGGGTCGTGGGTCCAAGCGGGTAAAGCTCCCCATAGACGCAACGATATTTCCCTGCCGAACGACCGATCTTGGGGAAGTCCGACCAATCTGTCAAATTATCGTGCGGTTAGTGGGATACAAACGATGGTTCGTCTTACGATTTTTCGTCTGACATTGGTCTGATGATTGATCGGCAAGGTTAGAAAATCTTTATCTGTCCCCATGCAATCTACCTATGTTTGCAGGGCAAAGCAGGCTGTGATCCTTCAGTTTTGCTGGCAATATCACCTGAAATGGTCTTTTTAGTTGATGGACACATCAGGCATTTAAACGATCGTTTTGAGACAATCGTGGTCTCACGATAACTATTGGATCTTTCAAAAATCTTTAAGTCTATGGCCAGCTTTAGAGTGCTGGTCCGGGTTGCGGATCGCAGGTTGCAGGTCGGGTACGGGTCCCAAAAAATGGACCTGCTCAGGACAAGATGCCAATATTTTTCTGTGTAAGACAGGTCTGTAGCTTTAAAAAAATAATTCAAGCACTGTACCTTAAGATTTTCATAATAATATAAATTTTTTAACTACCCTTTTTAAAAGCACAGTAAGCTGGCCTCATATAGGCTGTGGTGAGGAATACTGGACTCCACATCATTTTGGAAGGTTGCTCGATATAAATGCAGACATGCAAACCAGATTACCAGATTGCTCTGATTCGTGGATTTGCCTGCCAATCTTGTGCATTTATCTGTATGAATTTGAAATGAAAAGAGAAAAGGGCCCAAACACAAGTCATATCGTTTTTCTCACAAAAACATTAATGTGGGTCTATGGGTCTATTATTTTCCCTTCTGTTTTTAGTTAAAAGACTGGGTTGAAAGACTGATGAAGACCTTAAGAGACCCATCCCTACCTCTGCTAGAGCTTCAGGACATCATGACCAGTGTGTCTGGCCGTATTCCTCCAAATGTAGAAAAATCTATCAAGAAAGAAATGGCACAATATGCCAGTAACATTACTTCTGTGTTGTGCCAGTTTCCCAGCCAACAGGTAGGAGAAAAAACACTGCCCAAACTATGTGTATACATTTTTTATTTTATAGTCTTTAGTTTTTCAGCCTTGTTCATCTCAGATTTCTCATAACAGCCTTTTGTTGTCCTCACTTGACCTTCACCTGAACTTTTTTGTGTCTGATAAAAAAACTTTTTCGTTTCTGTATAGGATCTTTGCAAACTTATATTTTTGTCTGTCAATGCCTGCCTTCTACTTTTATTAGCTTCTTCATTTCTGATTATGCCTATAATAAATGGGACATATTGTACCCTTTTTGCATGTATATGCCAGGCTATCTATAGTGTTTTGGAATAGGAAAACTAAAACTAGCATTCCAGAAGAGGTTAGGCAGACTGAGGGAAAGAGGAGGTTGTATAGAGTAAAGAATAGAAGCACCACTGCCCATCAAGTGATGTGTGTAATGTGTCTCTTAAGCACTATGTAAACACATAAATAACATAATAGGTAAAAAACAAAGTAGAATTTTCTACACAAATTACAGAAAAGAGATACAACTTAAACAGGCAACCAGATACTGACCATAATTTGTTTTTATATAAATACATAGTAAGACATAGTTTTCCAAAAATTATTCTTTTAAATCTTACAAAAACTAACAGTGAAATATGCTTTATAACTTTTGTCCAGATTGCAAATATACTAGACAGCCATGCCGCTACTCTTAATCGTAAATCAGACCGAGAGGTTTTCTTCATGAACACACAGAGCATTGTGCAACTGGTTCAAAGGTAAGCTAAATAATCCTAAACTAGGTGTTAACTAGCGTGATGTAGGAATAAACAATTTTGTATGTATGAATCAAATTGGTTTTAAATGCATTTTATGCAGCCTTTTTGATTTAGTACAGTATTGCTAATGAGAACATTTCTTGTCAGGTACCGAAGCGGTATAAGGGGGCATATGAAAGCAGTAGTTATGGATCTACTCCGTCAGTATTTGAAAGTGGAGACACAGTTCCAGCACGGTATGCCTTAAGTTTTGTTATATATGCATAGGTGTACTTTTTACCTGAATCCATGCAGTCATCTTTTTGGTTATTTTAGTTAAGGCACTTAAAAGCTTTTGATGTTTGTTTCTGTTCTAGCCTTAAGTTCCTTTTATTATTATTATTATTATTATTATTAATAATAATAACACATGTTTTTATAGCGCCAACATACTGTGCAGCCCCGACCTTGTACCAATTTCCTTTCATATGCATACTCTTTCTTAAATTATGTACCAAATAACCTTTAGGATTGTTACCTTTTATATGTCTATAAAATTACAAATATTTAAAATTTCTCTCGGTTCCTCCTCCAAATGTAATGGAGTATTATACAAGGTTTCGGCTTTGCTTTGGTACATTGTTCTTTGGCTATTTCAAAGTGTTTATGATGGCAGGATTAGATGAGACAAATATTTTGAAAATATTAAAATTGGAAAGAAATAATACACCTTTTATATGTCTATAAAATTAAAAATATATAAAAATTTCTCCCAGTTCCTCCTCCAAAGGGAAGTATTGTTCAGGGTCTCGGCTTTGCATTGGTAGTTTATTCTTTGGTTATTTCAAATTGTTTATGATGGCAGGATTAGATAAGACAAATACATCTTGTTTCCGATCCAGCTTGTCTCTGAAATGTTTTATTGTTTTGTAAAGCTCTACATATTTCTTCTTTATGTTATTTAACTTTACTGTTCTTGGATTGGTGTTTAAATAATGTGTTGTGCTTCTTTAATAAAAAAAGAAAATAGTGATCTGCTCCTGTTTAATTAGAGCCCGCTGATGCTCATATTCCAGTTTATGCAAAGGACCAAGGGATTGTGCTGCTTATGGCTCTGTAACAAATTAGGTCCTTAGAGATTTTAGTGAAGGGTGATGAAATAGCAAAACTAAACAAATCAATTAAAAATACAGCTGTCAAATGATACTAATTATATATTAACAGGTACTGTAAAACCTTTATGCCTATGTTAAGAAATTGTAATATATAGATCCAGTTTGACAATGATTATTATAATATGCATGCATGCAATATATGTATATATTTATTATTTTTATTTTAAATTACACACACGCACAAATACACTTAAAAAGGCCTTAATAGTATTAATTGTAGCCAAACCAAAAGCCCAAATATGACCAGGCTCAGTAACGTAACTAGGTGGCGGCGGCTCGGGTGCGGCCATGCAGCCGGGGCCTCTCCACCCCCCGATGTGACGATTTTCTATGCACCTGCAGCCGACTGCAGCCAGGTACGTGGGGCACAATCTGCTGGGGGGGCCCTGCGGGGGGTGCGGGCCTTGGTCCACTCGCACCCTTTGCTTCCCCAGTAGTTACACAACTGACCAGACTCCTGAGTCTTCTCCTCCCACCCCCCCAAAAAAAATTTGCCCAGTCAGTAAGGGGAAAAATTACATGTGCAATCATTTGTGTATGGGTAATCATTCATGAACACCTAAAGCCACTGTTACCAAATACTTGCAACAACATGGAGTCTTCCATGGGGACAAACCAGCAGAGTATGAACCAGGGAACACACATGGACATTTGGGTGGGCACGTGATACAGCAGAGGTGTAGGAGCAGAGGCAGGTTAAGCTCCAGACTTACAACAACTAAGGAACACACTGGTTCTCAAAGCAATCTATCACAAAAAGTCTACTATAAAAGTCTATTGATAAATGCATAAGTTCATTAACACTTTCCTGCTAGAAACGTGTTGATATATTGCGAAAAACATTGAGCTGCTGGAAGTCCTTGTAGACTTCCCAGTTCTAAGTTTAATACATCTGCACACAGAACTCCTCTTGTTTTATTTGTGAGAGATGGCACATGGGGTTATTCAGTGTGTTTTGTTGCTCCCAGTGTTTTCCTGCTGGGAGGGCAGTCAACAAAATGCTCAGGACCCCCTCCACATGCATTCATTTGTAATTGCCTGCACCTCCTGATTTTCTAGACATTCAGTATAATATAAGTTTCCATAGTCTTGGAACATTTCTTGGCTGGTGTTTCCTAAAGACGAGCAGCAGTGCAGGGAATAAACATAGAGATTTAAAATCGCTGCGGGGGTGGGGGTTGGGGGTGTCTGAGCATATTCTAGCCTCTCAGTGAATTGAAATTTCCTTGTCCTGTAAAATCATTCTGTTAAATTGAATCTATCAGGAACCTGTCAGAACATTTCATTCTGTTGCTCAGCATTATTAGACAGTAAATGGTGCCCCCATGTTTGGCAGAGGTCCTTTCTTAACTATCTCCTCTGTCTGGTTTCAGGTCACTATGACAAGTGCGTCTTTGCTCTGCGTGAGGAGAATAAAAGTGACCTGACAATGGTGCTGAATTCTATCTTTTCCCATGCACAAGTCACCAAGAAGAATCTGTTAATCACCATGCTCATCGTAAGTTGCTTTAGTGAATAGATACAAGCAGGATTAAGGGATGTACACTGCCTTTTGAGGCGGCTGCTGCTGTTGTTTGTGTGTGTGTGTGATTTATGCAATTCTGTGTTTGTATTCGGTAATGCATTGCAAATGCAGTGTGAATCTACAATATTTGGCAGTTGGGAAAGAAAATGATTAATCTCACAGATCTGATAGTTCTCCATGTTCAGTGTGCTTTCTCCATTGTTTTGCTGCAGAAGAGTTAAACTTTCCCTGCTGAACAGGCAGAGAGCTTTAACAAAAAGAAGGGTACAACTACCTGTCAGTGTTAAAGGGATACTGTCATGGGAAAACTATTTTTTTTTTTTTTCAAAAGGCATCAGTTAATAGTGCTGCTCCAGAAGAATTCTGCATTGAAATCCATTTCTCAAAAGAGCAAACATATTTTTTTTTATATAGAAAGAACAGAGGCGCCAAAAGGATAAAAGGATATAAACGAGTTTAAAAGCCAAAACTTGGTAATCAGAGGAGGCAGTGGTGGACTTACCTCCTCCAAGCAGACACAAAATGACTGTAATTAAGCAGTCAAAATTTATTAACGAACTCCAATCAGTACAACACGTTTCACAGGCTCCGACCCGCTTCTTCAGGCAATAAACATAGGAGTTACAGCATCTGGCAGTAGTATACACACTCATACTACTGCCAGATGCTGTAACTCCTATGTTTATTGCCTGAAGAAGCGGGTCTGAGCCCGTGAAACGCGTTGTACTGATTGGAGTTCGTTAATAAATTTTGACTGCTAAATTACAGTCATTTTGTGTCTGCTTGGAGGAGGTAAGTCCAGCACTGCCTCCTCTGATTACCAAGTTTTGGCTTTTAAACTCATTTATATCCTTTTGGCGCCTCTGTCCTTTCTATACAATACTAAGTCCTCCCTGGGTGGAGGGTTGATACCCTTTTTCTATCTACAGAGAGCGACTTCTTAATCCTGAGTGGGGTCAGGACAATCTCCCCACCTGCCTTTACAGTGGTTGCCTATTGTAACCCTGGTTTGTGAGTATATGCTATTTACTCTTATTTCATTATCCCTTACCAATACATATTACACTATTGGGGCTCTTGGTGTTCCTTTTGTTTATATTTTTTTTATATTTCATTTTGAAATCTGACATGGGGCTAGATATATTGTCAATTTCCCAGCTCCCCAAGTCATGTGACTTTTGCACTGATAAACTTCAATCACTCTTTACTGCTGTACTGCAAGTTGGAGTGATATCATCCCCTCTCTTTTCCCCCCCCAGCAGCCTAATAACAGAACAATGGGAAGGTAACCAGATAGCAGCTCCCTAAAACAAGATAACAGCTGCCTGGTAGATCTAAGAACAACACTCAATAGTAAAAACCCATATTCCACTGTGTTCCATTCAGTTACATTGAGGAGGAAAAACAACAGCCTGCCAGAAAGCAGTTCCCTTTAAAAATGCAGTCACATGGCCAGGGGCAGCTGGGAAATTGACAAAATGTCTAGCCCCATGTCAGATTTCAAAACTGAATACAAAAAAAATCTGTTTGCTCTTTTGAGAAATGATTTTCAGTGCAGAAGCCTACTGGAGCAGCACTATTAACTGATGTGTTTTGAAAAAAACATGTTTTCCCATGACATTTTCACTTTAAGCACAATTTCACATGCAACAAGGAAATTCCTACCACATAGGAATTCTACAAAGCAGAAAGGATAGTTTTAATTGCATAGCTGCAGACATCTTAAAAAAATAACACATCCTAGGTAGTTTTATGTCTGAAATGAAGTGCTGCCATTACTGTACCAGTGTCAGGGTCCCATTAAAATTATCTGGAAATTTTGACTTTGTTATTAAGCTCACCCTGTGTACTGTGTCAGTAGGCCGCTTCTACTAAATTGCAAATCTACTGCATTACTTTCTGCTTTGGATTAGGCAGGTTTTTTTCCTTGGCACTAGCTAGCTAATCCAGTACATGCCTAAACAGTTTTACTTGAACGGTAACTATTGCATGTTGCTACATAGACACATGGAAAAAACATGTGCACAAATGCACTTATTACTATATAAATGTGTTTGTTTTGATAGTGAAAGCTAAAATGTTGCTTTATTTCCAATTTATTGCTGTTCTAAATTCTGCCAGCAGGTGACACTGTGGTATCATTCTGCAAATTTGAATGGTTTTTCATTTGTTCCTTTAACAGTGTTTTGCCCTCTGTTCAAGATGTAACATGCATTTTATGCCTCTTATAAGGTGTTTTCTAGACATGCTTATTATTTCCCATTTAGAGCGTCCCTTTCTAATATACAGTTTACGCATAGTTTTACACCTTCTCTCTGTGCTAGCTCCTGTTTGAAGGTTGGTGATATGGTTTTGTGGGGTTTTTAAATCACCTTTATATATTTTGATAGAGCATTTTTTCATTAATTTTTTAAAGATGTGGGGAAAACCTTTCATCTGAGCATATTCATTATGTGGTATCAATCGCCATTGGTGTATTGGCAAATTCTTTCTGTTTCTAGAAATGCTAATGTGTGACCTCGTGCACCTCTTAAAAAAGCCTGAGAAAATCAAATGCTGTTTTCATCCTTTTTTGTGCAGCCTTTTCTCCCCTTTGGATATATTTATCCGTTATTCAGTAATATTATATATTCTATTCTACAGCAGATATAGAGATATAAGAAACTGCAGTGATTTTTTTTTTGATGCAATAATTCCTGAATTTTATCCTGAATCGGATAAAATAAAATAATTTCTATATTGCTGTTCTATGATATACATATCCTGACCCACAGGAACTTTTAGCTGTAGAAACTTTCATCGTATAGCTGAATGGCTCCACTGTATTACATATCCAGTTTATGGTGTGACGCAGGGATGCACAATCAAAACTCAACAACATTGGCATAATGTAAACATTAAAATAGCAATGAAGGCTGTGATCTTGGCCTTGATTTTTTTTATTTTTTTTAATGTTTTTAATTTGTGACATGAAAGGGGCCTGCTCACCGTTTGCCAGTGTGATTCTAAGTAACGCTTGCCTTAAGAATCTCATTATTCGAACACAGGACCACATTTCCTCTGAGAATTCTGGAGTAGCTTTGAGCCGGGCCTGTTCATTTCTCAAGCAATCATAGCTGCGTGATGGAGAGAGAAAATGGCAGCTGTTCCCAGCTCAGGCCTTCAATTTTCTTCAGAGTCCAGCCACTCAAGTGTGTAATTACACAGTGATGACGGGAAAGCGTCAGGCCTTGTCAGAGAACTGGTTGCAGGCTTTTGCTCACTGACTTTGAGAGTGAGGACAAGCAAAATTCAGTGAAACCACCTGCATTTTTTATGTGCACCTTGTATGGTGATTATTGTATGCTCGAGGTTTGAGATATCATTTCTGCTATTATTTTCTGCACATTTGCCATTTTATGGCAACAATTACAGTATTTATCTTCAAATTATTCCAGAATGTTGGGAGTTCCTTTTAGGCGTAATACAGCAGATGGGAATTCTAGCATTAAATTGCTACTTTAAAAAAATGTGTTTTCATCGATGTTTTATTTTTGCTATTTTGTTTTGCAAGAGGTCAGAGAAATAGCTGAAATATTTTTTTTACAACAACATGTTTTTCAGTTTTGCTGTGTATTAGATCTGTATGTGTGTAAAAAAAATCCCACTCTGTTAGGGCAGGTAAGTTGACTGTTTTGTTCCATATTTTCATCTTTGTCCAAGTTATGAATACATTATAAACAGCAGATTGCCATAAATTAAAAATATCTACTGATATCTAAGTTAAAAAAAAAATTACGTCGGTAGATGCAATTTTGTGGCTGTATTTTCTAAGGACAACTTGAACCACACATCAGCACCTCTAAGCAGTATATCACAGTTTACTTTCCATTGGCTGGTGCTCTGCTCAGTAGATAACATCATTGTGGCTCTTTTTTTTAACCACTGGCAAAGACTGAGCTCTTGTTTTTTAAGGTCAGTACAGATAGACATTTTAATAGAAGCATGATATGCAGTGGTAGCAAAATAAGCACAATCTGATATTGGCTTTGGATGCCCTATAAGCAGAAAAAGAAAGCAGCGTCATGTTTGAATCAGTTTACAAGCATATCACACTCCTTATACACAGGACTGCCATCAGAAATCATGGACCCTTTAGAACAAAAATTTCTGGGCCCCCTGGTACAGCTAAGCCCCACCCTAGATCCCAGTCTAGTGTTGGACTGGCCCACTGGGATACCAGGAAAGCTACCAGTGGGCCCAGGTGTCAGTGGGCCATCCTGCTACTAAGCATTTGTAAACATTTCATGTTCATTCCCTAATTCTGTATTGAAACAAAGGGGCCAAATAGATGGAAAATAGAGTATATCATGTAAAGAATTGTGCTACGAAAAGAAAAAGGTTGAGTGAGGAATAGAAGAAAAATAGCTTTGAAAATGGGCCCATCGTCTAACGTTTTCAGATGGGCCCCTGGACACTGCCTTACCCCACTGGAAAAAGGACACATAGACTTCAGTGCTAAGATAGTAACCCCCCCCATGATATAAAAAGCTATTGGTGGTCAGTGCCCCTCTACAAGTTAATAAAAACATATTAGTGGCCATGCCCTCCCCCCCACAAGTTATAAAAAGCCATTGGTGGTCAGGGCCACCCTTTCATGTTAAAAAAAAAGATGCTAAAAACACCACTCATGTTCAATGGAACTTACTTTTAAAGGTCTTCTTAGTTTTCCCTTCTTCGGCTCCATTTGACGTCTTTCAGTGCTTCTTTGGGTGACTCAAGAGGAACACTCCTAATCCTGGAAGTGCAGCAAAGCCGGCCCTCATTAAATTGTAAAAACTAAGGGGCCCAGTATAGATGCACCCCCTTGATGGTGGCCCTGCTTATCGGGACTCAACTGGGAGTCAAAATAGGCCTTGGCATTTCAAGTACACATAGACCCAAACAAGACCTAAACAGCTCCCCACCAGCCCAATAGTGAGTGACTGTCTATGGCACCTTACAGCAGCCTTTCTGGCATTTGCCACAATCCAGTCCAGGGCTGCTGCTTACCAGTCACACATAGTAAGAGGCCAGTCTCCCACATGATAGCCTTCTTCATTTGTACGAACACCCTCAATTGAAAAGGTCTAAAACCCTCACAAAACTACCTAAGCTACAAGGAAAGATGAAAGATGTGGCCATGAGATTAGGGACATAGCCAAGAAGACCTTAAAACCCCATCGTGGTGGGTTGATGTCTATGTTGTTTCACCCACATGAAAAAAAATCTGAGATATACTGGGTCACTGATTTATATGGCATAAACATTAACATAGAGAATGTATGGTTTTATGACCATACATTTGCAAATAAAATCCTTTGAGTTTGAAAGTGTATGCCAAAAATTAATATAGCATGGGGCAGGGATGTTCTTTGATTAGTTTTTTTGTTTGACCAGACGCAGTGTGTGCTGGTACATTGGCGTGTAAATTCAGCTGAAGCAAACAAATGGCAGTCACTTAAGTGTTAGCTTTGTGACATAAACTTGAAAGTCTTGACTACAAAGGTTCCTGTTGTTTAATAAGATCTCTTTGAGCTGCTGAATTTAAGTTCTGCAGCCCTATGACTTTGCACTGCCCCTTCTATTACTGGTGACCAGATTTTATGAGTGAAGGGCATTGGGAATGGAACTTTATATACTTAGGACATCAGTCTTATGGTTTAGTTAAACTTTAAACACATTTTATTTAACTATGAAACTTTTAATTTCAAGTTTAATAAAATCTCAGGTTAGAGGGAAATTGTCGTGCAGTTGTCACTTGCCTGTGTTTTCCCCTGGGTGTAATTCTAATAGGAACTTTACGTGTATTATTATAATTTATCTTTAATTAAATGGTTTAAAGAGTGAAGATGAGGTTCTGCAGCGCTGTTAATGTCCTGCAATATAATTAGCTTTTGGCTGGGCTTTAGTGTAGTCAGTGTGATTTTCCAGATTCTTATTTTGGATATTGTCTTACCAATTCAGGGCTAGTTTTAGGGAAGGACATAGAAAGGGTATACATAGCCTTTCTCTAGGTTTTGTTTCATTCAAACCCATAAACAGAAATTCTGTTTTTATATAATTACTCTTGTACTATGTTATGAGACTATATACCGCTCCAGGGGCATAACTACAGAGGAAACAGACTGCAGGGTGGGGGGGGGGGGGGGGGGGGGGGGGGCGCAGCAGGTATTGGGGCCCTCTGAGGTCCTTATTCATATACAATATCAATAAAATTGATAAAACAGGTCAATATCTACACATTTTGGGGGCCTGAAAATAATGGCTGCTTCAGCTCTAATGCATGACCAGATTTGCCAGCCCCACTATTCAGTTATATATCTGTAACACATGTAAGCACAATGATGCAGTAGCTAGCTAATGGGGAGAGCAAATAACACCTCCTGCTGTGTTAATTAATGTCCCTTTTATTAGTGAATTCATATGTCAAATGTGGCCCCCAGAAGTGACCTGTGTGTGATATGTAATATTCGGCATTCTGTTTCACCAACAATATGTCACCTCAGTGTTCTGAAGTCATGGTGCTTCATTAAATGTTGATAACATCTTATATTCATTTCCTTTTTTAGGACCAGTTGTGTGGCCGGGATCCCACATTAACAGATGAATTGTTGAACATACTTATGGAACTTACCCAGCTAAGCAAAACAACAAATGCCAAAGTGGCACTGCGGGCCCGACAGGTATGTTCTGTCAATTAAAGTATACCATGATTATAATATAGCGATTAACATGTATTTATTTTCCCTTAAACAGAGATTTCCATCATCATTTCATGTAAAAGGCAAAATTGGAATTGATATTTTTTTCCCCAAATGCTTCTCTGTAAATGCAAGAAGAATCGTCCCACCTAATATTATAAGTATATTTGAATAATGCTTATAGAGAATGTCTGTGCAGAGGTTTGTAATATAGCGTCTATATCTAAAAGCTATGGCCTTCATATCATACATGTTTTATATATAAATTCAAATATATTCTTCTATTTTTCACTCCCTTATGTACAGATGCAGTCACTTTTGTAAGTTTGTAAGTTAAATGCGTCGTGACTCAGGGCTAATTGAAGAAACTCTGTTATCTAAAGTCATCTTAACTCATTTTCAATGGTGAACTCTTTAATTGGATGGGATGCTGTGACACAATATTCTGTGCTAAGTGGGATAAATGAGTTAAGTCACGACACATTTAACACACAATCCAAAGTGACTGCATCTGTAAGTAATAAATAAATATGTATATTTCCCTGCAATTGTTGTCACAATTTTGCTACTATAAAAAATATACATCATTACAGGTATGGGATCAAGTATCCAGATTGCTCAGTACCTGGGTTTTTCTGTATAACGAATCTTTCTGTAATTTGGATCTCAATATCAAAAGTCTACTAGAAAAAGCATTTAATGTAAACATTAAATAAACCCAATAAGATGACTTAACATTCAATAAGGATTAATTATATATTAGTTTGGATCAAGCAGAAGTACTGTTTTATTATCGCAGAGAAAGAGGAAATCATTTTTACAAATGTGGATTATTTGGTTATTATAGAGTCTATGAGAGATGGCCTTTCCATAAATCGTAGCTTACTGAATAACAGGCTTTTGGATAACTGATCCCATACTTGTACAGATAATGTGCTCACTACTCAAGATACATCAATAAGGGTTGGCCTGGCTTACCCAGCACCAGCTGGCAATTCTTGTCATCCCATTTCTCGCTACAAACTACATTTTATTGCTATGATAGTGGACCCTGCATGTCAGGTTCCATATAATGACCAGACAGCCAGCCTGTCACCTGTGTCTAAGAGGTCAGCCTGTCCTATAGTGTATTTTTACACAATGTAACAGCTTTAGATATATATAGTAAAATTTGAATATCTGTAAAGGATATACTTAAAAAGTATGCTTAATATGTCATCCGTTATAATTGGTTTGTGTTCCTTGACTCAGTGCCATTATATGGCCATATAATAGAAATAAATTAATCTTGTATTTTACAATAGGGGTTATATATAGTCTTCCCTATAAATGCCTAGGCAAACTAAGTGAAAGGTACATCCAGCTTATGCGTCTTAGTTACCTTTTAAGCAAAGCAAAATGAACACATTCTGGCTAAAGACAAAGTAAATAGTTTTTAACAAGCTAGTGTTGGAGAAAATATTTAATGTTGTAAACAAATATAAGATTTGCCATACATGTGTAATATTTATATTCAACATCAGCTCATAGCTTAAACAGGAAAACTGAGCTTCTCAGTTAAACACTGAATAAAATGGAAAACATTCCAAGTAATCGTATGAGGATATATTGTTACAAAACCTAGCACCCAGTAAGCCTGTTAAGTCCACCACTGACCCTCTAACTCCGTCATGCAAACTGATAAATGACTTTTTTATTAGTCTGAAAAATAACCTGTTAGCCTTGGACTCCAAATGTTATTGCAGTTGTAAAGTTCACCACGGTCAGCTCTCTGACATTTTTGACTTATCTTTTATTTATTTTTTTATTCCACTAGGAAAACCAATGTGCAGAAAACATATTAGAAATGAAGGGTAAAAATGTGCATGGATTTTTCTCTATTAACTTCAAAGTTTTGATATTTTTCACCTTACGGCCTACAGCCTTTATTTTTAACCAGTGACACTGCCATAGGCAATCAAATTGACTTAAATCTACCATTTGCAGACAGTTTAATTCTTTGTGATCTGTTTGAATTTGTAGGTCCTCATCGCTTCACATTTGCCTTCCTTCGAACTTCGACATAACCAAGTGGAATCTATATTTTTGTCTGCCATTGACATGTATGGGCATCAGTTTTGCATTGAGAATTTGCAGGTAAATTTCACACATGCCAAACTTAACTTACTGATATAAATTATGCTTACTACATATCTGCATACTGCAATTATTTTAGCAAATAATATTATGCTTTGGCAAATAACAAATAAATTGAAACATGCCGTAATGCCGGTTACATCTAAACTAAAGGAATATCTTGTAACACTTATAGAACTCTTTTCATGGTTTCCATTTATTGTGACAGGTAGCGCATCAGTTCTCTTAATTAGGGGCTAGGAATGGGATTTTTGCAGAAGATTTTGTCTAAAACTAGAGGACATACTGGTAAGGTGAATGAGGGAAAACCAGAAGGTAAAGGTGTAATACAATTAGAATTGTCTTCCAGCAGTTGCAGTGAGTAAAGGAATGTTACATTGATTTGTAGGGCACAATTACATGGACAGTCACAGTATGCATCCTAAAACTGTTTTTGTTGGTTTCCTGGTATTTGATCTCTTTATTGTGCTCTTAGGTAAAAAATAATCAGGAAAAATGGAAAAAAATATCCGAAGGTGGTATTGGTACTTTGCTGAGATCTATGGATGCACCAAATACACTATTTTGGGATTCGGTTGAACCCTGAATCCTTTGTGAAAGATTCAGCTGAACATGGACTTACTTTATTTTTCCTTATTTGTGTAACAAAATGTCACATAAGTTTAAGGATTCAGTTTGGCTAGGCACTTGGATTCAGCGGAATCGTGGTGAAAAAGGCTGAATCCTAGCCAAATTCTGAATCAAATCCTGGTGCATCCCTACTGAGAACTAGAATACAGATATGTCTCAAGAAATCAAATGGTCAAATGGCATGTTTATTTCTGAAAAATTTGAATGTCTTCAATTTGATCAAATAGTCCTAGATTCAAATTGAATTCAAACTGGAGTCTATGGGGACGTCATTTTCACAGCAAAACTTCTTCAAATTAGAACCGTTTCCAGGGTCGAGGTGCGATAAAGCTCACATTCAAATTTGAGTCGGTGCTTTTAAATAATTTGTGAATTTAGATCAAAATTCAAATTAATAACAAAACACCCCCTCTCTTACAACATATAACTTTATTCCTATGCCTTGGGACCTACATAACCATTAGTTGCTTATAATCTTAAACAAATTTCCCCCTATACAATAGCATCTTGTTGTCTTGCTAAACTAAGACAAGGGTCATTGTCCTATATAATGCGAGACTGTTCAGTTGCAAACATGCATTTAAAAGTATGGGATGGGTTATCCAGAAACCTGTGTCAGGAATTATGGATAGGCCATCCCCATAGACTCCATTTTATTCAAATAATCCAACTATTAAGTGTTTTTCCTTTTTCTCTGTAGTAATAAAACAGTTGCTTGTACTTGATCCAAACTAAGCCTTTTCAGAACTCTTTATATGATTTTCTAGTAGACTTAAGATATGAAGAGCCAATTTAAAAAAGATCTTTATGGTTTTGGTTTTTTTGTTCTGTAAAAATATTTACAAAAATCAAACAAAATGACTGAAAGAGAAAAAAATAAATGTACATACATGGATAGACTAAGTGAACTGTTTAATTCTTTTCTGCTGACACATTCTGTGGTTCAACTCCTTCTTTTACTGAAGTAATGCTAAATGACTCCTCCCCTCCCATTAAACCATATGCTTTGTGTTGAGTAGCTGCTTGAAAACCTAAGCCACAGTTTTAGTTTGTTTCTGAAGTACGCTTTGTGTGATATAAATTACACATAAAGGGGTTTTAATTTTCAAATTCCTGTTTCTAATGCAGTTGAGCAAGAAAAAAAATGGATATTAGCAATCACAGTGTTTTGTTTTCTTTTTAATGATGGACATCACAGTGCAGTTTGTCAATAAGGCTTAAATGATGCCCCCTCTGCCACTCATGAGACATTCAACATACATTAAAGAAACATGAATATCTAGTTTGGGGCCAATTTTTTGACCTGCTTCCTGCCAAAACATTTCCTCAGCAGGATTTATCATTGCGTCTGCCACAGAAAGCAGCATGTTTACTCTCCAACAACCCTGTTAGTAGATGGATTACTTTGTTGAAACACTGGCCTCAATGCCAAATGTGTGTCTCGATTAAATAGTTTTGGAATCATTAAAGCTGGCATTTCCCCCCACTTACAGTTCTGTATACTGCAGGAAATAATGAAACCCCTCTGTCATTGATGGAATGTAATAGTGAAATACGTTTCTACTAATTGTCTACTCCTTTCTTACAAATAAAGAGGGGCACTGAGGCTTAAAAAGAACATGCAGTATAATTTATTGTAAGCAAATTAAGTTCATTTACAGAAGAACAGAAGCTTTCTCTATTTTTTGTGCTTAACAATGCTAAACTAGTCGGCATTTCCCAAGGTTTTCAGATCTAACAGGTTGCAAGCATAGGCAACTACCTTGGGGCCTATGTATACTGTGCGCCGAGATTAGGTATAAGTGTGGAAACATTTTACCTAACCTTGCAACTACAGGTCAGCAAGTGGCAAAATATTTTCTTTTTAATTGACCCACAACAGTATGGTAATCACAATATTATTTGCTTTGCAGGCAGCAAAACTAAGGATAATATGCCTTCTGCTGTCGCCTTTAGATATATGATTTTGAGTTTAGCGTAATTTAGTAGGGAGCAACCTTGGTGCATTTTTATAGAAGGAGTGTCATAAATTAAATGAAATTATGTATAATGTATAAAGTAGTTTGGAAAAATTATTTTAAAAGAAGCAGCTCTGTGGCACTAAAGATAAAATGCTGTAACAATTTATATTTGGTATAATATATCCTTTTATATGTGAATGTTCTGTTTTATTTTCCTGTATTTTAGACCTTTCGGTTTCTGCAAACCACAAGCATATGTATTTAATTAAGACATATAGACAGGTGTTGCATTGTGTTAGAATGTCTTGGTAAATTGCAATCAATAACAATTATTCACTTTTAATGATTTATTGGTAGTTATGTCACATATAGTCAGATGCAGCTGAACCCCAAGGAACAGGTTTAAGAAGACAGTTAAAAGCTTCGCCTTTTTCTGTAGTACATATATTTCTGATAGATCATTATTCCCTTAGAATCCCAAATAACAGGACATGCTAGATTAGAATCTGACAAGTTCACCTATTGAGAGTCTTTGGCATCAGCCTACTTTTCTTTAAACACACAGCAATTAGTTTGCCGCAAAGCCAGCAGGTTTTTCACAGCAATTTGCATTATTTGTTATAGATCATTTCCTGGAAGTTTACTTATGGTTTGACAAGGACATTTTTATGTTATATTTCCAACTTTCAAATATTTGTGGATTTTACATTAGTTAGTAATACTTGTACATAGGATCACTGAATGAAATTCCCACATTCTTGTACCAGGCTGTAATAACCAGGCTGAACAACATAAATATTTATAGCATACAAAAATTTTGCAATCGGAGTTGCAAATTCTATGATTGATAGGCTGGCTTTGTTTATATGTTTGTGTTGTTTAAATTACGGATTATTGTATATGATC
>CM044434.1:62735700-62755559 GCA_024363595.1 Xenopus borealis | reverse complement strand
TGTCACAGACACTTCCCAAGATGGCGTCCCCCTGTTTTGAAGGCCTGGATCATTGCTGCTATTGAAAAGCTGAAACATTAGACTGTTACAATAAAATTGTTATATAAAATATTGCATTTTTATTTGTAGGGTTTAGTTCCCCCTTTAAGCCTTTTAAAGCAGAATGTGATGCCCTCAGAAAATGAACTCTGCAAGGGCTCGTAACTGTGGATAGGTTAATTACAGGACCATACAGATGGCATTATCCTTTTATGGGATCATTGAGGGTTCTTTTGTGTCATACAGACTAGAGCACATTGAGCACATTCCATCTTTTCAACAGAAGCACAGCATAAACGAACATTCCCAGTTAATGGGAAACAACTACTAAACAAATGGGATTTGCCACTGCAGTGTGAAAGCGACAAAGTGGAAATAACGGGATCACAAATGTTTCCATTCAATTTCCTTTATCAAGGAAAAAAGTGTCCTGCCTATAAAATATGGTTGTAATAATCCTTTTTAATAATTTTAATGTGGGCGTGTTATTCTCCACTAAATCATACTACATAATCATGAACTATTTAAAACATAATTTAGAGAAGTAAAAATTTAAATTTAATGCATGCAAAAAAAAATGTATATATGCAGTGATGTACACCCTCTTTCAGATCTGCAGTTTCACATGATGCACTCTTCACTAAGCCCTACAAATAGATCTAGTTTTTGTTTCTAACAGTACATAGATGTTTTGCTTGTTCAATCTTTTTTTTAGTAGCAGAGTAATAATAATAGTGATATTTACTTTGATGACAATGGCCTGTAGATTCCTGGATGTAATGTTGGAATTGTTTGAGATTATTTGGAGCCTCAAACAAAATGATCATTGGGTGAATTTGATAGAACACCCAGTGTTGGGAAGGCAACTATATTGAGTGTTCTCCATTTGTTCATTATTTTTTCTCAGAATGATGGGAAAAGTGATTGGAATTGGCATTATATTACTTGCCAGAGCAGCCACAATTCCTCCACTGAAAACATTGCAGATATATTTTCACCTTGGAGCCTGAGTGATCCTGATGATCAAATATAATGACTTTCTTAACTGATGAAGGGCTTGACCTCTTTTCATGTGATGTTTTGATGGTGGCTAGAAATGTTTCTCTACCTTGTACCTTGGGACATTTGACTCATGTACACAATACTATTTACATGACTGATCTAGTGACCTGATTATTTTGCCCCTACACTTCCCACATGAGTAAAAGTGGCCATAAAAGCTGCCGACAGACCAAGTCGGCAGCTTATCGGGCCGTGTATGCTGCCCTCCGACTGGCTTTCCCGATCGATATCTGGGCGAAAGATTCTGGACTAAAAATCCTGCGGTCGCATCTGTTCGTTAATGTGGTCTCGCGATCCGACCGCCCATATGGCCTTCCTTATGATCCGACCGTTGGGCCCTAGGGCCCACGATCGAATCAGCCCGATATCGCCCACCTCAAGGTAGGAATATCGGGGAGAGATACGCTTGTTTGGCGACATTGCCAAATGAGCGGATCTCTCAGTGTATGGCCACCTTTAATTCATAGTATGTCTGCCAAAATCGACAAAGTGCAACTTGCAGGTGGTCATATATGTGCACATTATAGGCAATTCTGATGCAATTCATTTTTTTCCAATCAAAATATATTCCCATACCTCCAAGTATTTCTGTTTACTTTTACTGTTCTCATGTGTGCATCCATAATGGGGGGCATGCACTATTTAGTTGTTTGGAGTATAAATGAGACACAGGGCCTGTGAAATGTCCTGTTTCTTATAATTAGATTCTGATATGCAATAAATAGTATGCCTTAGATAAACTGCAGTTATGTTGGCAGTTTATCATTACAGTGTATATTTAATAACTGGTATTTAGTAATGGGCGAATTCCCGCGATTCGTGAAACGCCAGCGAAATTTTGCCCTTGTGAGAATTTGCCGGCGTCTCGTTTTGGACGCCAGTGTCTGTTTTTTGGACGCCGGCAATGGGCGCCAGTGTCCAAAATGAGACTCAGCAGCGTTTTGCTAATTTTTCACGGATTTGCCCATCACTACTGGTATTTGCATGTACATGTTTGGGATCCATTATCCAGAAATCAATTATCCAGAAAGCTAAAAAATTATAGAATGGCCATCTACCACAGAGACCATTTTGTCCAAATAATCCAAATTTATAGAAAAAAAAATCACTTTTTCTCTGTAATAATTCTTTTATATGCTGTGCCTTTCTAGCTTTCATTTCTATTTTAGGGGCCTTAGTGCGCTGAAAGCTTCCAATGTATTTTTATTGTTAGTCAATATAGTTATCATTTCTGCAATACTTTTTGTATTTGTTTGTTTTTTATTTATCTCTGTAATAATAAAACAGTACCTTGTGCTTGATCCAAACTACGAAAACTAATCCTTAATGGAAGAAAAACCAGCCTATTGGGCATATATAATGTTTGCATGATTTTCTAGTAGATTTAAGGTATGAAGATCCAAATTACGGGAAGATCCATTATTCCGAAAACCCCAGGTCCCAAGCGTTCTGGAAAACTGGCTCCCTAATTGTACAAAATACATTTTGGACAATGGGCATATTTACACGTTTTCTATATTTATAATAGACTAATTTACTGGCAGTAGTTATGAATGAAATTATTAACCAGGTTTTGCATCAAAAAGGACTCCCATAGATTCCAGTAGGTGAAAAAATTTGTCGCCTATAGACTTCAGTGCATTAGGCATTTTGCAAACATTTTGCAAATTTTCTGTGAAGTGAGACAGAAGCACCCATCACTGAGGAGTAAATTTACTATTGGTCGAATTTCAAATTAAAAAAAATTCAAAATTCGACCATCTGATTTTTTTGGGGACCATTTTCCATCGAAAATGGACCTATTGCAATGGAACGTTTTTGATCGAGTTTGAATCGTTTGACTGTGATTTTAAAAAGATTTTGATTTTCCAGGACCTTTTTCAGGAAATCTTCCAGAAGGTCACCCATAGGCTACAATGGCAATTTGGCAGCTATAAGGTGGTCGAATTAAATTTTTTTTTAAAGAGACATTACTTTGAACTTCGAATTTTTTAATTTTTTCAATACGAATCAAATTTTGGGCTATTTGATAGTTGAAGTAGCCCAAAATTACTTCGAAATTTGAATTTTATTCGAAAATTCACTTCGACCCCTAGTAAATGTGCCCCTTACTGTCACTTATTTCCTTGTTGAATATATCATTTGCCTGTGTCAGGAAAAATACCCACTCAGTGTGGGCAGTCTGTATTTTTTCAGTGTATATTTTCCTTCAAATATGTCCATGAGTCTGCACAAAGGCATTTGTACCATCTGGAGAAGCAGATTATTTGCAATAGGTCAGCATTTTAGTTGTAAATCAATGCAGTCAGTTTGTTGCTGTTGACAAAATCACTCAAAACCCTCTTTATAAATAAAGTAAAAGGCCAAATAAATAAAAAATAAGTTGGATTGCTGATGTGAGCCAGTGAACAAAAGAAAATATTTACGTTGTTTAGTGGGATGGGGATATACCTATTTACCTAATATTTTGATTTATTTGATGTGCTAGAAATAAACCAATTCTGAAATTCCAGAAAACAAAATCCGCAATTACTTTTTGATCTCATAGCCAGCTTAAAGCATCCCATCTACTGTATGTGCTGAAGTTTGCTTTCATTGCAAGGTCTCCAAATCACATATATTTCACAGCTTGCATGCTTTAATATGTCATAGACTTTTATTTATACATACAGCTGAGTCTACATCATTAAACTCTCAGTAAGGGAATAGGTTATTGGTGTACCTCTCCCTAGTCTCCTCTACACCCCATTAGTCTCTGCTTTCTGTGCAAAAACCAAAAAATCAATTTGGCAGAATGCATAGTGTAGTGTAATCATCCACTTACATCCCTTAGTTTGCATATCTATGTATTCCCTTTTCCAATCTTGTACATAATTATATCCAACATTGTACATACAAGAAGGAGACAGTTATGTGGAACACAGTTAAAATTACTACTGATGTCTGCCACACTTTTGTTGCATATTCAGATGAGATTTGACAGAAACTGTCAAAGAATAGAATCCAACCAATATTGTAGTACACCAGCATTTGATGAATGTTAATGGAAAAAGCCAGAGGTGCTGTCAAGGTGGGTTCTGCCTGTATTCATATCTTGTATGAACAGAATATTTCACCCCTACTTTTTTATAAAACAGAATTACAATTCTTGTAGTCTATAGAAATTGCAATCAGTTTTTCTCAAAATCCTTAGAGCTCATGCACAAATTTGGGCAAGGGTACTCATCATACAGCATACTTCACTGTACTTAATTTTTTTTATTTTGGCCAGTGTTAGATTTGCTAAAAAACAAATAAAAAAATAAAACTTACATGTCTTCATCCAAACGGTCACCCTTTAATTGTGCTTACTTCTTAAGATGGCCATAGACAAAGAAATCTGCTCGTTTGGCGATGTTGCCAAATGAGCGGATCTCTCCCCGATATGCCCACATTGAAGTGGGCATTATCAGGCTAATCCGATTGTGGCCCTATCGCCCAACGATTGGATCATAATGCATCGGAAACCAGCGGTCGCATTGCAGAACCGCATACACTCACAGATGCGGTTTCGATCTGATGGGATTTTTTTAACCTGCCTGATTGAGCGAGGAAGACCGTCGGATGGCCCCCAGACTCGGTCTGTCGGCAGCTTTTATCTGCCCGTGTATGGGGCCTTTATTGTGCACGAATGTCCACACACTGGTCTCTGATGCACAAGGTTAAAGGTCAACTAAAGTCCAGAATAATGTTAGAAATGCTGTATTTTGTATACTAAATATAAATATGAACTTACTGCACCAGAAGCCTAATAAGACAATTGATTTTGCATTGGCACAGGGGGCTGTCATTATGTAACTGTTAGACATCTCTGCAATATAAAGACTCACACATGCTCATTGTGGTCTGGGCTTCAGTTGGGAGGGTTAAGCTTAGTGATAGTCATAAAAGATCAAAACAGCACAAGTCAAATAATATCTGCCATAGAAGCCAATACAACAAGACTGATTAATAATCAGAGTATGCAGACTGCACTTGGTCTGTGGATACAAATCTCTACACAGTCACTGGCTGTTTTACAGGGAAAAAGACAAATCTGCTTGAGTTCTGGGAAGTAAGGTGGTTTGAAAGTATGACTGTTTCCCTGCAGAGCACTTAGAGACTGTCTGACAATTCCTATCCACAGCAGTAAATGAAGGGGGAATTTCACTGCATAGAGTCAGGTTTATTATAAAAACGGTACAAATTTTTTAATTGAAGTATATTCATTGGATGATGGTCATCAGTTATGTCCCATGCAGTCCTCCTTAAAGTCACTGACTTAGGGCCCTTACACACGGCCGTTTTGGACCTGCGCTACCCTTCGTTGCTTTTGCCTGTGTTCAGCCGCAGGGGAGCGCAGGTCTAGACGCACCTCATTAGTTTCAATGGCGTTGTACCCACGAGACGTGTGTAAGCGAGGAACGCAGATTCAGATGCAACATGCTGCGTCCCAGAATCGAGGTCCCTGCTTACCTTGTCATAAAATGAAATGAAGTTAGTCTGGCAAGATCTATTACGCATAAAACCATGCTGGCACAGACTCATAGTATTGTTATTTGCTATAAAGTCCTATCAGTATCCTATCCTTTATTAATCCTTCGAAAAGCTTTCCTACCACCGACGTCAGACTGACTGGCCTATAGTCTTGAGGTAGAGAATGGGATCCCTTTTTGAATAACGGCACCACATTAGCACCATGCCAGACCTCAATGAATCCTAGTCTCTTTTGAATTTCAGCATGTGTGAACCATGCATCATTAGATGTATTATTAGAATTGGGACTATTAATAAGGAAACCTTCATTAGCTGGTTCCTCATTTGTGTAGACAGACGAAAAGTATGCATTCAGAATCTGAGCTTTTTGCTTGTTCACATCAACCAGCTGCCCCCTCTCTGATAATAAAGTTCCTACCCCTTCCTGTTTAAATTTTTTACTATTAATGTATTTAAAAAATAATTTTGGATTCTTTTTACTGCTTACTGCTATATCCTTTTTCTTATTGATTTTAGCTTGCCTTTTTTCATGATTTATTGGCCTCCTTGTACCTTATAAATGATTCGGCTGTCTAAGCTAACTTGAAAGCCTTAAAAGCATGTCTTTTCTTACTCACCTCAACACCAACACTTCTGTTGAACCAAAAAGGTTTTGCTTTGCAACAACGTTCCTTGCTTACAAGCGGGATATACTGACGTATATTTATTAAGCAGCATTTTAAAGACTTCCCATTTTTGTTCAGTGTTTAACCCTGTGAAAAACATTTCCCACTTAATATGCTGCAGAGATGCTCTTATACTGTCGAAGTTTGCACGCCTTAAATTCAATGTTTTAGTTACTCCCTTATAGAGTTTCCTCTGCAGCAGAATCTCAAAGGAGACCATGTTATGATCACTATTTCCAAAATTCTCACCCACACAAATGCTAGAGATGAGTTCAGTATTATTAGTTATTACAAGATCCAAAAGAGAGTTATTCCTAGTAGGTTCTTGAACGAGCTGGGATAAAAAGTTGTCATTTAGCATATTTACAAACCTACTAGCTTTATCTGTCTTGGCAACCCCATTACCCCAGTCAATGTCCGGATAATTGAAGTCACCCATAATAATAACTTGACCTAGTTGTGAAGCCGATTCTGTTTGTAAAAGTAGCTGGGCTTCATAATCGTCACTTATACGAGTTGGTTTATAGCATACACCAATGAAAATTTTCTTTGTAACCTTATGCCCAGTCGAAATCTCTACCCAGAGTGATTCCAAACCCTCACCAGTGCCGTAATGGTTATTTATTTAGTGCATGGCTTTAATTCAGGCTGGAATACAGGTGGAATTCTATTGTTTCTACCTGTATGTCGGTAGCAGGAAAGATCATAATTGTAACGTCTATGGGAACCTTAAGAGTTAGAGAGCTGAGTTGTGTTCTGTTATGGTAGACTACCTGATTACATTTTTTGGCTAACATTTTATTGGAACCTTTTTTTATTTTGCACACCCTATTTCTTATCCAATTTTTCAATGATGAACAGTTCTTTTAATATGTGGGACTTAAACATGATCTTGTCAAGAAAAAGCCAATTTTAAGCTTTAGTTCTTGCAAATAAAAATAATTACACACATATTGTTATTCATTTAAATTAGATAATTGGTTAAGGGCCTGAATGGAATGCAGTTTTTCCCACCTACCAGTATAAAAAATGAAAGGTGAAGTTTATCCAAAAATATGTCAAGTATAGTTCACTTGAGAAATTTAACATTTCAGTAATGTATTCTAATGTTTGTTATATGTGTGTGTTTTTTTTTCACATAAAAAGTTGGTCTTAGGGTTACAACATTTTCCAGCAATGTGGTTTCACTCCAGGGATTACATGACATTTCTTTTTATATAATGGCCGTTCAAATTGCATGTTGTTGCCAGTAGGAATCTAATTCCAACTGCACACCAACTCAGTCCTTGAGTGACAATGGCAGCAGTGTTGATAAACAAGCTTAGCAAACTGCTTTAGGCTTGTAGCACATGGGCAGATTCGGAGAGATTTAGTCGCCTGGCGACTAATCGCCTGTTCTTCTGGGCGACAATCTCTGCGAACTGCCTTCCTGTCCGCTAAAATTAAAAGTTGCTTGCGCTAAAGCACACACAGTGCTTTGTTTTCCGAAGTTTCCTCGTGAGGCAACTTTGAGGACTTCAGAAAACGAAGAGCCGTATGTGCTCTAGTCCGGGCGACTTTTCATTATAGTTGATGGGGAGATTCTCGCCCAGAAGAACAGGCGATTAGTCACCAGGCGACTAAATCTCCCTGAATCTGCCCGTGTGCCACAAGCCTTAACTAGGGTGTTTATGGGGTCATTGTCCTCAGCTTTGGTCCTCCATGTAATCCTGTTCTGCCATAAGGGCAGAACATTTGTGCGGGGACAGGATCTGCTGCTTCACCAACCTTACCAGATCAAACTTAGTCAAACTTAGTGCATTGCCAATATTGTTTAAATCTGTAAAACTGCATGGGGCTGATTTGTAGTGTTCCGGGTGTATAGATATCCCAAATAATTTAATTTTATTTAGGGTTGCACCAAATCCAGAATTTGTTTGCAATTTTTTTTTTCAGCAGAATTGGAAAAATTCAAGCAATTGGCCAAATCAAATCCAAATCCTTAATATTATGTAACTTTGTGACACAAACAAGGAAGTTAAAAAAATGTTTTACAGTTACTTGATCAAAAACATGGCACATACATTGGTACACATGAGATCTCCAGGTTGGAGAGATGTAACATAGAAAGATAAGCTAAGAGCCATAGAAAATGATTATCACATTTAAGAAAACAGTGGTTTGACCAAGTTCTTTGTTTTAAACACAGACCAGATACAATCAGGGGTTATTTACTAAGTTTTAATTTTTCTGGAGGCTCCTAAAAGTCCAAATAAAAGAATACTCTCAAACCTGCCAAGGTCATGTAGAATTCGGTGGCAGATGTCTATTTTACAGTTGGAAAACATCATGCTCTTAACTGAGTTTCACACAATAATCCGAATAATTAGTGGTTTTGGACGATAATTTAAAAAAAATTGAATTTTCAGATTTCAAACGGGAAAAAGTTAATTCAAATTCCAGTTCATTAATTCATAAAAAAGGTAAAATTGTGGATGTGCGTTTGGTCAAATCGATAAAATAATGAGAAAAATTTGGCTTTTAGTAATTAACCACCTCAATGTTTTTTGAAATTTTCCTGTCTTGTTTTTAAAACAAAGTGTGATTTAGCATTTTACATTAGCTGAGGGAATATTGATGTTTATTATAAGAGCAACTGTGAACACCCGGCTTTTGATTTTAACCTTACTTTTCGTTAATGAGGCTTTCACTAATCTAACCAGCAAATAATTAACTGTGGTTGTTTGATTACAGAGGGAACATCCCCACGCTTAACAGGTATGGCATTCAGCTTCTTTTCAATTACTCTCTCTCTGTTTTCTGTTTTTTATTAACTGCTTTGCAACACATAACAAAATCAAGCACAGCTGAATTAAATATGAACCATTCTTTTTTAACAGATGCTAAAGAACATAAACCAGCTCTATTCAGTTGGCTTATCATAACTGCACACCTTCAAGTTGCTTGGAGATGCAACTTCCAGTATTTTCAGCTAACAGGAACACAGCCTGCAATGTGCACAAAATTGCTTGCTTCTTTTCTCACATTGCAAACTGTGTTCTGCATTGTAAATAAGGCAAGAAACAATCAGCCATTCAGAGTAAGATGCACACATACAGTGACGTTTCTTTATTTCAATTAAATACTTGCCTCTCACACAATTTTCTGTATTTACATTTGAATAATTCTGTGATTTCCTGTCACACAAACTGTCTGTCAGACATATAAATATTCATTTTCAGTTTAGTGGTTTTGTGCACTGTACTAACCTTTCTTTTCTTCTCCTGAGCTATTTAAATCTGGCACAGGGCTTAGTAGCCATGCATTAAATGTATTGAGCAATTCCGATACATGGTTAACAAAAAAGTGTGTTTTGGTCTCTCTTTAGCAAAAAAACAAAAATGGACTGGTCTTTTTAGACCAGTGTGGGTTTGGAGACAGACACATTAGTGCAATGATTTCAGTTATACCATAGGAACAGTAACACCATAAAGTGAAAAAGAGCTCAAATATAATGTACTTTTGCCCTACATTTTTAAAAGTTGTATTTTCTTTAGAAACCATACTTTAGTTTATCTGTAGAACACCATTGTATTCAACAGAATCTGTTTGTTACCTGCTTTGTAACCTGTGCCAAACAGCTGTCATGGATACACAGCAGCATATTTATATGAACTGTTGTAGAGTTCATGACTTTTACCAGTGCAGGGCAACATGTATTTTTTTATGGTGTTACCTTTAACGTACAATATTTGAGCAGGGCCCCCATAGAACATGCTAATCATGTCAGCCATAGTTCCAAGAAAATCTAGGGCAGTACATAAGTATTCACACTACATCTGATCTAATTGACCTTTAAGCTGGGCTTCCAGGTGTATTATACATTATCCCCAAATCACTTCCTAGCTGGCCTTCAGGCTTAGCCCAGCAGCCTCTGCTTCAGGTCCCCAGAATGGTGCTGGTCCCCACAGCTTGGGAATCACTGCAATACTGGCTGGAAAACAATATCTCGAACAATTGCAAAAAGTTGCGGTTTAATTCTGTTTCATTTTTATAAAACATTTAACTTTGTTTTTGGCACACATAAAACTCTGGAGCAACAAATAGTTTCTTATTACATCGGTGCTTTACATTTCAGGAATTATATTGTAGTGCTTTAACCCCTGTGTTCTCTGAATAATCAGATATGTTTGAGATCACTGCTGGTGTTCATAGCACAATTTAGAATAACATTGCTTTATTCAGTTTATTTTATGAGGTTTTTTCTGTACTGTTCTGGAACTCTGTCATTATATTTACTTTATTTGGTCAACTGCATTTAGGGTACCCCCACTGTTTTTTTGATACAAACTAAAAATGCTGGAATTTAAATCTGATACACAACTAACATACTAATACACTTAAATTCTTAGCTTGTATGTTTTTGTTAGATTTAAGAATATGAGAACTGGATTAATCATGCATGTACCAGTATGCTATGAGAGTGTTATATCCTTTGTTCCAGAATATATTGAATTTTAATATAACAAAACTTGCTTATTATATTCTAGTATTCTATTCTATTTGCTTATGCTTATTCTACACCCTGAAGCATTGACATATATGTATATAAGATGATACCGGTCTTAAATTGTCAGATCTCCATTTTCTGTAAGAGACCGGATAAATCTAAAACAAGGGGATTATCAATTTATTAGGCACTCCCAACTGTGTTTGTTTAGCACCCCTAACTGTATTGGTTTCAAGATTTATTTAATTGTTAGTGTAACAAAACTTGCTTACATATGGAACAGATCTATTATGTACCCAGAAAGATTCCCATCAATACAGTCTATTTAAAGAAACCTGGTAAATCATTAATGAAATGATTGTATTCACAATAAAACAACCCGCTCAAATCCTTAGAAAATGTATTGTCCAAAGAAGGATAAATCAGTAGTGAGCAGAAAAAATGGTTACATTCTAAACTTCACTAATATTCTGCTAACCAGTAAAGTATTGTTTACACTCAAAAACTTACACAAAAATGACGGTGCAATAATTAATCGTCTGCTCAATACCTTATTTGTACTTCTTGCTTTAATAATATGCAATACACAAGTTAATAGTGAAACCATGTCGGCTAATTTTTCATTATGTCAAAGTGTCTTGCAAAGGGGGTTTGCACCCCGTTATGTTTCCTTATATAGTAACTAAATTCTTATTACAGTTCATGAAACCTAAAGGGCCTTGGCCAATATTAATAGATGTTTAAAGGGAGCAGAAATTAATTTGTCTTTAGAGGGCAGTGTGGCTGCAGCTTTTATTGATTTCCAAGGTACATATCCGCTCCTTAATACATGCACAACAAATATTTTTTTTTATGTTTCTTCTGCCTTCATATCATTTAATTACCAGTATTCTGTAGCCAATATTTTGAACTTAATTAAAAATGAAAATAACTTTAGTTTATTATAAACACTTCCCTGCCAAATTTTATGATATATGATACATGCGGTGAAAATAAAAAATACCATAAAAATAATTTAATGGCTCCAATTAGAGTCGTCTTTGATGTGAGCACTGAAACAAACTACGGTTCACACCAGCACTCTGCAAATGATAATGTTTAAATATTTATTTCTCAAATGCTGATTTCATTTATTGACATGCCTTTTTTATAAAGCAAGTACTGTATATGTGGATTTTTATCCTCATTACATACAGCTTGCTGAGTAAGGTCCACTCTTTTAGTACCAATGCCAGTCCATGATCATAACATACAGCTTGCTGAGTAAGGTCCACTCTTTAAGTACCAATGCCAGTCCTTATCATGGCGCAATAAAGGAACATTTTAACCCTGATAAGAAATATATGCGATATTAATGCTATGTTGTTGAAAAAGAGCAGTTCAATTTCATGTAGCCATCCTAGCAAATCTAGGATGGCTAGAGGAGTGGCTGCCAACATTATTTCATAACAAGGGCTGTTATCTTTTGCCTTTAAGAATGTCTTTCTCTTCGAACCTGAACCACTATGGAATGGTTCATGTTGCCAGTGTCAGTGATGTACTACTCGATACCTCCTTTACTCCTCCCTGCCAAAGAATGGGCGGCATGGTGGCCTTCCGGACCTTTGAAGATTTTGTGAGGTTTGTCCATTGTTTTTATTCTTTTCCTCATTCTAGTTTGCGTAGTGCAGATATGGTTCCTGTTTTTAAGGTTTTTGTAGGGTATACAATATTGCTAAATCTATCAATGATGAAAGCTGTGGATAAATATATTTGGCAGCTTAAGTATTTCTTTAAAATATTTAGCCAAATAATCCATTTTAGCCAAATAATCGAAATTTAAAAAATTATTTCCCTTTTCTCTGTAATAAAAAAACAGTAGCTTGTACTTGATCCAAACTAAGATATAATCCGTCCTTGTTCAAAGCAAAACCAACCTTTTGGGTTTATTTAACGTTTACATGAGTTTCTAGTAGACTTAAGGTATGAAGATTCAAATAATGTAAAGATCTGTTATCCGGAAAACTCCAGGTCCCAAGCATTCCTGTATTACAAATTTACTGCTAATGCATTTGCTTGTAAAATTTACTCATCCAAATTTATTCATCCAAATTTACAGAAAGATCTGTTATCTGGAATTCCTCAGGTCCTGAGCATTCTAGATAACAGGTCCCATACCTGTATATATTTTAAATGCTTGTTTCTTATAATATAAAGGCTAATTAAATATGAAAATGCATTTGCTGATAAACTGTTTTGCTGATGTCATATACCCTCCCAGCATGCCCATTCCTCATCCCTTTAACATCATCAAGTCAAACTTTCCCCTGGAGGTTGTAAAAAATGAATTAAAAAAGGTGTCAGCCCTTTCCTTCTTGGTTATCAAGTCATGTTCATTGTTTGCAAGGCCATTTCCTACTTTCTTATAGGATGATAATCCTAAACAGAGATGCACAGTGACTCACTTTTATTTTTGCAAATTCACCAAAGCAATTAAATTACAAAATAGTGATAAATTTATATCATACCACATGTCAACGTCTCACTCCTGTCTCAATACCTCATGTAATCCACTCCCTCCTTAGGAGATACATGAGGTATAGAGACAGGGGTGAGAAGCTGCCATGTGGTATGATATCTATTTATTTTGTCAATTAATTGCTTTGGTGAATTTGCACAAATAAATACCTGAATTGAGTTACCGTGCATTTCTGTTTATGATAAGTTTAGTGCTTATGGACCCAGGGATGGTGCATATATTCATTCTATGACATTATATTGAATTTCTTTGGCTAGAAAAGCTAGACAAAACAGAGCAATTGGGGAAATTTTACATTTACGCATCCTTTTTGTCTGAGCCAAAAAGTCAAAATATATATATAGTAATAAAAAATCAAGGTCTTGTATAGTAATCCTGTAAATGCTAAGACCTCTCTAATGCCCAGTGTGGTAAAAAAAGAAATGTTAATACAGGTAATACAGAAAGTTCCGAATTACGGAAAAACCGTCTCCCATAGACTCCATTATAATGAAATAATCCACATTTTTTTAAAATTATTTCCGTTTTTCTCTGTAATAATAAAACATTAGCTTGTACTTGGTCCCAACTAAGATGTAGTTAATCCTTACATAGACTCCATTATAATGAAATAATCCACATTTTTTAAAATTATTTCTGTTTTTCTCTCTAATAATAAAACATTAGCTTGTACTTGGTCTCAACTAAGATATAGTTAATCCGTACTGGAGGCAGAACCAGCCTATTGGGTTTATTTAATATTTACATACGTTTCTAGTTAAGGTATAAAGATCCAAATTTATGGAAAGATCTGTTATCTGGAAAGCCCCAGGTTCCTAGCATTCTGGATAACAGGTCTCATACCTGTACATATTTTAACTGCTTGTTTCTTATAATATAAAGGCTAATTAAATATGAAAATGCCTGATGCAGTGTTTAGTTTTAGTGCTTATTAACAATTTAATCTTTTGTTCCCATCGTTCACTGTTAAAAGAACATTAGCCAAGGCTTGACTGCAGTCATTTGAGGCTCTTGAAGTTATATTTAGTTCTGCAGGACTGAAAAATCCTCTCTTCATGAATAATATCCTTTTTTTAATCCCTTCCCGTCTTTGCTATGAGCTGCCATATGAAATGAAACAATAGAGCTGAGCTATGGAATGAACTGGATACCTTTATATATTTATTTTGCTTTTCCTCAATGTTCTGCGAAGCTCTTCTGTTTTATTTGCATTGTACAAATCTGGAGTGTTTTCTTTCCCCTTAAGCAAAATTATCTCCCAAGAACATGGCATGCATTTTAACCAGATGGCAGGGATTCTCAGCATCTATTAACTAGTGATAATCAGAAATGGAGTGAAGTCTATCTGATTGGCTTTGTGGGAGATTCAATGGTTCCACTGGGTGTATACGACTATTAATAATGTTCTTCCCTATCATTTCTAGACAGATTGTTTCCCACACATCTTATACGCTGTTACCCTAGGCTGCTCCTGCCCTTAGGAATAAAAGGGTGAAAACTAACATATTCAAGCTTGTCACCATGACCCCCCTGCCCATTTTCCCTTGTAACAGTTTCAAGTACGGAATCTTAAAGATTTGATTAAGCGTCCCTAATGTTCTTCATTATTTATTTTCCCTGCATTACTCATCACATGCATTTTGGGAACGGAAAATGGTGTCTCTTTGGAGAGTTTTGGAAATACAAGAATCTGCTTGCACAGTGAGGAATGAAATGTCAGGAAGAATTAGGCATAGCCATATAGTACTACCCAGCAGGGACCTTCTTCTCTTGATTCAATGGGTGTGCCATCTGTCTTTGCATGTGTGTGGATGAACCCTCCTGGGAGGAGAGGTGATTACCCAGCACTCATTGCTCACGTCATAGTCTTTTCTTTTAGTTGCCTAATGAGAGACCATTAGAGTAGAGTAAGTTTTTAAACCAGAATCTTTGTGGGATTGTGAAATGTGCAAATCAGTCATCCTAATGAATAGGTAAAGCGAAAACAATTAATTTATGTTTTTTATTTTAATTTATGTAAATGTTGCAATGTGAGGTTGTTCCAGCAAATAATATCCTTCAAAAAATGTCTCGTTTTAACCAAACTGAATAACTTGCATGCAAAAAAATTGTCTGTAATTTTTTCTCCAGATTATTTGACGATGTGATGAGTTGCTTCTCAGATTCTCCCCCTCAAAGTCCTATATTTCCTGAAGCTGGTCATCCTTCACTTTATGATGAAGATGATAATAAGGTACCTAGTAGTTTCTTTAAAAAAGTCATGAATAAATTGATTTATTTTATAACCGAAACCCACCTCTTAAATATTTATTGTATACAGTCATGTATAAAGTCATATGCACATGACTATTCTTATACTTGCACCCTTGTGCACAAATGCACTTGTTCACATACATATTCTTGCACACACAAGCACATGCGGCCTATCACAACTTTTGAAATTTTGACAGGGGAAAAAGGTCAAAATGATAAAAAGCTTACTATCCAAATTGAATGCAGTGTACATAAATGGTAAATATTGAGATAAGATATTAATATCTTCTTGTTTTGCCTTCTGGCTTTTCCTTTTCCATAAAATAGCTATATTTTCAATTGCAGAGCTCCAGAGATGAACCTATTCACATCTTAAATGTTGCCATTAAAACAGATTGTGATATTGATGATGACGGTTTGGCAGCTATGTTCCGGGAATTTACACAGCGTAAAGTAAGCAAAAGGCTTTATTAAAAAATAAAAATTTTTGAAACTTTATTGTCAGTATACTTTAAGTATGGTGAAATTCTGTTTTACCCATCCCCCCCCCCCAGGTGCAGACATAAAAAACTGTTTATTTAAAATTACATTATAAAACCTTATTTCTATATAACTCTTCAAAACTTCAAATTTTTAAAATGTATAAAATACTGCACTGAGAGGAACCCAGTGTGGCCACTGTGAAAAATGAAAATAAAATCGTATTTTAAATTATAAATATTTTATATTCAACTTCTGAGATGGCCATAAATTTGGGGGCCTATTTATCTGCACAGGGCTACAGTACTTCTGTGTGAGCATCATGGAGTGATCCTCTTCCTACTCCTTCCTTCCTACTATGCATGAAAAGTACAGTGAAAAGCAAAACATTTACAAAGAAGCCTATGATTTTTAATCTGCTGTGCATGCATTGGCCCAGGGGTACTGAAGAAAGAAAAGGTGGAAGAAGACAATTACTCCATAGTGCTCACTCAGAAACACTTTTATGCTAACAGGAGGAGGTAGGTGATTATAATCACTAGGGGCTGCCTAATATTTGGTGTCTTTAAGTGATATAGCCTTTCTTTCTTTGTTAGACTAATTAAACTAAACCTATATTTTATAATGTTTTTAAAATGTCACAAGTGTTCAGGGTGTATTGGGCTGAGAGAATGCTGTATTACATATGCTTGAGTAGTGTTCTTGCTTATTATTTTGCTTTGTTCGTTCATATCGTTCTATACACAATTCCAACATCCCCTCTCAACCTAGGATCAAAAATGCACTTTCTCCTTGCTCAGAGAGAATTTCTCCAGCCAGCAGGCTTTATTATAGCCTTCAGCTCTGTTTGCAGACACAATACATACATCATAATTACCCTTTGGCCCTTTGGCTTGATTGCCATTTTGACTTCATAGCTCAGGTTTTGCTGCTCCTTACTTATACCTGAGATAATATCTATGTGCCTTTCTTTCCTCTTTTTTCAAGTACAGAAAAAAAATCTGTATTTCATTTTGAAAAAAACAAAAACAAAACAAACAGAAGCAGAAAAAAAAGACTAGTTCTGATTTTCATTTGCATCAACCTCCAGGCAATGGGAGGGAAAAAAAAACATTTAAACATCTACTAGAATGATCCAAATTGTCTAAATAATCTCTCGGCCCCAGCATGTTTATAGAAATTAGGATCATATACTTGTAAATGACTTGCCGAGGAGATGGAAGCAGTCAGCGTTAATGGAGTTTCTCCAGGTGCTGCTGCCTAATCGCCTGGTTATAACTGTAGACTGGCTGGGAACCCTACATTATTACAATGTAATCAGAATCCTGTTGCTATGCTGTTATTATCTGCCACTTGTGGAATTTTAAAAGCAATAACAATTTTGATTTTAAAACCCTGAGTATTAAAGTTATTTTCTCTCCCGAACAATAATATTATTGCAGATGTTTGCTATAAGGGTTTTTTTGCCTTAAATGCACACAGCTTTTTTTTACCCCACTTTTCCTCCTCAAAGGCTGAGTAGATTGTTCTTTCAGTTCTTGTGATTTTGAGGGACATTAACCACTATATGTGTCTACAGCATGATGATTGTTGCCAATCCAAAAGTACATATTTGAAAAAATATATATATATTTTTATGTATATATATATATATATTCACCTTGATTTGAAATAATTGGAGTGCTGGTCCACTTTGTGAATTATATATATGTATATATATGTAATACAGTCTGATAAGTATCTGCACTCCAAGGCAATTGTTTCAAACCAGGGTGCACGGTTAAAGTGTGGTTGCGTGATATTCATATATATATAATATAATTGTAGAAAGCATTCACGACTTATTCCAGCTACATATCTACGTGTTTCGGTCCACACCAGACCATAATCAGGATGGTGAACAGGATGTGACATACACCTAATATATCCCTACACACCAATCAGTGCACTGTATCCATTCTAACACATATGGTGCAAATTCAATTATATCATTAATACTGTTAAAATACACATATACGCTAATATGAAGATATGAAAATATGCTCAGATCAATGTCTTTGTCCTGCAATTTTTACTCTGGAAACCAAGGAAAAATCTTCCTGAATTTTGTCTTTATTTTCTCTCCCCATCAATTTGACATAATAACATTTTTTTTGAGGATTGTCCCAATATTATGGGAGGGAATCAGACTGATTATGGACTATTTGATTGGTAGTTATGATAACTGAATAATGGTTAGCTTTCCCTTTGGGTTTAACTAATGCATAAATCGTTGTTTAATGTATGAAATCTATCGTTCTAAGTAGTGAACTGATGTTTTCTGTATAAGACCCTTTCCATATTGTGGAACACATTGCATTATGCATTAAAAAGATACTCCCATCAGAAATTAGATCTATCGCTATGTCTTCTTTGTATGCTATTTATAATTTTTTTATGTCTTCTACAGTGAAAAAAAAAATAGTGAAAAATCTGAATCATGTAATTTTTTTGGATTTAACACCCGAAAGATTATTTTGAATTATCACCTGGAAACCACAATTTTTTTTGGATTGTCATTTGATGATAACCTACTTAGGAATGCCATGTTTCGGAGCTTTATGAATACTAGGTTTCCTGGGAATAGTCTCCCTACCTGTACTACAAATCTATAGAGAAAGATCTGTACACCTTTATAGGCGTTAATTCCATAATTAAGACAGTGGGAGGCATATTGGATTGTTAATACTTAAACTATAATTTTTTATTTGTTTTTTGGGTTTTTTTTTGGTTGATGGAGTACTTCAAGGCTAAGCAAAATGCAAAGTCACTTGCTCATAATACAAGTTGATCCAGGGACTGGACTGACTGCCATCGTGGAGTCAGAAGGCAAATTAGAGAGGTTTCAGAAGGTTTTTTTTTTTTTGTCTTCCTCTGGATCAACTAGCAGTTAAGCAGGGCTTACATATACATGCAGGTTGAACTTGATGGATGTGTGTCTTTTATTCAAAACAATTTACTATGTTAATTGTCGGAGAATGCTAGGAATTCAAGATAAATGACAGCTTCGAAGTCAAATGCCTTCTTTTAGTGCTTTGGGGTTAAAAAATTAAAAATAATTAAAAATAACTGCAACATTTTACCATAAGTAAACCATATCCCCTAAAGGTACTGACTTATTCTTATGGGCTTAGACTTTCATTTCCTACTCTGCACAATGACCTGCACAAAGAGATAGGATATTGACAGAGGCATGCAGCTACATGTATTCCTAGAGCTAAATATACAGCTGACATATTCATCTTCTCTGTATGGTAATGCAGTGCCCACACTTTCTGAATGTTAATGCACTGTGCATATGTTGACTTAAAGTATAAAAAAAGCCACAAATGCTAACCTATGCAATTTTATTTTCTAAAATCATTCATGAGTGAATATGGCTGGAAATTAGGAATGCGCTGAATCCACTATTTTGGATTCAGCCGAAACCATTGCAAAAGATTCGTCTGAATACCAAACCGAATCCAAACCCTAATTTGCATATGCAAATTAGTGAGAGGAAGGGCAAATGCCAGCCGCGCAAGAAGTGCACAGCAAAAAAATGTTTTACTTCCTTGTTTTGTGATGAAAATTCACATGATTTTAAGGATTCAGATTCAGTTCAACCAGACACAAGCATTCGGCCGAATCCTGCTGAAAATGGCCGAATCCTTGCGAATACCGAACCGAATCCTGGATTCGGTGCATCCCTACTAGAAATGCCATTTTATACACTGAATTAAATGCAGGAGTATAATGTTTCAGCTTCTTAATAGTTGCAATATCCAGAACATCAAACTTTTCACGGGGGGGGGGGGGG
>CM044434.1:62706185-62721035 GCA_024363595.1 Xenopus borealis | reverse complement strand
CTAAACTAATCTAAGGTTTAATTTTTTCTTTGCTTTCTTGTTGAGGTCAGAATAAAATCACCCTGATAAGAAAAACTCTATAATACCATGGCACTTCTTGATTTTAGACCAGCAATCTTTTCTCAAGCTTATTTATATATGTACTGAAAGTAAACACTTAGTGATGACTTGTTTTTAATTAAAGTGTACTTGATGCCTAAGGCTTTCATTTCTAAAATCAAGTGGCTGCCTTGTAATAGTTTTTTTTTGCCAGATATGCTGTCCATCAGTATTAATATGCTTTCTGAAACCTATTTACCCCAAATTTAAGTTTTGATTATCAGAAACATTCTTTTTGAGTCTCTGATGACCATGAATATGGATCTTTTACCTCCTACAGCAAATCCCACTTATCCCAGCTATTTCCAAGACACAAATCCGGTTGAGTCATCAGTCTGCAATCGCAGTGCCTAAGGCTGTTTGTTATAGTTCTCCTATATTTGGAAAATGACATCCAAATGGATAATTTGTTATTATTGACCCAGACTCATGTAGCTATCTTTCAAGTTATTTTCTTATATGGAAAAGGTCAAGAGTCAATGTGAACAAGAAAGGAATGGCTGCCATGCAGTGTTGATCAAAATATATTACAAATGACAACCAAGTATATTTTTGAATTAAAGGAATTGTTCAGTATAAAAATAAAAACCAAAAATGTAATGTATAAAGACTGGAGTAACCAGATGTCTAACATAATATCCAGAATACTACTTCCTGCTTTTCAGCTCTCTTGGTTTCCACTGACTGGTTACCCTGGTTTCCAAGCAGTAACCAAGAAGTGACTTGAGGGGGGGCCACACGGGAGAGTCACTCCACTCATTACATTTTTGCCTAACTAACTATATTAGAAACATTATTCATTTTGCACACCCTATCTGTTTATACAGTTTTTCTTTTTACTCTGAACTGTTACTTTAAATCATAAATGAAGATATGTTAATATTTTTGCTATGTACAGATAATTGTAATTTCTAATTTACATAACATTCTAATTTTATTTTTATAATACTGACATGCCCCAATCGCAGCTCTATAAAGAATCTCAGTTCTATGGACTGGCATGTGATATTTTTGTGTGTTAACTATTGCAATGAAAGTGTACTGGAAATTTACTGATGAATAAGAATTATCTTTTTATTTTCAACAGATCATGTTCCAAGCATATGGGGATAAACAAGGCCCACTTCATGGCATGCTAATTAATACTCCTTATGTGACAAAAGATCTGTTGCAGTCCAAAAGGTTTCAAGCACAGTCTTTGGGAACAACCTATGTTTATGATATTCCAGAAATGTTTCGCCAGGTAATACATTTTCTGTTAAATCACCATCATTTATTTAAATAGAGCCAACTAAGAATCTTTGTTGGCAAACCATTACATGTTTATTTTTGGTATTAGTTGTCTCTAGCCTGCTAACCATGGATTGGCAATGTGCAGCTCTTTGATAAAGTCACTTTCTTTATACCTGCTACTAATACATTTTTAAAAAAAAAAGCTTTTTCCTTAAAGTGGAACTAAACCCATACTTTAAAAAACCTCTCCCCTCGTAGACCCTACTCCCCCCAGCCTATTTGTTACCCCAGGCAAATGCCCGTAACTTTTTACTCACCCTCTGCAGCAGATTCAGGCATCGGAGTTCACGGCAGCCATCTTCTTCTCTTCGGTAATCTTCCTGTATTGAAAGCGTTTCAGTGCATACTCAGTTGGAGCAATTTCCCAGTTCTGGACAACTGCGCATGCGCTGAAACTCAAGGGAATCACTGAAGGAAGACACAAAGATTAACAAAGAAGATGGCTGCCGTGAACTCCGCCGACTGAATCTGCTGTGAGGGGTGAATAAAAAGTTGGAGGCATTTGCCTGGGGTAGTTTATAGGCTGTGGCAGAATGGGGAGTTGGGTCTACGGGGGAGAGGAGTTTTTTTTAAGGAAGAGTTTACTTCTCCTATACATTAAAGTACATTAAACCTCTTCTTTTTTCTTAGGCACTTATAAAACTATGGGAATCTATGGAAGCTCATGCATTTCTGCCCAAGAGTCCTTTGCCTTCAGATGTTCTCACTTACACAGAATTGGTACTGGATGACCAAGGGCAGTTAGTACATATGAACAGACTTCCAGGTGGAAATGAGGTATTTATATATTTTATTGCTACATACAACAGCAGTATTTATTCCTAATTCTGAGCAATATCCTGGATTCAGGCGCAATGGATTTCTGTCTAGTTTTGAAGGCGATTAGACTTAGATCTTATGTGACATTTAGAGGCATATTTATCAAAGGCATTTTTAAAAACTCCCATAAACTCCAGTGAACTCGAAATTTGACCAATCGAAATTTAAAAACTCGAATTTCCTAAACTCTGGTGAATAAGATCGACCTGAAAACTCGAATCAAATTCGATTTGAGTTTTAAAAACTCAATTCCTATTTTTAACCTTGAATTTTGTTACCTTAAATGTCAGGAAGGCTGCAAACACCTCCAAATTGACCCAGGACGTCTGCCATGGACTAAAACAGCAATTCAGCAGGCTTTAATTAAAATTAAAAAAAAAGACTCAAATTTAAACAATTCCCTAGTCGAATTTGACAGTTTTGGACATTAATAACCTTGAAAATTTGAAATTTTAATTTTCTATTCAACCCTCGATAAATGTGTCCCTTAATGATAAAACAAAACACAAAGGGCACATCTAAGAGTTTTAGTTTTGGTTACACAGGCAACTGTGGACATGTAATTGAATGTAAATATATTGCCATATTATAATTTGGGGTGGGGATTCATATTTTTCTCTTTAACATGTGGTTTATTATATTCTGTTCTTTTATATATTTCTCTTTTGCTCTTTATTTCTGTGACTTTTGATCCTTTCCCTCTCTTTTCACTCTTTTTTATCACATTCTTTTTTTCTCCTGCTTCATCAGCTTTCATCTATTCTTTTGTTTTTTTACTTTTTCCTATTCAGCCGACCTCTATTAAATTTATTCCTAGTAGCCTTTCTTCTTTGCTTCTTTGACCTAATCAGATACCAGGGCTGAGCAGTGGCAGTTTTATGAATACAGGTATGGGATCCATAATCCAGAAAGCTCAGTTATCCACAAAGCTCTGAATTACAGAATGCCCCTCTCCCATATGGGGTATATTTATCAAAGAGTGAAGTTCCACCATTAGTGGGAAATTCCGCCGGTCTTCATTCATTTCTATGGGATTTTTAAAGGCGTATGTATCAAAGGGTGAACTTTCACTTCACCAATTGATAAATAGGCCTTTCAAAATCCCATAGAAATGAATGGAGAGCGGCGGAATTTCCCTCTAGTGGCAGAACTTCACTCTTTCATAAATTGACCCCATAGACTCCATTTTATCAGAATCATCCAAATTTTTTAAAATGATTTCCTTTTTGTGTAATAATAAAATAGTAGCTTGTACTTGAGCCAAACTAAGATATAATTAAGCCTTATTGGAAGCAAACCCAGCCTATTGGGTTTATTTAATGTTTACATGATTTTCTAATAGCCTTAAGGTATGAAGATCCAAATTACAGAAAGATCCCTTATCTGGAAAACACCAGGTCCCAAGCATTCTGGATAACAGGTCCCACATCTGTACTGTCAGTCAAGAAAACAACCTGCCCATGGTGACATTAGTGTATGAGATATTCTATAATTAACAGAGGAAATATATGTGTAATTATATTAAAATTTAGAGAAACACATTCTGTAAGTTGTTGCTGCTTTTACTTTCATCTAATAAAGAAAAAATTAAGTTTACATGTATTTAATTTACCTTACTAAACTAGTGTTTCAAGGGACATCTTCAGACATTAAATTTTGGGACTTAATCATTGCAGTCTAAAGCTAGCTTTACTGAATGAATATGTTTTATGATTGATTCTCTTGAGGCACACATAAATTGTCATTGTTTCAAATGTTTTTAAATGAGTAAACTTGTAATCCTGTAGGTTACCCTTGAGTTAAAAATGAAAACAAAATTCACAAATCTGTTTGATATTTGATTTTAGCAGGATTATGGACTAAATAATAGCTGACTAAGAAATATATATATATATATATATATATATATATATATATATATTTACGGAACTATGGTAGGATTTTTTCTTTCAAATTGCTAATTATTGCAGTGTTGCAGTAGATAGAAAACGTTTAACTGTGGACTTATATACATATAAATATTTCCCAAACTGGATTAAACCAGTACTGATCAGTAGGTTGTCATCTCATTTGGGTTTCCAATTGGTGATCTTGGAGTTATGGAACATACTTGGCAAGGTCATTTTCTTAATTAAAATATTTATACCAAGTATAAGACATTGTAATATACCAAATTGTATAAAAAAAGAGGTATTAATTAAATAGCTAGTGTATATACATATCTGTGAACCCATTCAGAAGCTTTGTACATATAGCTATTCATCAAATCATGCTATCGTGCCAAGCCAAAACAGAATGCACTGCCTAGGCAATTTGTCACCTTGGCAAGCTGGTTTGTTGTCAAGTCACTAGCAAAGTATTTAAGATTACATTTTCTAATGTACTTGATCATGCTTTTATAACTAAAATGATGATGTAAATCATCTTTTTATTTAAGTATGACAAATGTTTTGGTAAAAATAGGAAGCAGATGACTGAGTGTTTTCTATTTTGTGGCTCCATTCTATTTTACAATTTAGATAACCGCTTTGCTAGGGCATGTCATTAGTTAAATGCTTATACATTATCTGTATTCTCATTTTTGAATTGGGCATGCTTTTAAAAACACATAGAAATGTACACTAGCGTATGCTCTTATTTGAAACAAAGCTGAAAGCGGATGAATTATGACATTGCTTCAAAGGTGCAGGTCACATTTTCAAATTTAACCTATTTACAAAATGAAAATCAGTTTTATTGTGATTTTTATGGGTAATATTTCATCCATTGTAATTTTTAAATAGGATAAAGTAGCCCTAGCAACCAGATAATGCTTACAATTCCAAGCAGTTTAAGAAGCTTTCAGTTGCATATTTCCTTGGGATACCTGCAGTTGCTAAGCACTGGGTTTCTGATTCGCTATCATGAATGAGGTGTATGTAAGGGAATGTATTTGGGTCATGTTTGTTGATGCCACGGGGCCACACACGTGTGGCTTGTTTGTGAGCATGCAGCTTTCTATCAAGTGCAACTCTTGCAGCATATATCAGTCACAAAGAGACGAAGTTGACAGTGGCTGGCACAGCTCCCAGGGGAAGGTTTTGAACCTTGCCCCATTAGGGGCAAGCTGCCTTATTATGGTTATATATTTTCAGTATAATTAAAGATACCCCAAAGCTAGCATTATTATTATTATTTTATTATTATTAATAACTAAGCAATATCACATCACTACAATCAAACATATGTTCCACATTCAAATAAGATTGTCGTCTAAATGCCTTATAACAAGTAACTGGAAGTGCTTGCCCTAATAAACAAGACATGAAGGACTATAGTCAGATCATGGTAATGGAGAAATGCACAGCATTACTATATGACAAAATTGGCAAATCTGAAAGAGTTTGGACAGAAAGGTGGACAGTGGCAAGTACTCACCATTTTAGGATCCCAGCCCAGATCCCCTTTCCACTATCTTTTCTTTACCCTAATCTCCCAATTATGTTTGATTTTTGATTAGACATACTCAACAACTATTCCTAGAAACTGTATATAAAAAATGACATTATTTGCATATGTATGTGTATACGTTGTGGACAAGATGATAAAGAACTCAGTGAGAGTCAAAACATTGATCAATAAAATGTTTTTACCATTTGCAAAGAGTACAGTAGCTTTGTTTGTGTATATATAGGAGTAAAGCTGCTCTTTATGAGTGTATTTTTTATCACTACTTGTGCTTCTTGGATGAAATAACAATGGCCCACTCTATTTTAATATAATCCAGACGAGTATGAGCTTGCTCTTTGTTTGGGCTATTATTAAATTTTAAGTCTTACTAGCAGATACTATTAAAGATAAGTGCTGTTATGACACTATATCTGAAGGTCAAGGGGGTGAAGAAGAGAATCAGAACAGACACATTTTCAAATACTTTTGGGTTTAAATAAGTAACAGGAGACTGAAACGTCAGGATGTCTGTCTGTTAATCCCATATACCTTAATTTAAAAAGGGTTATATTTTTACACTTTATAGTGTGGAGTATGTGAAAGAACAACTAATTAATATAGTATTGCATTGAAGGTCTTGCTTCACTCCTGGCCACTCACCTCGACCCACCTTCTACTCTGGGCTAACTCACTCCTACAACATCTCCATAAATTCCAAGACTTTGTATATTGGCCAAGACTAGGCTTTAAAAAACTCTCGGACCTCATACCCGGGTCTCACTTCCTTACGTACCAAGAAATACAAGAATGAGTCCCTAATCAACAGGTACACATTTATAGATACCTACAACTCTGACATGCATTCCAGGCCCAGTTCCAAACTCTCTCCCCCACAGTGACCACATTGGGGTTGGAAGACTTTATTCATTCCTCAGCCCCAACTAAACTCCTATCAAAGCTTTACAGAGGAATCCTGGGGTCAATAAAGTCACCCTTTGACTACACTTACCACCTTTGAGCACAGGCCATTCCTGGTCTTGAAAATGAACAGTGTGAGGAGGCTACGGATAATGCCTACAATTTCCTAATATCAGTAAAAGACAGGCTAATATAAATGATTTCACCAAACCTATATAACACCCCTAAAACTAAAGAAATACGGCATGAGACAAGATGACTACTGTCCCGGGGCCAACTCTATCCATTTTGCCTGGTCCTGCCCCCCCCATACAAGAATTTGGTCCAGAATAATGGAAACCCTAGCAAAAGAACTGGACACACCACAGATAGTGAACCCTGCAGTCTGCTTGCTGGGAATAATGGATGGGTTATTACCTACTAATGCAGCTGGAGTTCGACTACAAACTCACATTTTATGCCAAAAAAAACTGTGATCATGCATTGGATGGAAGAGAGTCTTCCCTCCCTAACCTTTTGGAGACGCCTGGTAGATGGAGCTTTTAAAGCTATTCTATGAAATAAGGGGAGCTTATGACAAGTTTGACCAAATTTGGGGGGACTGGTGTGACCAAGACTTGACCACAATGTAATTAGCCCTCTCGAGTAATGGGACCTACTCGAAAAATATTTATAGCTACATACAGAATGTCAAAAGCCACAATATATCTAACAATAAAATAGCATATGAATCTTGGCAAATAATAGGGTATTGTTGGTAAAAACATGGTGATTTGCACCAATTCTTTGCTTAAATAAAACAAAATATTTTTAACATTACATAGTCTGCTTCAGTTATACCTGCTGTATATTGGCATTAGATTATCACAAGATGGTTTCAGTAGCCAGCATTAGATGTTAATGCATATTTTTTTTGTCAGTGGCATGTTCTTTCTCTAAATTCTCACTAGATGTCACAATTTTTCTTTTTGAAGACCTCCCTTTTTATGATTATTATTTCTCTCCTCAATATTTTTAATTTATTTCATAGGATCAAAAAGGGGACTTCTTTTTCTTGAGGCAAAAAGCCACAGGCTATATTTAATCCTTTGGCCAAAACATATTAATTTTTCTTTAATTTTATGTATCAGCTGCACACTGTACCCTTCTAAGAAATATGCTATTTAAAATAAAGATGTTGCAGACACCACCTTGCCTAATTATCTTTTAAATACCTACCTAGGAACTGTATTTTATAAAATAATTTAAAAGCACTATGGACGAAAAAAATGACATTACATTTTTTTAAATTAAGTACAGCTTGTAGTGAATGGGATCAGCTGCAGCTAGCACACATGCAAAATATCCACATATATTTATGTATATATATGTGTTTATGTATGTATATGGATGTTTCCCATATATGGCATAATGTAAAGAGTGAAGTGACCATCTTTGTCTGTGAAACAAAAACACAGAAGGTGTATGTAACGGCAATGGACATCACATTGATGGTTCCAAAATAAGCCCATATTAATTCACCTAGTAATTGCACTTATCCCTCTTCTTTAGTAAAGTGAAGTGTAATATGCCCTTTACCCTTTGTAAAGGTGCAAGGCTTGCATGCACATTGAAATTAGTAGTCCTTTACTTAACACACAAATAGGAAAAGAGCTCAGATGAACACTGAGCAAGTTTATTTCATGTTGTTAGAGTTTTCATTTTTGGTCTTGATTTTCATGTGGGGAGTAAAAAAAAAAAATTCACATAAGTGTATGACTAACACAGTAAGCTCATATCTGTGATGATAGCTGCAACCCTTATATGTCTGATGACAACCACAACTATTGACCAAATACTGATTATGTTTTTCTGTTGATCTTCTGCTCAAATCATTACCACCTTCCATTCAAGACTTCACTACTGGAATTCCTTTCCATGTCCCTGCAGACAAATTCTATTGCAACAGCCTAATAATACACAATGCTAACCTAGCATTTATTTATGATACATCACAAGCCATTGCTAACTGCAAATTTACACCTAATTTCCTCACTGTGTCCTATACATCCTTTTCATTTTTAGTAGGGTGCTCTTCACCTCCTTTACACTACTACTACACTACTACTGTGTACTGCTGCAGTATATGTTTGTAGAAATATAAACATTTTATAAGTCATTAAAGTCCAATGTACATTAAATTTAGCACACCACTTGGAAGCAGAGGGGTATTATATAAACAGAATGTTTAACAGGCTAATGAATATATAGCCACTTTCACTTAACCTGACCAAAATGTATTCATCCAAACAAATTGTCAAGAAGACAGATAAAAAGAATATGGGTGAGAACATTACAGATTGTTAGCCTTACTCATTGCAATTGTAAACACCACTATTTATTCATAGTTACTGTAGTTACACTACTAACTTTTAAAGCCTGTGTTGTTTTTAAGTCCTTTGTGAAAATAACTGCATGAACCTGCTTCTGTGTAGTGATAACCAACACTCCAGAGCAACTCATTCCAGTTGCAGCACAAAAAAGACATCTCAGCACTTTGAAAAGTGTTCACTTCAATCATATTCATGTTCGAGTTGTCATAGATGTGACTCTTGAGGGTGTAAAGGGCAATAAGTCAAGATGTTTTATAATAGTCATGTGCCCCTTATGTTGTGAGGCATTTACATTCTGCAGTGCCATGGTCAGAGTTACAACAGATCTTTAAAGAGATAAATTGCATTGAAGTGTACTCCAAGGCCATAGGCTATAGCTTATTATTGATCCACTAGCTGTCTATTTCAAATCTTTCCTGTAGTATAAAAGTGCCAACCTGTGTGGCCCAACTTTAAAGTCATCAGGATTGAATGTTAGAACGCCTTCCTCACCATTATATAAAAAAAATCCTTACAAAGTGTATAGATTTTCCAGAGGGACTAAATCAATCTTTTTGTCAGCACAAAAAGGGGTTCTTTTTTTCTGTTGCAATCATAACGTTGTATTGAAAGACTCTAGAGCTCAACCTGCACATTCTCCATTTTGAAATTGCATTTTTATTCAATTGTTTGATTAAATATCCCAGAAAGTGGGAAATTTCTACCTAAATGAATATATGTATCTTATTTTCTATATTTATGTTATTGAATAGTAATCTCCTATGCATCACAACCAAAGTATGTGGGATAATGTTTGGATCAAAGCGCATGTTGTATTAATTTTTTTTTCAATATTTATAAATGTTTATGAAGAAACTTTAAGATCTAATATGATGAGATATACAGTTTTATATATTTGGACAGGAGAACAATAATATTGATAGATTAGATAGATAGATAGATTTAGCCTCTTTTCTGTCTCAGGCACAAAATTATACAAGATGCTAATTTACTTAGATCATGCAAATTAAGGTTGGGTTGCATGCAATATACAAGGTAAGCAAGTGTTTTATCGAGAATTTGAACTCCTTATTGTTCTAGATTGGTATGGTGGCTTGGAAAATGACCCTCAAAAGTCCAGAGTATCCAGATGGCCGTGACATTATTGTTATTGGAAATGACATCACTTATAAGATCGGCTCATTTGGTCCACAAGAGGATCTTTTATACTTAAGAGCATCAGAACTCTCTCGATTAGAGGGGATTCCTAGAATATATGTTGCAGCAAACAGTGGTGCAAGGATAGGACTAGCAGAAGAAATCCGCCATATGTTTCATGTTGCATGGGAAGATCCTGCTGACCCTTATAAAGTAAGTTTTTCTTTTAGTTGCATTTGTACCTGCGCCTAAAATAATGTGTAATGTATATTTCATAAAGAAAATATATATGTAAATTTGGAAAACCTTGTAGTTATTATTTTACTTGGGTAACAGTAAGTATATTTCCTGTCTTTTTTATTCTGTCTGGTTGTCTGACTGAGATGCTATCTATCTTAATAAAATAAACAGGGATCTTATCTCAGTCCAATTGTTTACATATATGTACAGTACCACTTAAAGAGGAACTGTCATGAAAATCAAATTGTCCAGATGGATGGATATGATACAGATAATACTATTCTCAAATACAATTGTTTACCAAAAAAGCTTACTTTTCATAAATAAACTAAATAATACTTAAGACTTTCTCTGAGAGCCAGTTCAAGCAATTGCTGAGTGGGAGTGGCTCTCAACAACTGTAAGCTCTGAATATAAATGAGCTGGGCAGAGGCAGTTTGGAGAAAAGCAGCTGCAAGTGAACCACCATAAAAATGGGAATATTTCAAAATTATTGTTAATACGTTACATTTAGAGAATTTGATACCGTAATGCAGGGGTGCCTAGACTTTGTCACCTAGTGATTTACTCTTGACACCTGATGTCCTTCATGAGATCTAACTTATGAACTCATAGCAGGATGGCACAGAGACAATCCCATGTATAAATATACACCAATTCGCCAAAATGCATTTAATTCTATGGGCAACAAAATTTTTTTACACTCAACAACTTTTTTTACATGTGACAGTTTTTTCTGCAGTCTACCAGGAACCTTAAAGTGATCGTCCGGCGGCTGTGATTGACGTCTTGGGCACCTCTGACTTAATGCAATAATTCATTTCTCAATTTTTTTACTTTTCCGATTGTTCCCCTTTAATAGCAGTATAGTTAGAAAGTTACTTAGACTGACAGTGGGGGGATTCTGTGGACTGTACAACTTGACTTTGAGGAGCGGGAGGGTAATATACACTTTGTGGCTTGACACTGGTCTATGAGATGTGCAATGTGATGCTGCAATCAATATACATAGTGCCATTTGACAAAGGGGGGGGGGCAGAGCCACTTGAGGTATATGATGCTGGGGCAGGGAGATGTACAAAAATATTCAAGGCACTTGAATTATGGTGAGTTGAAAAACAATTAACATTTGGGATATTTTTCCTTTAAACAGGTGCATGTGCCCTGTTTTGTAAATTTAGGTTATAGATCATACAATTTTATGTAGTAAATGTCCACCTTTCTTTCATTTTTTTTATCCCCCTTTCTTCCATTTTCTATTTCATCCAGTCTCTTTCCTACGTTTTTGTGTATTTCTTTTGTAGGGTTTCAAATATTTATATTTGACTCCTCAAGATTACAAGAAAGTGAGCGCTTTGAATTCTGTACACTGTGAACACGTGGAGGATGAAGGTGAATCCAGGTAAATAAATGGCTACAAAGGTTCACTAGAGATATGCATAGCACTAACTGGCATAGCTAAGTGTAAACAAAGGCAGGTGATCACTTATGAAAGTGTTGTCAACATTCCATGTCCCTCTTTTGTTCAATACATTGACACAATTTTGTCTAGGGCTTCAGAGTCAAAATGATGGTTCAGTCTGTGAGGTCATAAACTCTGAAAGATGCAGCATTGTCACTTATGAATTGTGTATGTTTTTGCTGTTTCCTTCTGTTACACATTACAATTAGATACTGTTTAGAACATAAATATTGAATACTTAGGGGCAGATTTACTAAGGGTCAAATTTGAGGGTTAAAAAACCCTTGACCATGGGAATAGCTAGGAATTGTTGGGGAATCGATCGAATTTTTTTATTCGAAAAATCAAAAATAATGAACGCCAATTCGGTAGCTTTGATCTGGCGAACTAGGCAGTCGAATTAAAATTTAAAGAGGAAGTAATTTGACTGTTGAATGGTTGAATATTCAAATTCAATCGAATTTTCAAAATTCACTGGTCGAAGTGGTCTTCAAAAACATTCGAAAATTCTAATTCAAATCTTTTTGAAAATTCGTTCGAACTTCGAATCCTTCATGTGATTTTAGTAAATCTGTAAATTAGTAAATCTATAAATTAACTACAGATTAAAACAATGAGACAGTTTAACCCAATGTAAAGCCAGAGGTGCAATTTTAATGTAAGAGGATCAATGACATCAAAAGGGTAATTTTTTTTATTATGAAGTAGATCTACACCATCATGACTTTATTAGTATTTAGCTGTGTGGCTCATTAATAAGCATTTCCCCAAATTTGAATAGGGATGAAGAGGTTACTTTTACCTTACCTTATAATTTCATACCCTAATTTCCAGAGATGTCTTTTTGAAATTAGTGTTTTGTTAAACATTTAATGTCTGAGAATTTGACTTTGTATGAATAGAAATACTAGTCTTTTTCTCTGGAGTGTGCTATACTAATGTTTGAACTAACTGTATAGAGCGTAAACAATAAAAAGGGTCTCTACAGTACACTGGGTAATTAGACACAACCATTACACTTGTCAACTAGGTGCCATATCAATAAAGAATTACGTAAAGGCATGGTTCATTTTTAAGTTAACTTTTAATATGTCATTTGGCCTTTATTATTTCCTTGTTTGTAGTTCTGAATTATTTGATGACTCTTTCCTGATTTCAAAAAGGGTCACTGTCCCCATAAAAAAAACAAATGCCCTGTAAGGCTACAAATGTAGTGTTAATGCTACCTTTTATTACTCATGTTTCTATTTACACCCTCTCCTATTCATATTTAGATCTCTCATTCAACCCAGTGCATGGTTTCTAGGGTCATTTGGGGCCTAGCAACAAGATTGCTGAAATTGCAACACGAGAGCTGCTGAATAAAATGCCAAATAACTCAATAACCACAAATAATAAAAAATGAAAATCAAATACGAATTATCTCAGAATATCATTCTCTACATCATACTAAAAGTTCATTTAAAGGCGAACAACCCCTTTAACCTACAGCTGGCTATTTTTAGTGCAAAATGTGGGATTAACATTTATAGAACCTCAATCGGGCAATTGTTCAGACACCTAAGGTTTGTTTCTTTATGAATCTAACTTACACTAGGAAGATAGCTTTACGTTACGTTAAGTTTATGGTTTCTGCTTCTCTTTGCTCTCTTGACTTACAGTCAGTTGTGCTGCAGACTGCTATGCATTTCTAATCAGACTTGGTGCTTATAGTATTTCAATAATAAATACTTAGGTACTTCATTCCTAATTAAAAAAGTATTTTCAAAATATTTTGAGCGGGAGAACTAAAGCCTAACTAAAGAAGTACCAAGGCAACCACAGCCTTTAGCAGTAAAGATCTGTGTCTCCAAAGATGCCCCAGTAACTCCCCATCTTCTTTTCATCTGATGCACTGCACATGCTCTGTGCTACGGTCACTGAGACTGATGCACAAGATTCTGAATATATATTCATATATACTGTTATCCAGAATGCTCTGAATTAAGGAAAGGCGGTCTTTCACAGACTCCATTATAATAAGTAATCCAAATTTTTTAAATGTCTTTTTCTCTGTCACAATAGTGCCTTGTACTTGAGACACGCTAAGATATAATTAATCCTTATTGGAATCAAAACCAGCTTATTGGGGTTATTTAATGTTTAAATGATTTTCTAGTAGAGCTAAAGTATGAAGATCCAAATTATGGAAACATCTGTATAACAGGTCCCATACCTGTACTTGTAATAAAAATATATACACCAGCACAAAACAAAGCAATAATTTTTTTTTACTGTTTGCTGAGCAGAATACTATGAAACTAAAATAGAAATATATAACATTTATATGTTTTCTAATACCCACAAGCAGACCAAGCTGACTGGGTGCCCTAAGCATACCGGCCGCAACCTTAGCCTGCCCGGCCTGCCACCTTGCTCGCCCTGTGCATGTGTGCATCAACTCGCTTGTGCATGCACAATGATGTAGCGGGGAGCATGTTGAGTAAACGTTTTGAGTGAAGCAGCGCTAGAGGTAGGCCCTTTCAAAAGGTATCTGACCAGCACCCCCCCTTGTTGCACCCTAGACAGGTACCTCTTCTGACTACCCAAAATTTTGGCCCTGCTAATCCCTAATATACCAAGGTGGGCATGATTGGTGCAAGAATTTACTGGACACACTAACTGTACCTTGTTAAATTTATCTGGAACTTCTTCCAAACGTGCTTGAGACACCGTTTCTCAGAAATATGATGTATAAGTGAAAACCACTAAGAGTAAAAGGACCGGTAACATTTAAAAAAATTAAATTGTAGTAATAAAAATATAATGCACTGGTAAAATGTCAGTGTTTGCTTCAGAAGCACTACTATTGTTTATATAAATAAGCTGTTGTGTAGCCATGGAGGCAACTAGTCAAAGGAGAAAATGCTCAAGTTACACAGCAGATAAGCTCTGTAGAACATAATGTTATCTGTTATCCATTAATTATCCTGTGCCATATAGCCATTTTCCAATTTCCGCCATTGCTACTGTACACTGCACCTTGTTTATATGAACTATAGTAGTGTTTCTGAAGCAAACAGATCAGTTTTAACAGTGCAG
>CM044434.1:62660823-62681993 GCA_024363595.1 Xenopus borealis | reverse complement strand
CCACTGTACGTATAGGCTGTGACTACAAGGTTGCAATTATTTAGAGCAGACCCCACTTTTTCAGCTCTATCATGAATAATATCAAAATAAGCCTCCTCTGATATAAAATAAGATACATTTACCCATCTTTTAACCTAATAATGAACTATTTATTCTACAACTAGATGTCTGTCCCAACCCAGTTCTCTTCTGAACAGTATACATTAATATGTTTCTGTCAGAAAAAGTAGTCCCCAAAGTTTCCTACTTTTTGTATTTTATTACATATATCGTTATACTTTAAAAAACGATCACTGAGCAATTGTCAACACTTTTCCATTAGGAAGCAAGATCATTGCCCTTTATGTGATCTGATTATTGCTAGACCTGTTTTTCTGTGTAATTACAATATTTTGCTTTGATTAATAACCAAAATTGAAAATGTAATTTATTCAAGCCCCTCCCACTCAAAAAGGGCAACATTGTAGGTCTAACAAATTCTGGCACCCTGTCTGGACCTTTCTCAATCCTAATAAGTGATACAAGCAGTAGCATTTTAAAGCATCCCTTGGAATGGCGTTATTTGTCCCACCCTATCAAAGCATGATAGAACATGTAGTGAGCCTTATCTAAGTAGTTCACATTTAAGTATGTTAAAGATTGTGCCATTTTTCAAATGATTGCCATTTAAAATGGTATATCTTACAAATTGTGCAATCTTGCAAGAAACATCATTGTGTGCATTAGAAAATGTTGACTTGCAGGATTCACATTCAGATCAATAACCTTTAAAAAAAAATGTTGACCTTTAGGCTAGCAGACATCTTGCTCGCACCTTTCTTTGAAACTACAAATGTTTTCCTCTATTAAGAAATCTTTAACTTGTAATCTTAGTTATAAAAATACAGTGAACTTGTTTCAATTTATTTAATCATTGTCAGGTTGCTTTGCATGATTTGCTTGTTTTGCTTATCAAAAGAATAATGAGCTTTCACAGCTTTATCCACCATTTAAAATACAGCAAATACATAACCGGCAACCTCTATTTGCACCACTTACATCTGTATTTCTACACAGAGAAGAAATAGAAGTGAGCTGACATGAATCAATATACTGTAAATGCACTGTAGGACCGTGATGCGTCTCTTATGAATTTACTTACAAATCTACACAGCGCTCCTTTAGAATTACATAGAGATTTCATTTGCAGAGTCTCTTACAATGTTCTGCCTTTCTACCCAGATATGTGCAGAGCTCTAAGAAAAGAAAGCACAGAATTTATCTTGATCTTTGTTAAAAAAAAAAAGATTTAAGGTTAAAAAAAAAAAAAAAAAAAAAAAAGCCGTTTATTAAACTGCGTCCATTGTCTGTCAGCCGTGTTAAGTTAAAACTGTCAGGGACGAGATAAGCAGTGTCACGTTTTTATGGAGGTACCTTTGCATTCCTATTCTGAGCTGCACTTGGGAGGAATTTAAATTATATATATTTTTATTTTATCTTCACTGCCTTCCAAAATGTAACCTGATAAAAATCGCATATATATATATATATATTTCTTTTCACTTGTATTGTACTCTTCTGTAAAAGAAAAAAATCAATAAATGAAAGCTTAATGAAAAAATTAAATGAAAGCAAATAAATAAACAAAATGTAATAGGTGCAATGTTTGCTACTGGTCTGATCACTTATAGCAAATAATCAACTGTTAGCGGCACCACTGAGAATTGTGGTATTGTGGAACTGCCAACTGGGAACTCAAGAGAGGGCAGTAGTGCAATGGTTTACTTGTAGGTGATCTGTGAGATTTCAAAGACTTTGTACTATTCAGCTGAGTTTTTATTTCCAGAACTGGACAGCTGTATTTTATCAGCACCTTGGACAGCAGACTCCAGCATTTCAGCAGGAATTCTGAGATGGAAATGCAGTTGCAAAACAATACTTTTCATGGAATCCTCTATATATTAAAACCTTATGCCATTCGGGTTTAAAGCACAGCCAGATGATTTGATGCAAACAAACATAATATCTAGATTATTGAGATATACCAAACATCACCATTGTGCCGTGGACTTCTAGTGATGAGCAAAATTGTTTGCATAGTTTTGCCGTAAAAATGATGCCCAAAAATTTGACACCTATAGACTTTTTTTAGACTTTTGGTCGGTGCAAAACAGGTCAGACTCTCCAATCACTGTGTACTACAAATGAGCATGTGCTTAAGAGTTTCTTACAGGAGAGCACTTACTTAAACATTGATTGAAATGGATGAGTGGCTACTGGAAAATTAAACATTTTAATTCACTTATTTACTCAGTGTTACCTTATATCAAGCTTTATCAAGGATGTCATTCTGGGACTCACCAGCTGCTGCTGAAACACCGGATGAGAACTGTGATTGCAAGTTATTGACTGCCTGTAGGCAATGCCTTTTTTATTGCCTATCTTTACTGTGGTCTTGTCTTGTCCAAGTTTATGTGCTGCTTTTAATGGGCTTGGCATTGATATCAAAATAAACACATGGACATGCACTAAGATGTTAAAAAGGATGATCTTTTCTCTTTTCTTTCCACATCCGCCAGCTAGACCTATAGGTAACTTTTAATGTACATTAATATTTTAAAAAGTAGTTTTTTTAGTGTCAGTAACCATATTATTTTTGGTGCCAAAAAAATCTTGCTAATAGGGCAATCTTTTATTCAGCTGAAGAATCTAACCCCCAGGATTTTGCAGTTAACAACAAAACTGCTTTGCAGGGGTGTGCAGGCAATATTCGTTGTGGGCAGTCAATTTCTAAATTTGAAAATCAACACTGTTTTACATAGTAATATACAGCTCTAGTATAATTAACCCTTCCATTTTATGGTTGCTCTGGTTGACAGGATTTTTATATATACATTTAACCTGTACTTTGAAGACAAGGCTGTCTGTCACACACCCATAAAACTATCAGTCATAAATTATGTACCCTCTATCCACAAATATATTATTTTTGACCATGGGGCCTGCTCAGTGCAATGGCCAGAGGTGCATTTACACCTCTTGCCACAATTCCTATATTTATACAACTTTCTTGTGAGACACCAGTTCATTGATGATGTGTTTTTGTTTGTTTTGTATATTTATGCATTCCATTAATACTCATAAATGTCCTGGGGCTCAGTGATTCAGTGGGGTGTTAAGGTTCAGCAGTGCCATTGACCTCTAACACCCCATAGTACAGCACACAAGTAATACATTAATGAAAGTAGGAAATACTTCGATTAGTGTGTCAATTTTATAAAACTGACTGTAAAACAATTTCCTGATGGTTGAGAAATGAATTGGGGAAAATGTTGATCTGATTTCTGAAGACAAGTGCACATAAACAGGTATGGCGCCTATTACCCAGAATGCACCAGATCTGAAGATTTCCAATAAGAGATATTTTTGTCATTTGGATCTCAATACCTAAAGTGTGCTAAAAAAAAAATCATTAAACCCAGCAGGATTATTAGGCTTTAATAAGGATTCATAATATCTCAGTTGTGGTAAAGTACAAGGTACTGTTTTATTATTACAGAGAAAAGGAAATAATTTACAAAAATTTTAGTTTTTAGGTGATGGGCTTCTCAGAATTTATGGGTAATAGGAATTTATAAATATATATTTACTTTTTTCCCCACACACAATATTATTCAATCCACAAATTATTATTTATCATTATTATTTATTTTCTCTCAGTTCTCCTGTGTCCTACTTCTCTGCTTTGCTAACCATTTGAAAAGCTTTTTCAAAAAGAATTTCCAGCTATTATTATGTTATATTCATTCCATCAGCACCCCAATAGGTTTTCGACAACTATAGAAACTGCCAACAAAATCTTGCTGCCACATAACAGGACAATGGACCTATTGTTGAACTTTTTAAAGCCCACTACCTCATGAAACATGTTAGAGACCATGAAAATGTTAGGAAGATCTTGTGCACAGTTTATGTGCAGTTCTTTCTTTAATTGAAAAATGGCCTAAACCCTCATAAAATGTTCTCAGATTGCAGTGCAGGCAGCTTTGTGTAGAACTGGGGGAGTAATTGGGGTATTGCTTGGGATGAATCTAGGCAGGGTCAGCATATAATAAGGCGAGGCCCAAAATACTACCAAGAGGAAAAAGGGGCTGGTTGATGTGTCTGTAATATACCAATATGTCTCCTTTAGCTGAATGTTATTTGTGTGATTAATGCTCTGTAAATAGTTAATTTCCAATTTCTTTACATTCCAAAATATACTGAAATTCTCCTGTACATGAAAAAATTGTGTCATGTAGTGCTAATCCAAAAATATGCGATAAATATTGTTTCTAAATTCTACCTTCATAGTCTAATTCCAATTATGGTAAATTAGTTGGCAATCACTCATTTTATTTAAATTCCACCATCTCTGCAATATGAACTAATGTGCCATGTAAATTCAGAGATTCAAGGTATACGTTTCTCATTATTTCCTTTGTGTGCTAAATGATATTTATATTATTAACGAGGTTAATGTGGCTAATGGCACCGGGCATGTTGTAAAGCATTCAGACATCCCCTTTCTAATAAACCCTTTCCCAGTGCTGACTGTTTGTTTGTTATATAGAGTTTTGTTTATTTTTTTTTCTTTCCTTTTGGAAATATAAATGGAAGTGGTAGGTAATGCCCTCTCTGCCTCTTGGAGAAATCTGGAGCCATAAAAATAACAAACGGCTTGTATTTGCTAGAGTGTCAAAGTTATGAGTTTATTTTGTAATGATGTGCTCCTGCTTTCATGAGGTAAACTGGCCGTGGCGGAGGTGTTATTAGTAATATGGACTCAGTGGAGCAGAAAGCAGAGTGACCGAGAGATCAGTGTATCAGTCAGCAAGAGGGCAAATGGGAAGAGACAGCAGGAGAATGAGAAAAGAGCAGAGCTTTTGCTTGCATATAAACCCTTTTACTGCTGGAGTGGGTCTGCTGCAGGATACCGTGCAGATGATGCAGAGTAATAAATGCGCATACTCAGGTCTTTCACATCAGATGCTTTACTGAATACATGCAACATTCCTGAATTTCAAGGACCATTACTTGTTTATAGCATTATTACCTTTTTGTATGGTGCATATTAACTGTGAAAGGCACATAGCCTGAGAAGTAATGTTATGTATGATAACACTGTTCTGATAACAAATATTTAAGTATTGAATGTGCCCTCTGTTTTTCATATATGTTATTGTAAACATGTGTTTTACTGATTCCATTTCTGGACTTGGATGCATGAAAAAAATCCCATCACTTGAAGAATACATTGCAATCACATACATTGCAATCACATACATTCTTACAAAGCTGTGCCTAATATATTCAGTCTTTTTGATGCCCTTTAACCACCCAGTCTTTACACTACCACCTAAACCCTTCTACAATTTTTTCCAGCCACAAATTGAATACACAGAGCCCATACAGTAGAGCAGTGATCCCCAACCAGTAGCTCATGAGCAACCTGTTGCTTGGATGTTGCTCTCAGTGGCCTCAAAGCAGGAGCTTATTTTCGAATTCCAGTCTTGGAGGCAAGTTTTGGTTTTATAAAAACCAGGTGCACTGCCAAACAGAGCCTCAATGTAGGTTGACAATCCACATTGGGCTACCAAATGGCCAATCACAGTACTATTTTGACACCCCAAGAACATTTTTTCATGCTTGTGTTGCTCCCCAACTCCTTTTACTTCTAAATGTTGCTCACGGGTTCAAAAGGTTGGGGATCCCTGCAGTAGAGGAACCAAATTTGACCATGCATTCCCCTATGAATAAGGAAGAAAGACACAAAAGGTTTTGGTACCTATTAAATACTGCCCACAAACTGCAGAATATAGATGTGAATTGTCACATTCACTCCCTGAATATTTCAGTTGTAGCGAATCTGAAGTCCTAATCACATTCAGACTTATATTCTTACAGACACTGATAAATATGTGCTACTTGCACTTTGAGATCTGTTTTCAGTAGACTCAGAATGAGGTTATGTATTTTGTTCCCTATTTCCTGTTAAAAGACATTTTCTTTGCAATGATATTAAAGTATTAGCCAACAAGGACGTGTAGTGGTTTCATTTTGGGCACTGATATCAAAACATACACTGTGATTGGTACGCCTACGGCATGTAGATAGAAACATACTGCTTTTGTTACCAGCAATGAACATTATTGTTCTGTACCCATTGCTATTGAGCTAGTATGAAGCATACACAACATATACTGGTGATACACTTCCTAATCTTTATTAGTCACAAAGGCATACCTAAGATATCTGGTTATAATCCAAAATTTTTCAATTTAAATTTTTATTATAATATTTTCCCAAAAAAATGTGTTCGTTTACAGGGAAAGATAACAGTTGTTTTTTAAGCTTGAGATTGTACAAGGCATTGTAGGGAGCAGCACCAAAAATATCAGAGGAGATTTTACCATTTAAAGGGTGGTGGGAGATTTTAAACTGTATTTAAATTAACTCTAACGTTTCTTGGTAAATTGGTATCAAGATTTGTGTCTTTACTTTTTCTCTGAGAGCACACAACGAACGATATATATAGTATATATACTGTATACATATATATATATATATATATACATACATACATTTATTATATGACACTTGTTGAGATTTTAATATTTTATACTTAATTTCACCAAAGTTTATGATTATTGTGATTATTTATGCAAATAGATTTCAGATAGGCTCATTGGTTGCACACACTGCTGTGCAGACTCAGTAATGACTTCCTATTACTTATTTTTAAACTCAAGAACATCTATTTTAATGTTTTGAAAGGTCCTTGGCCGTGAGGTATATACATCAAACAACCAGCTTGGTGGCATCCAGATAATGCACAACAATGGAGTAACGCATAGCACCGTATATGATGATTTTGAAGGGGTGTACACCATTTTGCTGTGGCTTTCTTATATGCCCAAGGCAAGTATGTAAAGTCCTAACCGTGAACGGGACTCCTTGGTAATAGAACTTAGTGATAAATAACTTTTGAAGACACCATACCCACTTTGTTTATTATTAGTAGATTAGTACAAGAATTTAAAACTCTTAAGAATCTTTAGAAGAAATTCTGACTGACATGTTCTTTTGTTTTGTGTAGTGTGTATCCAGTCCAGTTCCTATTCTCACACCAAAGGATTCCATTGACAGACTCATAGAATTCAGTCACACCAAAGCTCCGTATGATCCTCGATGGATGTTGGCAGGACGGCCTCACCCCAGTATGTATTCTCTTTAGTTGTTTGATTTCTCTAAAGAAGTTGTAATTCCAAACAAAACAATTTGCCTAATAAAAGATAAAGAAGGAAAAAAGTTATCATTCTAAGCATTTTTCCAGCATTTATATGTTTCATACAAATTAGCAGTAGTTTAAAAGGTATTTGTAAATGTACAGTAATTCCTAATTACAGCAGAATCGGCCTGTCCCTTGCAATTCACTGCTACATTGTTTCAGTTGGAACTAAGGCAGAAAGGGGCAGACCAATAGAAAAATTGCAGTTATATTGCAAAACACTTAAAACCATTTCCATTTCCCCCTATGTAATGCTGTTGGAATGTTGCTTAGGAAATATAGACACATTTAAACTAAGATGTAGATTTAATTTTTTTATGTGTGCATTTCTTCTTGCTGTTATACTGGTGTTTCTGCGGATACTGAAAATAGTTGACCAAAAATATGTGAGAGTATTATCTGAAACCACGAATAGTCAGGAATCATTAATGAAAAATGTTGAGAAAAGTATCCAAAAAAACTTTGGAATGGTCTCCAGCAATCTTTATTTTCCCTGTTGATAAAAACATTCATGTTTTTTTTGCATCATTAAAATGAAGGGAACAATGTGATTCTTACTGGCATGCAACTTTTTTTTGTTGCAAGGCCACAAAGGCCCGGGCCTAGGGGGGAAAATATTAGGGGCGACTCTTTCGGAGGAGCACTGGGGATGCTTTTTGGCCTTGCCTGAATTTTAATGTATATAAGAGCATGTGTATATAAGGGGCAGATATATCAAGGGTCGAAATTCGACCATTGAATGGAATGGCTATTAAGGGTAACCATCTTTACCTGTGATCTGTTTGCTTGTAACTAGAAGGTGTGCATAAAAGGTCAATGACTTTCTGGACTCCTGATAGACCCTTGCATCTTTCATCCAGTGCTGCACTGATGTTTTTTGTATTCAAAGTCATGGGGAAAGCAAAAGAATTGTCAAAGGATCTATGGGAAAAGGTAGTTGAACTCTATAAAACAGGGACGGGTTATATAAGAAAATAACAAAGGAATTGAGAATGCCAATCAACAGTGTTCAAACTCTAATAAATGAGTGGAAAACTAGGGGTTCTGTTGAAACCAAATCAAATAAAACTAAAGTTTCAGCCACAACTGCCAGACAAATTGTTTGGGATGCAAGGAAAAACCCACAAATAACTTCAGGTGAAATACAGGAATCTGAAAAAATGTGGCGTTTCGGGAACCATGATTGATAGAAAAGTTTTTGTGTTATTATTCATATTCTCTGAAAAATGGTAAAGAAATCATAAATTCTGCCAGGGTATGCAAACTAATGCGCACAATTGGATATGTAGGTTGGTTATCTATATTACTGGCAACAATAGGGGCAAATTTATTATTATTCACAAATTCGAGGGCTTTTAGCCCTCGAATTCGGCCGAAATTCGATAAGCATTCGACTATTGAATGCTTATCAAATAGTTTTAGGCAATTTTTTCTTCGCTATTCAATTTCCCGATAAAATCGTATGATCGAATACCAATCGTTCGATTTCACGAAAAAAAAAGTGAAATTTCTTTCGATCGTTCGAAAAATTCTTACGATTCGAACGATCGAGGTGTTTGATCGTACGAATGGTATTCGAGCAGGTGATAGAAAAAAAGCCTATGAGGGGATTCCCATAGACTTCTATTGCAATTCGGTAGGTTCAATCTGGCGAAGTAGGCAGTCAAATAAAATTTTAACGTTAAAGTACTTTGATCATCGAATGGTCGAATTATCGAATATCCAATTATTCGATTTATTTAATGCGCTCAAATTTTGTGATGATCGAAGTGGCCAAATTTGCATATTCAAATATCCGATAAAATCGTACAATTGGAATTCGATCGAATTCGATCTAACTTCGAATTATTAACGTGAATTTAGTAAATCTGCCCCTAAACTTTCTAAATACAATCAATTAAATATTCTGCATCATTTCTGAAGTAATCAAGCTTATTTTCATTATCACTTTCTCAGCATCTGTTTCTCTTCATTCTGTTTTAGGATGCACCAAATCCAGGATTCTGTTTAGGATTCGTCCTTTCTCAGCAGGATTCACCCCAATCCTTGTGTCTGGCTGAACTGAATCCAAATTCTAATTTGCATATGTAAATTATGGGTGGGGAGGGAAATCACATTATTCATCACAAAACAAGGAAGAGAAAAAATGTTCACACTTTCTCCTTTCCCGCCTCTAATTTAAATATGCATATCAGAATCTGGTTTGGTATTCGGCTGAAGCTTTCACAAAGGATTTGGGGATTCAGCGGTGCATCCCTATTATCTGTCTTCATGCAGGAGTTGGGTGTAAGATATTCATTGACCGTTTCATCCAATATATCTTATAGGGGGCTCCTTTCCTTGCAGATGTATTAGAGCTCACTCAAATAACTGATTCCAGTACGAACAAAATCTAAAACAGTAACTGCCTTTTGCACAAATCCTGCATGTAGAAAAACATGATGTCTGGTGATTTTAATACAGTGAGCATCTTCTAGGCAAAAGGAGCCCCCTTATAAGATATATTGATCTATCTGTCAATGATTGTCTGACACCAAACTCCTGCATGAAGACAGAATGAAGAAAAATAGATGCTGAGAAAGGAATAGTGAAGATGAACTTGATTATTTCAGAAACAGTACAGAATTTTTAATTGATTCTATGTAGAAAGTTAATTATTTCAGTATGATGAAGCTTATTTTAATTTTTCATGATAGTTCCCCTTTAAATTGCATCATATTTGTTATACTAGCCATCTATGTAAAAATAGTATTTTAAAACCTTAAATTTACTGCCTTTAAGTTAAATTGCACTTTACCACTTGCCGAAACTAATTGACAAACCCACCGAACAGTTGCCTTTAGACCCAGAAAGAGCAGAATGAAAAAACTGAAATGAGATTTGTGGTTAGCTCCATTTTCTGCATTTGGATAATATTTTTACATTCCCTGTGCGACCATTCATCCTCCTGTCTGAAGTGCTAGCCCCAGCCAGGCTCCAAATCAAGTGGCTTTCAAATTTTAATTTAGTGGAGGCGTTAAGAAAAGCAGATGATTCTCAGTGATAAGTTAGAGCAGATATATCCTAGGTGAAAAGTTAAAGCCATTTATTAGAGAAGATAGTGCTGTGAGATTCTTCAATGTGACGCGAGACGCTAGGCCAGAATCTAAGCCATCAGCTGAGACACATGATACAAAGATAGGTTTGGAATGGATGCTTGTACTTTACAGTGGGGCCAAGACGCCTGGAATGTAGAACACAGTAATTACAAGTTTTTTTTTCCACGATAAAACACTCTTGCCTGCCACTTTAAGTCAAGAAAGGTTACCGCACTTGGAGACTCTCTTTTAATTGGTTTTGGGCATATGATTTCAGAGGTTGGGGTTCAAATGAATCTGTTCTTTGCTTAAGTTTCCTTTAGTGCTTTGGCTTGCTTTGTATTTCTGCAGCAGTTATAGATGTGTAGTCGTGGAGCTGTAAAATAGCCATTATCCTTGCTGTAGGCAGTGACTTTAGCTGGCTGAATGAAATGTGCCTTTAGGCATACAGCTTCTCAGCTTAAGTAAATAAGGCTGATTCTATAGCTATAGAACGTGCAGTACATTTCATTCTAGTATAATAAAGCATTGTATTACCCAAAGGTATCATAAATCGTTAAAATCATATTTAAAGAAAAATACATTCACTTATGTTGATTTAAAAGTGGATAATGTTGTAATCTAAGAGTGTGTTTATGCACTCCACTTATAGCCAAACAATTATGCAAATAAGCTTGATATTTTTGTAAAGTCTGTTCAATATCACACAACATCTCTAATTTCTGAGAGAGGCCAAAGTAGCCTCAATAGTCCAAGTGTGCTGGTCCCCAGAGTCTTTTGTGATAGTGAACTGACCTGTAGGTACAGGGATCTTATTCAGGTTGGCCAAGATGACTGCATCTAATTAGGCTAAAGTAGACAGTAGTATTGTGCAGAGTTGTGCCATTTTTTGTAGCTGAATACAGAAATGTAAACTATGAGTCAGAATGTAAACTATGATTCTAGCTACTGTACCATATATATACCTCCAGGCAGTAATATAAAGCAATTTCTAAATGAACTGCCTCCTTTTCTGCTTGTCACAGTGTTAGGAAGGAAAAGAGGCAACCTTAATGGATTGATGTTCTCAAAGGTGCTCCGTAATTCAGTTTTATTCTTGGGAATATTCTACCAGTCAATGATATAAAAACTGCCCATAAGTAATTGTGGTGAATTGTGACACTGTATTTATGTCATTCAGAGTATATGTACAACTGAGTTGGTCCAGAGCAAGGGAACAGAATATCACAGATTGCAGTCCTGATGTTTTGTAAGCAACAGTAGGGGACTACATTTTATAGATTGAAGTAATGATGTTCTGTAAGCAACAATATTTATCAAGCAACAGATTGTCCTTTTATGTGCTTATCTGGGTCCAAAGACATTCAAAAAATGTGTTAAAAGGAGCAAGTTGTAAAAATAACTCTTTATTTTCAAATGTTAAAAACAATGTTATTTTTAATGGATTATTCTCAGAGGTGCTCCGTAATTCAATTTTATTCTATGAACTATGGTGACTGCTTGGGATTGCAGTATACATGCAGCACAAAGAGAATAAATCAGCCGGTAAGTGTTCCCACTAGACTGAGTTTTGAAAAGGAATATTCCCAAGCAAGAATTGGTTTTACTATGGGAATTCACAACAAATTAGTGTTTTTTCCACCCCTAGGCTTTCCTTGAGGAATGCCACAGATACAAAATGTAGACATATTACCAATGTCAGTGTTCAGAACAGAGTAATATGTTTGACTGGTACAGCTGTGGGATATTTAAATGAATATATATATGAATTTTTTTGTTCTATAGAGTATTTTAATACATCAATGTTAAATGTTTAAATTTTAATTTTCTCTCTTGTAGCTCAGAAAGGGCAGTGGCAGACAGGCTTCTTTGACTACGGTTCTTTCATGGAGATCATGCAGCCATGGGCACAGACTGTAGTTGTTGGAAGGGCTAGGTAAGTAGAAATTATATTTAATGTTCTTTAAGATGAGTGTATTAGTGTGCCCATTTGTGTGGTATACTGCAAAATAATTGGGCGGCTATAGGATCCATTATCCAGTAACCTATTATGGAGAATGCTCCGTATTACAGGAAGCCCATCTGCCATGGCTATATTTTTATCAGGTAATTCAAATTTCAATAAAGTATTTCCTTTTTCTGCCTGTAGGCATGGGATCTGTAATCCTGAATGCTTGGGACGTGGTTTTCCAGATAATGGAGTTTGGATCTTCATACCTTAAGTCTGCTAGAAAATCATGTAAACATTAAATAATGTTTTGCTTGCAGTAAGAATTAATGATATCATAGTTTGGATCAAGTACAAGCTACTGTTTATTATTAATAGGGATGCACCAAATCCAGGATTTGGTTTAGGATTCGGTCAGGATTTGGCCTTTTTCAGCAGGATTCGGCACAAAACAAGGATGTAAAAAACATTTTTCCTACCTTTTGCTTTCCTGCCTGTAATTTGCATATGCAAAATTGGATTCGGTTTGGTATTTAGCCAAATATTTCATGAAGGATTCAGCGATTTGGCCGAATCCCAAAAAGTGGATTCGGTGCATCCCTAATTATTACCGAGAAAAAGGAAATTTTAAAAAATTCTAATTATTTGTAGAAAATTATTTGTAATAAATCATTATTGGAGGCAAAAACAACCTGTTTGGACTTAATGTTTAAATGAATTTTTGTAGACAAGTTATGGAGATGCAAATTATGGAAATATCCCTTATCCAGAAAAACCTAGGTCCTGAGCATTCTGAAAAATAGGTCTCAGGCATTGTGGATAACAGATCCCTTACCTGTTGGGTCTATCTGTATGCACAGTGTGTATTCTTTACTTTGGGGATGTGGGCAAACAAGCTATTGCCAAGGGGTTTAAAGTGGTGCCTGCAGCAAAAAGACGACTTTATTATAATAATTATGATATACATTCATAAATACAACACAGTGGTTTTTACCATCACAGTCTCTAATCTGTGCAGATAATTGGGTCGGACTTCACAAAATGGTTTTCCCAAGGCTGGATGGTTCCAGGGCTGGCCGCTTAGCACTTGCATGCGGCCTCTAAAAGTGTTTACCTTGTTGAGGTGTGCTAAGTCTCATATTCAAATTTACTTTTGAGCTGGTGCTTTTAAATTCAAATTTGTGAGTTAAAACAGTAAAAAATAAAAGATATATATACCGTTATAAGTATTTTTTTATGGTGAACAATCTGAACACAACTAAACTGAAAATAGTGTTTGCAAAGTGAAAAATCCCTTTAATCATCATTGAAAGCAAAGCCAGCCTGTTGAGTTAACTTCATGCTTTCATGATTTTCTAGTAGACTTAAGGTATGAAGATCCAAATTACAGAAATATCCATTATCTGGAAAACCCCTGGTCCTGAGCATTCTGGATAACAGGTCCCATACCTATATAGTAATCATTTTCTAAAGAAAATGTCATCATTGTTTTTGGACTCTGCTTATGACATATGCCCTATTCTAGCACTAATTGAATGCAATGTTGAGTGGTAATTAAACTAATATGAAGTAAATGTCCTGCAATAGGTACTATGACACTGCACATTTATTGATTTGGATGTTCAGTTCCTATTTTTTTAAAAATCTACTGGTAAAGGAACATTTATCTAGAATGCTGTTTTTTTTTAACATTTAATAAACCAAATAGTATTGTTTTGCTACCAATATGGATTCATGCAGCCTTATTAAGATCAATTACATGGTAGTGTTGTTTTCATTTTATAGAGGAAAAGTTGAATCAAGAAAATCAGTTGAAATCATTTGAATTATTTGCCTACAATGTAGTCTAGGGGAGTTGGCTTTCCTGTAATTCAGATTTGTTGATAACATGTTCCTAGATAATGGATCCTATATTTTACTGCGTTTCATCTCATAAATAATATGAGCTCAATCAGACATTTGGAGGTCCACCTTACCTATGATATGCTGATTATTTTGTAATATTTATATCAATAACACCATATGCTCAGTATAAAGATGAACTTATTTTACTTTCTAAGAAGCACAACTTGCTTCTTTTTATGTAGATCAGAGGTTCTAAAACTTTTCTTACATTTTAATCCCAATTAGTAAATCCCTTCTCCTATCTGAAAATATCTACTGAAACTAAAATTAGGGGTACAGGTGTCCACAGACTGTCTTCTGCCTATCTGACCTCTGGTATCTGTAGATGAAACTGAGTTCATGTTGGATTCGATATGCAGAATTACCAGTGCTCTGGAACAATCCATAACAGATTATAGGTTTATAGGTAGTATAAATTTGTAATAAGACTAACCATTTGTATTTTATACTTGGTGTTGTTCCCCTAAGATTCTAACTTACTTAGCTAGAAAGATGTTACCAGACTGAGAAGGAGAACTGAGAAGGCATCTTATATTTTATAAAGGCACCATATAGCCTAGACATTTATTCATTCCACAATCGGGAATGAACTGAAAACCGCAATATGAAGTATCCTAGTGGCCACACTAAGAATTAAACAAAGGTTACAGTAAATTTATCTTTAAAAATATCTTCATCCCTTATTCCAGAAATAAATTATTGTTTTTCTTAAGCACTTAAATATAGTAATTAATTTTTTTATGTATTAATACGTTCATTAATAACTTTGACCATCAAGCTCCCTGTTTAGCCATCTGGATGTCCTTTTTCAACACAATGCATTGAGGCTCAATGATTCTAACCCTTGGTTACTGTCCTTTTCATGTTAACTCACCTGGCTCTAAGGTACTGCAAACTTCTTGAAAAATGAGTCTCTTTCAAAGGCAGTGACATTTCCAAAAGAGAAAAGAAATAATAATAGACATAAATGTATTCTTCGGGGGATGGTTTCTGTAAGTGCCTCCAAAACTCATCTTTTGTGTGCACTGTATGTTTGGAATATATGTGCTCTTGGCTGTAAATTGTCTTTTATTGTACTCTGGCATCTTGTCCGGGGATGAGCCATAAAACAAGATGTAGCATCTTCATGTGCAGAGACTGATAAAATTTATATGAAGTATAATGGAAAACAGAAGTTGTTTTGAGTCATTTTTCCCATTCCATAAATAACCGTAATCCTCTGATAATAAGCCATCCATCATTAGCTTGCATGCCTCTTGGTGCCTAAGATTTAAGCTGTGTGTTTGAAGCAAGTCTGACAATTAACGTCTCTGCTGTGTTTTTTAATTTCAAATATGTTTGGCATTTCAATAATTTTTAGGAATTAAAAAAAAAATTAGCATGCAAAATAATGTTTGCAGTTCTATGCTTGCTGTCTTAGACATTCCTCTATGTTAGGCTCCTTTTTAGATCTGTTTTTTGGATAGAATTCAAGTTCCCCGTTTTTAAGAGCTACTGCAAGTGCATTTTTATACGATCAAGGTCTTCGTTGTATTGCTTTAAAGAGCTACTTTAAAACAAGACCACTGACTTCAGTCACTACATTTATTACCTCAACTCACTTGTAATTAGTACTTGACTACAAAATGTGCTTTTTGTTTGTTTTTATTTAAAAGGATGTTTATATATTTTGTAATTTTTAAAAATTTTTAATAAAAACTGTGCCTTATTTTACCATGTCGCTGATATGCCCAAACCATGTTTTGGGGCTAAGCCATGCTCCTGGTCTCACCCATGCTGAGGTCTGTGAATTCTAGGTGTCTGCAGTGTGGGACTAGCTCAGGTGACAGTGGGCTTCAACAAATTTGGACATTCATGGCCATTCCCTATTTCTATGAGAACACATAGGCTAAATAGATGTAAGAATAGGTTATAGTATGTAAAGAAAAGAGACTAGGAGAATAGAGGTTGAGGAGAGGAAGAAAAATAGTACTGAAAGTCATCCACTGGTTTAAAGGACAAGGAAAGGTTAAAATTAAGTCTATTTTATTTTATCATAATTTTCAAACAGTATTCTAAGCACTCACTGTTTCTCCTTACTTCTCTTCCCTTCACTCTGAATGCTACAGTCTTCCAAAGATCTCCGTAGAAGTACAGTGACGTCACTGCATTGCTAGCATTCAACACTCCCCACTGCCACTGGCAGTATCTCCATTATCTCTTATTATTGTGTATGCTCCTTCTGATCCTTCATGCTCCTTCTATAGAAGGGACTTTAGCACATGCACAAAAGGGACTGCAGTTCGGACAGCTAGAGTTGGGATTTATGGGTAGATGAATACCTTCAGAGCAATAAAAACCTAGCAATTCACTACATTATCAGGAGGTCTTACATTCCAGCAAACTATGTCCGGTTAGTTTTTAGGTTAGGTTTTTTTTGTGGGCCCTTAGTCTACGTTTTTTTTGGTAGGCCCCTAGTGTCCCAGTCCGACACTGGGTGTCTGCAAAAAGAACCTATTAGTTTGTGATGCCAACATTTGCTTTTAGCCAGCAAAGTTCCTTCAAGCTAACTGCATAAACCAAGGCTGTTCAACCTGAGACACTCCACCTGTTTCAAATCTCCCAGCATCCCTGTGACAAATAAAACCACAGCTGGTGGGCCTCAGGGAACCTGCAATAAAGCATTATTCATTTTTCTTTTCATCTACCTTCTTCTCATGGCAGCACCTAATTTACTTTCCAGAACATTACATGCTATCTATAAAAGTACAAAACAAGTTTAAGGTATCCGATTCTGAAAATACTTCCTCCCTGTCTACACGTCCGGCTCTTTCATTATCCTTTTTCGACTCTTCAATTTCTTTTTCTCTAACTCTCTCTTTTTTTTCCACTGTGGCAGTGGAAAGGCAGGTGAGCGAGCTCAGAGGCGTCTGTGCTGAAAGCTCAAATTGAAACTGCGTATGGATGGAGCCTGTAGGGCCATCCATCTCTCACACCTTTCATTTCTTGTAAATTCATTACAAACATTTAAATAGAAAAAAAAGTCCAATAAAAATGTAACTAACTCTAGACAAAGAATAAATAGGCTATTACCCTGAGAGTGTGCATGTGGGAATTATTTCACTCTACGGCCTCAGCCGCTCATGAGTCACTGGTGTTTTACACTGGATGCATACATCACTATGCGAGTATCATCTCACCGAAATGTATAGTCTGTGTACAAGAAAATATGAAGGCACTTTTTATTTCCTCTTTATTTCTGCCTCGCATCCTCTCCTCAGCGGAGCAATCACACCAGGCAGGTTTCTTCGATTGAATAAGATGCCATGAAATAACGGGAAGACAAAAAATGTCTTGCTGCAATACAAAAAAAGAGACAAAAATAAAGATATGTGAGAAAAGATTACTGCAGGCACAAAATACAAGCAAAGGTGCCTGCAAGGTTCATCTTTAAGCATTGAATGTCAGTATCTAATATTTATGTACTGTGGAACATATTAGATTCAGACTTATTTATCAGAATGAATAGCAGAATGAATTCAATTACTTTAGTGCAATGATCACTTTTACTTTGAACTCACTGGTTATTCCCCATGGGCCTTGACATGAGTACCTATCTATAATTTTTCATTCCTTTTTTAAAATTGTTTTTAAAAACCCTTTACAAGAATCGGATAATACGTGTAAGCGTAAAGGGATGTAACCTGGTTTTATCTTTCCTTGCATGCAGGTTAGGAGGCATACCTGTAGGAGTGGTTGCCGTGGAAACAAGAACTGTAGAGTTAAGTATACCAGCTGATCCTGCAAACCTGGACTCAGAAGCCAAGGTTCGTTGATATGAACATAATACTGTGACCTTGAAAAAGTAATTTATGGGCTACATTTCATTTTGCAATGACCTACAAAATAGTCTGTGTGCGTGTGTTTTCAAAATCAATAACAATCTTTAATATTTCAGCTAAACAGTTTTCCCCCTGTTGTTAGAGCACAGAAGGGAATGTTGTGACTATCATTTTGCATATACTTTGGCTGGTTCTGCAAAACAGCTTCTATGTTACAATTACAGTATGTGTATGGGAATATAAATTGGAAGTGTCGATCTTAATATGGGCAGCATTTGGTAAGCTATCAGTAGTTGTGTTTGAGGGCTATGCTGTATATATTGATTTGTTTGATTTATAGATAGGATTGCTAACTAATTCATGTTTAAACTGTAAATCAAGTTAAATTATTGGGCTAGCAGCTTAGTTTATTCGTATTGATCTTCGAGCTTGCAGCCAATCCAAATAGATTTCTTTAAGTTCCTACATACTATGCACTGCCTCAAGAAGCAATATTGAGGTAAAGCTTTAAGAAAAGAGGCTGCCATTTTGTGATTTGGCAGGAAAACACCTATCAAGTTGCAATATAAGCAAACACATGCTTGCATTTGGTTATTTTTAGGGTGATAAAAATGGAAAAATATTTCCTTTATCTGTACTTCAGTGGAATTAGAATCAGATTTCCATGGAGCTGAAAATATAATTCCACAGCCATTTTAAAAATTGTTAATATTCCTTAAAATCCTTACAGTAGATCTAGTAAATTATGATCTATGTTCTCAGACATTGTCACAAAACTATATTTTTGTATATCAACTCAGCAGCACTGACAACAATACAAAGCATGTGCAGTATATCAGCAGAAAAGAAAATGGGAAGCCATAGGGTCATGGTGGCTCAGATGTGTACTGCTAAATTGCAGTAGCTCATATAGAAGGCCAAATCATAATGTCAAATATTTCTGCCCTACATCTCTCCTGGCCCCTGGTTATAGGGGCAAGCAGGAAAAAAAACATATGCCTGGGGGGACTGGAGGGAGGTTGTGGCTGGGCAGTGGGGCTTGAAGTGTCTTTGCTGCTGGGGCAAAGACACCTGCTTTAGGCCTTCATCCCACGGGCCCCCCAGTCAGACCCTGTGCAGGCCGTCAGGAAAAGTGAACTGATGGTCAGTGAGCTAATGCTGCCCTCATTTTGATGGGATTTATTTATACTTGCCCAATTGATAAATGCCAGATTTTCAAGCAGATATCAGTCACACAGGTGACAGGAGAGTCCCAATCATGGGCAGATAAACTGGCGGCTCTGTCTAAAAGCATACACATCTGCCCATGTTTGGCAACTTTACCTTTTATCAGTCTACTATTTTTATCTGATATGATTAATAGTGCTAACTTGTTCAGGGGAAAACTGATTTGGCACTGTGGAGAATAGACAGTACGCAATGACTGCATCCATAAGAGTACTGTCATTTTGTGTACGACAAAGTACAGTAGAATGTGTAGATCGTTAAAGTGGAACTATCACGGAAATTTAATATAAGCTTCATCATAGTGAAATAAGAAAGTTTATAAATACAAACACTTAGAAATTCTGTAGTTTTTGAAATAATAAAGAATTGTGCAAAAGGCAGTTATTTTGTTATATTTTGTTTGTATTGGAATCACTTATTTGAGTGAGCTCGAATACATTTCATTTTTATGATAGTTCCCCGTTAACATATGCAAGCTTTACCTGATTTCTTACAGTCTGAATACAGATTGCATACTCATTTGTTTATTAGAAGACATACTTATTTAATGAATGTATATAAAGCTACTTAACTGTTTCCTTACAAATAAGTAACTTCATTGTTTTGTACAGATAATCCAGCAAGCTGGCCAAGTTTGGTTTCCAGATTCTGCCTTTAAAACTGCCCAAGCCATCAAGGATTTCAACAGGGAAGGTCTTCCCCTTATGGTGTTTGCAAATTGGAGAGGGTTTTCAGGTGGAATGAAAGGTAACTTTATTATTCAATCCAGAAATAAAGAATAATTTCTGTTTAGAGTATAGACAAAATATAAAAGCAATTTTGTAAGAGATGCAAAACTTCTGGATAAAAAAATAAAATGTTAATTTCAAAAGCTGTTATTCATATTCATGAATATAGAATGACAATAAATAAATTTACTAGGGAACAAATAAACAACTCTGCACAATGTACTTTAATGCTGAATGCTTGGGACCTGGAATTGTGCAGATAAGGGATATTTCTGTAATTTGGATCACCATACATACAGGGGCAGATTTACTAAATTCACATTAATTCATATGAGGGATTCGAATATTCGATCGAATTTTCAAAAAGATTCTAATTTCAAATATGCAAATTCGACCATCGAATATTCGAATTCGAATGTAATTTTATTCGAATATTCGTAAATTCGATGGTCGAATACTTCCCCTTTAAATTCGATCACCTACTGAAATGGGGATCATTCCCTAAGATCGAATAAGAAAAATTCGATCGCTTAAAAATCGAATTCGGTCGATTCGATCGAATTTTCCCTATTCGATCGTTCGTTCGAATTGCGATAAAAAAAATTTGAATTTTAATTCCACACTATTCCCTGGTTGAATTTCAAATTTTTTTTGCATTCGAAATTCGACCCTTAGTAAATCTGCCCCTAAGTCATTTAAAATCACTTAAATCATTTAAACATTAAACAACCTCCTCTCCCCCTAAACATACTTAACATGGTTTATTATTAAGAATGTAAATGTACCTTTTATAATTATCACAACAGTGCTACTTATATCCAGTATAGCAGTTTTTTGTAGGAAATGAACGCATTATAATCTAAAAGTGTTACTTAACAAGCTTTCCAATGTCAAAAATAGATTTTATTCAGTGTAGTCTCTTATTACAGTCATTGCTTGTACTTGCTTGCATGAAACACAAACACAGGCTGTGAGAAAATATATATATTTTTGGAAGAACATTAAGTGGAAATATCAGAACAAAAGCATTTTGTTTTTCATGCAGGACAGGATTTTGTTATCCATTATCTTGTGTATGGAAGCATGATAGCATGGTTTAAGTGTTGGTTGTCAGTCTTGGAAGCCCTTTGGGTGTTGCTTAGCAGTTTTGGTTTC
>CM044434.1:62639129-62651560 GCA_024363595.1 Xenopus borealis | reverse complement strand
GGTGGGGGAAAGGGAGGGGGTGATATCACTCCAACTTGCAGTACTGCAGTAAAGAGTGATCAAAGTTTATCAGCACAAGTCACATGACTTGGGGCATCTGGGAAATTGACAATATGTCTAGCCCCATGTCAGATTTCAAAATGAAATATTAAAAAATCTGTTTGCTCTTTTGAGAAATGGATTTCAATGCAGAATTCTTCTGGAACAGCACTATTAACTGATGCATTTTGAAAAAATTATATGATCCCTTTAAAAGAGGACAAAATCCCAACAAAGAATTAGGATACACATTTTATTGTTTTAGCACAGAACAGATTATCAGCCAAGAGGTATGGCCGCCCTCTGACAGTAACAATCTATGACTCTGAACTTGCCCCTTGAGCTCACCATTTCTCTTTTCCAGCTAAATGCATGGTGCCTGAGGAAATGTGCTCTGTGTGTGCTTGGGGTTTCTGTATGTGAGCAAAGCTATGGGATTCTTTCAGTACATTAGCAGAAGCTAAGGTGACATCTGTTGAGTAAACCCAACAATGCTTGACCAGTTCATCAGTTAGATGATACAAGGGATTAATCCTGCTGTTTAGAAGTGGACACTTAAGAAAATATGCACTACAGAACTGAATACTAATCAGATCTGATGCAGTTTTTTCTCTGCAGTCAAGTTTACACTGAACTCAACACTAACCGTCCAGTGTGTCCTTTTTATAAATGTTTGCTTTATGAAAGGATTTTTATATCATGAACTAAGCAGGCCTCTAAACATGCTGTGTGGACAATTAGTAATTAGTTCAGGTGCATGTTTCACATAAGAGTTGAACTAGGTAAAAGTCTGCAGTGTGCCTCTATACCAATTGGTAGTAAGCCATCCTGAATAGAGCTGTATGGGAATATGTCATAAAATATGCCAAACAGTTTATAAGCTTAATGGGGTCATGTAATTAAAGGCACTAAGTTTAACCCATAGCAACAAATCAGCAGGTAGCATTTACTAGTCACCTGTTTAAATGCAAGCATCTTATTGGATGCCATGGGTTACTGCTCCTAGGCAAACTTAGTGCCTTATATTACATATGGGGGTTTGCGTTCTAAATAGGTGGTCTGTTAGTCAGCAATACTTCTCTGCATTTTATATGAAGCTCTATAGCAAGCTATAGATTGGATATCTTGAATTTCATGAAGAGTGAAGGTGACGAACAAGCAGCACAAATGATTTTCACATTCCATAGAAGCTGATGCTGCAGGGCTGATTATTAAATTCTGGATTTCATAGGCTTATAATATTGTGTTATGTATCAGTAGTTTTATTATATACATTTAACATATACATTATTATATACATTTAACAATGGAAAACTATTTCTTTCATGCATTTACAGATATGTATGACCAAGTGCTGAAGTTTGGGGCCTACATTGTGGATGGTTTACGTGAATACAGCCAGCCAGTGTTGGTATACATTCCACCTCAGGCTGAACTGAGAGGAGGCTCATGGGTAGTAATTGATCCCACAATAAACCCTAGGCACATGGAAATGTATGCTGACAAGGAAAGCAGGTACAGCATATCATAACCTTTTATTTTTATATTAATATATTTGCATAAAAAATACCATGAAATGTGTAGCTGCTAAAATCTGCATCAAATATATTATATTTAAAGTGTAAAATTCTAAGAATTGTAAATTCTGAAGATTAGTTGAGTTACAACAATGATTGTTTGACTTTGCAGAGGGGGTGTCTTGGAGCCAGAAGGAACAGTAGAAATCAAATTTAGGAGAAAGGATTTGATTAAGACTATGCGTCGAGTTGATCCAGTCTACATTCACTTGGCAGAAAAATTAGGTAGGTTTTTTGCTTGCATATTGTTTTGTTATTGGGCCCAACTGTTCTTCCAGTGACATCCGTGACATTTGTTCACAAATAAACTAATCAGTGTTTTTGACTAGTTTTTATTTCTTTTATTTGTCATTCTTTTTTCCAGTTTTGGAATCCTCCCTACTTTTCTTTTAAGTTACTTTACCTTACATGTTTTTTACTTCATTGTATCTATTATCTTGTTCCCAAGCGCATTATCTTGCCTTCTTTATCTTCATACATTGTAACTCTGCAAAAGAACTTAGATAAAAATGGGAGAACCTTCATCTGCGCAGCTGGGTGTATGTGAGCAATGTTTTTGATAAACATGGCCCCTAGACTGTTCAGCACTGTTAATCACTTCATCTGTTCCACTTATGTTTTGTGGTGACACTGTTAGTGCAGGTATTGTGAAGGGAGATCTCACAAAACTGAGACTTGCATATTTTTTTTCTGGTGTTTCTTTCTGGCCAATTTAAAATTTGTCAAAGTTGGTCATCTTCTGGATCACTGCCCTTTTATATTTCGCGCACTCCATTTGCCACAAACAAGCCGCGGGGCCGAGGTTCATGCTGACTCCAGCAGAAAAAGGGAGAGCTCCATTTATCTTCTGCTGCCTTCTGAATTTCTGCTCATTAACCGGGGGGTTCACTGTTTCTTTTAACCCCCTAAGAGCCTATCATGCATTTAGTCAAGGAGAGTATAGAGCAGCTTTTATTTTTTGATATTAAAAGAAATGTCAGTCCAAAATCCTACTTAAAATGTGTGTGTACAAATTTTATATTTTAGTTCAGATTTAATCCAATTGGTCTACTCTTTAGTAAATTAAATAAATTTTATTTAGATCAATGTTATATATTTTTGTATGTCTTATTATATGCAAGAATGAATTTGGAATTGGGGATTCTCGCAGTAACTGCTTACAGTCGAAATACAGAAAAACCACCAGTCACCACCATCTTTTATATGCATTACAGACAATAATTTGTTTTGACCTTTTCATTATGTTTTGGGGTTTTTTGTATTTGTATAAAAATATTTATTTTTGTGACACATTATCCCTTGCTGCTCAGAGCACATTATGGGAAGAATTTTTATTTAGGATTTAGCTATTACCATGGGTCTGTATATAACATCAGATTGATGTGAATTGAATCCCTGGACTTCACTCTACACACATTTTTTTAACTTTGTGCTTGTTTTGGAATCATGTGGGAAAATCAAAAGAAGATTACTTAAAGCATCTACATATAAAAATTAAGTCATGTTTTTTTAGTCAGAATCAGCTTGTAAGGAAACTAACCCTTAAAATGAAACTTTGTGGATGTTCTTTATATATTATATGTACTCTGATAATTTTTTTTCACAATACATTATTCTGTAGTGTTCAGAAGATTTTAAAAATGAAATGGAAGAATGTTTTTTCCCCTCCTTAAAATACATGTGTCAGATTGCCTTTCAGCGTATCCTAGGTTGTCTGCTACAGAAGTGGCACCACTAACCAGTTTCTGGCTAGTATTATTTAACATCTGTAGCTGGGCTTTCATCCTAGGTTTTTAAGGATGCCTATTTTATAAATATTCCATCATGAAAGTACCATAACTTAATATTATGTATGAGCATCAGGGTATGTGCGTCTCATAAAAATCATAGTATTTTTTGTTCAGGAACAAAGTTTTCCCCCTTATATTTTTCTTTTTTCCTTAATTTTATAAACAAATAAATTCCAACTATAGGATATTTATAATATACTAAGTTAAAAAAAATATAATTATTCTTAGTTTTGGGGTACGAGTGGCAATATTCTGGAAAAAAGAAAAACAATTCTTTATTTCTTCTTCTTGCTCATCCCTCCAATGTTTTGGTTCATCTCTTCTGAATTCTTGCTCTTTAAAATAAGTTAGGTTAGGCTAGGGACAGACAGGCAGATTCGGGGAGATTCAGTCGCCTGGCGTTTAATAGCAGGCTACAATCTCCCCGAACGTCCTTCTCCCTGTCCGTCGCTAGTTGAAATGTAAATGCGCCGGCTCTGTGCACATGCGGTGCGGCGATTTCCGGAATCGCCCGAAGTTACTTCGTGAGGAATCTTCGGGCGATTCCGGAAGTCGCTGCACCGCGTGTGCACAGAGCCGGCGCTTGTGGAGATGTTATGATTAGTCGTGCATAGTGCAGCACTTACAGAGTCTTTTCACTTACATCTCTGTCACCCCTAGTAGAATTTACAATCCAGTCTCACTATCACACGGTGTGACACACTACATACACTTTATTAGGAGGCTGTTAAACCTACCAGTGTATATTTGGACTGTTAGAGAAAACTCACACAATTCAGTTGTGAGAATGAAGGTGTAGATTAGAAACTGGAAATAATTCTGGAATGACAAGGCAGGAAAGATGAGGCAAGCAATGAAAAAAATGTAACCTAGAAAGAAAAAACAGAACACAAATGGTGCAGATTAATTTTCCAAAATGGATGATAATCCCAATTATTGAACATATAAACATTTTCCTGACTAATATTTGTTCATTCTTTATGTGTGTATTATTATTTTACTTACATGTAGAAAATGATATAACAGCAGTTCCCTATAACATTGCTAATATTTAACTGGGGCTATACAGTTAAGTAGTTAAAACTTGTCATATAATGTGTCTAGAATAAGGGGTGCGATTTGCATGGAAGACGCACACCTGTACACTGGCAATTGCTTCTTCCATACAAAGTTGCACCCCTAATTCTGGACACATTATATGACAAGTCCATGTTTTCTTTGGGACCTGAACTTTTGAAGGCATTCTATCACTGGAAACATGTTTTTTTTTCTTCAAATCATATCAGCTATTAGTGCTGCTTCAGCAGAATTGTGCACTGATACCTGTCTTTTAAAAGAAAAAACAAACATTTTTTTTTATGTTTAATTTTGAAATCTGACATAGGGCTAGACATGCTGTTCGTTTCCCAGGTTCCCACATGTGATGTGCTCTGATAAACTTCAGTCATTCTTTACTGCTGTACTGCAAGTTGGAGTAATATCACCCCCCTCCCTTTGCTCCTAGCAGCAACAGGGAAGGTAATCAAATACCAGCTCCCTGACATAAGGCAACAGCTCCCTTGTAGATATGAATAGCACTCACCTGTAATAGTCCAAGTCCCACTGGGACACCTTCATTTACATTGAGTAGGAAAAATAAAAGCATATCTGAAAACAATTCCATTGGAAAGTGCTGGCTCCTTCTGAAAGTGCAGGATCAGCCACAATAACATGAGATTGCTGCCTGCACACCAACTTTACAGCTAAAAAAATACATGCTAGGAATTAAATTTTATATGTTAAAGTGAATTATTTGTAATGTAAACAGTGTAATTAAGACACTAAAAAATCATGCCTTTAAAGGAGTACTAAACCCTAAAAATTAATATGGCTAAAAATGTTATTTTATACAATGAGCTTATTGTACCAGACATAAGTTTCAGCTTGTCAATAGCAGCAATAATCCAGGACTTCAAACCTGTCACAGGGGGACACCATTTTGGAAAGTGTCTGCAACACTCACATACTCAGTGGGCTTTGAGCAACTGTTGAGAAGATAAGCTTAGGGGTTGTCACAAATTATCAAGCAGAAAATAAGGTTTGCCTGTAATATAAACTGTTGCTATAGGGCTAATTATTAAATTCTGATGCTAGTTGCACTGGTTTCTGTGCTGCAGTAATTATCTGTATTCATTACTAAACAGCCTTATATTATGACATTTGTATTCTATGTGTACTGTATATTTTGAGTCAGCCCCTAAGCTTAGTAACAACAGCACATAATGAGCAGTGAATAAGCAGAAAAAAAGATGGGGAGCTACTGGGGTATTTTTGGGGGCACAGATCTTTACTGCTTAAGGGCTGTGGTTTCCTAGGGTTGGTACAGAAGCTAGGCATTAGTTCTCCTTTAAGAACGCAGGGAGATTAAAAAATATACAGATGTAAATTACATGTTATCTCTGTAAATTACTATGTTTACTGTAGTGGTCCCCACACTAGGAGAACACTTCTGGAGGAGAGTAAGTATGGGGCTCCATTACTAACTCAATATACAATTAAAGGGTGAGATGGATAAAAATAGAGTATTTTTTGCACTTAAATCACTCCATCTCCATATAAATATTTATATTTATCACTGTAGTAAAAATTTACTTGAGTATTTGTAAAGCATAGCTATCAAACAACTTGTCAGACTTCAATAAGTATTAATAAATTCATAAGTTAATTGCTCTGTTTTCCAGTATGTATACATGTCATGAAATTCAGCCACAGTTCTAGATATAATTAGAGATACTATGGCCAGTTTGCCCTTTATCCTTTCATAACTTACACATCTGTAGTTTAATATAATGTAGGGATGTGAAAATTTAGAACCCCTCACACATATTATTGGGATGCACATCCCTAGTAATATGGACGCCTACATGGGTCCTAATGGGAACCATGCAGTCTGGGTCATTACTGTAGCCCAACCCTGCAGGCTGGAAGGGAATGGGTAGTGGTCCCTAAGAGCACTGGTCCTAGTAAAGTGATAACAATACTCTGTCGTAGATCACTCTAGGAGTGGTAGAGAGGGTAGATAGTTGAGCAGCTGAAAACTCCACCGAGGAGAAATAGAGGGATTAAGATTCCGGGTGCAAATAACCCAGAAGTAGGGATTAATTTCGTACCTTCCACATCAAAACACAACTTCTGCTGACATGAACCCTTACCTGAAGGGATCCAGCCTATGTGTGGTGCTTTGAGTATATGCTGCCTATATGCTATATGCTCTGTATGTCCTTTTCATACTCCTTTGTGGATATCTGCTACTGATAATAAACATTGTTATGGTTAATCTTTAAAGAATCACTGGCACCCATCTTGTTGTGCAATAGCACCTTGGTTACAGTTGCTATACATCCTGCCTCCACCCCTAGGGTGTTTTGAAGGGCTGCCCGGGTCAATACTTCCTGCCCGGTTTTCCAAATAAGGAAAACCGGGCGGGATTAGCTTGATTGACGCAGCGATCGGCCAATCGGCGTTTGCGTCACCATAGCTCCGCCCCATGACGTCACTGGCCCACCCACCGACGTCATGGGCCCCGCCCCCCTGTCCAGGTTCAGCTACCGCAAAAGGTGGCAACCCTATCCATCCCGCTGCAAGGGCTTACCCCTGAGAAAGAGTGTTTCAGCTGTGGTATCACACCACTTAAAGTTGCAGTACACTGACACCGTTAAAATCAGTTTATTATAGCACTACAATAAAAAAAAGTCCCCCCCCCCCCAATGAAGGATCGGGGAAAGGAGGTTGTAGGCATGCAGGGTTATGAATGTGTTAATTTTCTTTTCCTGAATAGTCAAGCTGCAGCATTTAATCCAAGGCAGTGTGTTCAGCAACTCTCCATTTTTATGCAACTGTGAAGGAGACCTGTGATAAAATGCCTCAGTCATTTTGTCTAAACTGTTAAGCTAGCCATATTTAAGAAAAAAAAGCCGTTTACTACTAAATGTTATGAGAACATATGATTCATGCCGGCATTGGGCCGTTTCCAATGGCAGAAACTTTATTAAACCCTGCCTGAACCCTGACATGCTTGCAGGTTGTAATCAGAGAAGGGCACAGAGAATATTACTGCATCTCTGGCAGGCTTGTAGAAGAGTGCAGATATGGGCTGTCACTGGCATACCACCATGTTCCCTTTTTAAAGGCGCACAAATCAATAGGACAAAGACAATTCTATTTTTTCCCGTTCCTCCACAGCCATTATTTTTAGCTTTGGAGGGAACATAAATTGATATTTGAGATAAGAGCATGGTGCAGGACAGGCCCTTCTGTAGATTTATTACATTTGCTTTTTTTCTTATTAGCTCAGAAGTGAATCCTCCTCTCTAATATATAGAAAATTAAGCTGCAGACATTGAGCAAAAAAATCATAATATATTATTGTGATGATCACATTTCAGAAAATAATGTGTAGATTTTCCTGCTTGGAGTTTTTTAGGCAGGAGTCAAAATGAGCACTATTTCTTTGTGACCTTGGACAGATTCCCTTTTTCTCCTGGATCGCTAGAGGTACAAATCACTTGACACATAAAGGAAAATTTACACTTAGATGTAATAATAATGCAATCAAGAAATTACATTTTGCTGACAACATTTCATTTTTTTATATATTTGTTCTTGCAACAGGGAAATGAGCATAGGCTTAGATGCTCATTGAAATTCATAAATATGTTTATAAGGGGTCACTGGTACATCTGTAGACATTATCAGGTCTGAATTTACATTCTATGCCACCCTAGGCCATTTTTGTAGTGAACCCTCCCTTACCTACATTTCTTAACACTATCCAGAAAGGTTTTTACAAACACCAGCTGGGATATGATATTATAACAGATTTTACAACAAAGGAAAAATATATATCAGATATTCAGCAGGTATACCTTTCCACTGATTGGTTAAGCCCATGCTCAGGCTTAAAGGAACAGTAACACTAAAAACTGAAAATGTATCAAGGTATTATTTGACCATTTTGTCTGCTTCAGTGTTTATAAAACTCAGATTCCCAGGTGCATGTAAGCCCTGAAATTATCACTTGCCTTGGTATTTCCAGGGCTCATTTTGTTTGTTGAGTCTACAGGAACCTGTAATTGATCAAGCAGTTGCAAGTTTTACTCCCATAATGATTAATGACTTGCAAAGCTGACTGGCTCACTATTTTTATGCTAGAGCAAATAAAGCAAATACTCTAAAATGCTGTGTAACAAGGTGTAAGCCGTCATTTGAAGGTGGGTGAGAGGTCAGCCCGAACCTGACTGACCCATGGGTATCGAGCCGGCCTGCACACCACTACTACACTGCTGATATGAGGTGAGTTGAGAAACTTGACTCAGGCAGCAGAAGCCCACTGGTTACTAGGGGCGACAAAAAGCCTCTCCTGGTAACTGAAAGAAACAAAATTCAGATTTTTTAATGTGACTAGCGATGTGGCCCCCTCAACCCACTCTGGTGCTCGGAAGGTAATCGCTGGGTGAGAGGGGGGTCAGCATTCAAAAGGACTACCTGAGGGCAGCAAAGACCCCTGAAAATCCCCTGTACACAGACATACCTTGGCACACTATTTAGAGTATTTTTTAATACACCGCCAAATGTATCTCTATTTTGCCTTAGTCTTCAGGATGAAGAATTGACCCAATTCAGAAATATGTAACAAAATCCACTTTTACTGTACTTCTGTCATATGATAAAGTATGATTTTCCTTTCCTGAAATATTTTGTAGCCAGAAACCAACAAAAGAAAAAAGTCATTCTTAGGTGCTTAATTGCACAGAGATTAACGATTGATCGTGAGCTTTCTACTTCCAATAGAGCAGGGAGGGCCAAGTACTCCTGACAAACAATCAATGAGTGGATAATCACTTCTGATCTCCTCTTCTCCATCCACACTTAACGGCAATAGAGTGCAGAAGTCAGAAATCTTTATAAGTGCTGTTTTTAAATTAAGCAGAAACCCGACATTGACATATTTGTTAATACCTTCAAACCCAATGATAGAGTTGAATGGTTTGCAGACCATATTGTTTGATATGTCCAATTGTATTGTATTGTATCAAAGATACATCCTTAAGTGTTTTTTCCCAAATCATTATATAATCCACTTACATACTGTAGTGCTCAGGTTTTGGCCTCCAGTTCTGCTTTATCAGTCGGTTTGTGAAGATTCTCATTCATCCAGGTCATGGTATATCTGTAGAAATAAGTCAATTCAACTGGACTTGCTGTGTTTTTTTTCTTGAAGAAGTTTCACCAGTCAACCAACTGCCTCTTTCAGTTCAGAATAACTTGTAATAAAAACTTCTTTTCAGTCATTTTTAAATAATAAAATTTTAAGTATTTTAAGCGTATATATTTTCTCAAAACATAATTTTTCCATTTAAGGGACAAAAATCTATTTTGAAAATGTTTTTAAGGAAAATAAGAAAAGAATGAAACTGCATAAATACAAGCCAAGTTCAAAAGGCCAATGTGCATTGTGAATAGTGGTCTGGTTTGCATTTCTCTGCAGCTACAAATGTTATGTTGAGATAATCTGGTCAAGATACTAATTATTTCAGGCACGCCGGAACTGAGTTCTGCTGATTGCAAAGAACTTGAGACCAAGCTGAAGGAGAGAGAAGAATTTCTGCTACCTATCTACCACCAAGTGGCTGTTCAGTTTGCAGACTTGCATGACACCCCAGGCAGAATGCAGGAAAAGGGAGTTATTACAGTAAGTTTTGTATGCATCCATCTAACCAGATCCAAAACCTGTTTCCCCTTTTCCATATTAGAGAAGACCTTACAATCTGGACAATCGTGCGAAACATAGGTCAGTTGGTTGTCCATAAAAATACTAGAGGATTAGACAGAAAAATAAAGGTTGCACTAGTTCTGTCACCAATTTTTTATATTTTCTTTTAATTATTTTAATAGCAGTAGAGTAAGTACTTCAGTACCCCTGTCTACATCATACTAACAGTTAATAAAAGCTAAAAATAATAAATAATAATAATATCAAATAATAAATCCAAAATGCAAACTTTATATTTTGAGTGTTTTTATTTTATCAGTTGATGTTTGTCACTAGAAAATGAGGATTATTAAAGGCTTTCCTGAGAACAGTGGCCACATTCTATTGAACAAAATAGAATGGAGTTATTTGTGGCAACAGACATAATATCTGAATATGGGTTTTCATGTTAGTTTTTTTTTTCTTCTTCAGGATGTCATTGAGTGGAAAACATCACGCTCATTTTTCTATTGGAGACTAAGGAGACTGCTTTTGGAAAATGTTGCCAAAAAGAAGATTCACAGTGCAAATCCTGAACTTACAGATGGTCAGATACAGGCTATGCTTAGGCGATGGTTTGTGGAAGTAGAAGGAACGGTGAAGGTAAGGAATGTCGTATCATTTGATCTAAGAATGCCTTATTTTTGCCATTGAATTATATGAATAGGCAGGAACAGTTTATAGAGTCAGGTGTTTCTGCCCTTTAAATGTTGTCTGTTTTCCTGCAAGTGGCATTTTGTAAAACTTAAACCCTGCTGATTTTGCGTTGAATACAGATGAATTATGTCATAGTTTGGATCAAGTACAAGGTACAGTTTTAATATTGCAGAGTAGAAGGACTTTTTTTAAAAAAAATTTGGATTATTTGGATAAAATGGAGTCTATGGGAGATGGCCTTTCCATAATTCAGAGCTTTGTGTATAACCGGTACCTGTAATGGTACCTGTACTCAGTGTCGGACTGGCCCACCAGAATACCAGGAAAACTCCCGGTGGGCCAAGGTGTCAGTGGGCCCTCATGCTGCTTTTGGCCTATTTCATGGCCATTCCTTATTTCTACGAGAACAGAGAGGCTAAATAGATGGAATAATTGATTATAGTATGTAAAGTAAACAAACTAGGAGAATAGAGTTTGATTGAGGAGATGAAGAATATTAGTACTGAGAGTGGGCCCCTTGTCTAAGGTTTTATGGTCGGCCCCTGGTCTAAGGTTTTTGGGTTGGCCCCTGGTGTCCCAGTCCGACACTGCCTGTACTTAATGAATGATGGATGAGATTTTTTTCCCAATGAATGGGTGGCAATCTGTGCAATACAATCCTATTTGGTTTATTTAATATTTACATAATTTTTTTAGCAGAGTTAAAGTATTATATCCAGATTACAGAAAGACCCCTTATTCAGAAACTGCCTGGTTCCGAGCATTCTGGATAACAGGTCCTATACCTGTACCAGGATATATTCTTAGTTCTAGTTACGGATTTAGCTAAACCTAGAATCTCTAGACCTTATTATTACTATAAGTAAAAAAATTCAGTTGTGTGTATTTTTCAGCCAGCATTTAGCTAGTGCCATAGTCCCGATATTGCCAGGATGCTGCTGTGTCAGCGAGGAATTGTAACAGAGATAAGTGGGCAATCATGGCTTTGTTGACAGAATGATATATCTTGTCCACACAATCACCCATCAACAATTATCAATTATCTCCCCACCAAAGTCATGATGGTACCTTGGGAATCCTGGCTTCTCTTTTTACATAGAGATATTTTTGTAGTAATGCTGTGCTTCCCAACAGTGGTCATGCAATGTATGCTGATCTATCGTGCAGTAATTGGAAAATATATTCATACACACATACATATGATGTTCATTTACTCTACTCGATTAAGGTAATGACACACATTCTTTATGTGTGCAGAAGCACCCATGTTTGCTATAAAGAGGCTTCATTTAAACACACTTATTCAAATTATCATAAAACGGTAGAATGTTGGCTTGGGTTTGTAAAATATTATGCTTTACTCAGTACGAAAGTCATGCAAAACAGTTCCACTTCTGTGAGTTCATAACTGAACAATACAGATATGGGATCCATTATCCAGAAACCCATTATGCAGAAAGCCATCTCCCATGGATTCCATTTGATACAAATTTTTAAGAATGATTTCCCTTTTCTCTGTAATAATAAAACAGTAGCTTGTACTTGATCTAAATGAAGATATAATTATTGGAAACAAAA
>CM044434.1:62626751-62638067 GCA_024363595.1 Xenopus borealis | reverse complement strand
GCGCTTTGTGTATATCATCCATAATTATGCAGCGTATCTAGGAGAACCAAAATATTAACACCAGCCTAAGAGCCTGCCAAAGAATATACAAACTAAAATGCTACAATCTAAAATGTAAAAAGAAAATCAGTCTCCTTTAACAAATATGCTTCTAGCCTAGTTTTTATTGAAAAAAAAAAAACTAATATATAAGTGTAAAACAAACAGGACATTACAAATATCTGAGCGAATGTACAATACTAGATATAAATAAAGCTAAGTAGGGAAAGTGGATGGAGCAAAAGTAAGTGCAGTAAAGGTAGTGGAACTCACTGGCCTGGAGCTTTGTTTTCAGTCAAACTTGCAATGAGCAGAGGAGACTGGTTTCAATGCTCTTCTTCCTCAAAACTGTCTTGGATGTTGATCTGTTATTGGATACTCATCCTTTCCTTCCTCAGAATGAGGCAATTTATGGAAAACAACAACACTTCCTTAAAGGGGACCTATCATGTAGACATAAAAAAATTATATAATAAACGTCCTCTTCAAACTGAACATGAAACCCCTTTGTATAGTAAAACATCCATATCTGTTATAAAAATTTGCAGATGCCAGACTCTGGAGCAAGATTTTGTGATAATGCAAAGCTTAATAGCATTGTCCACAAAACGGCACCTGCCTGCTTGCTATGCTTAATGATTCCTAGACTGAAGGAAAACACGATTTAGATAATTTATATAGTGTAAGCTAAGTTGTATTGTTCTTAACAAATACAACTGAAAACAATTTGGAATTATTTGGGTGATAGTCCCTCACAGTTTATAAGGGGCCAGGCTTCCAGAATTGTCATTTCTGTATGGGTGCCAAAACAGTCCATAAAGCACTACATAAAAAAACTACTAAGCAAGAACTCTTTATATTTAATTTGCAGCTTCTTCCCTCAAGAAACAACTACATATTGACATATCAGTGAGATGAAGTAAAAACATTCAACATGTAGGAAGCTCCTAATAAAGTTTGCACCTGTTTCTGTACCATGTCAATTCTAACTTTTGTCAGATGCCTTTACTTGTTTATGGTCCAAAAGAGGGTTAATTGTTAATGGGGCAATGAGACTTTTGTGCTACTTAGGAAATAATGGTACCTATTACCATTTTTAGTATCTACTAATTTACCTATCTGCCCATGCAGTGCCACAGTGTACTACAAAATTCTTCTAGGGTCCTTCAGTCAAATACAATCTTTGATACCAAATAAGAATTTATTGTAAATGTCTTCCACATATACAGTTATGTCTCTTTAAGCAATGTAATCATTTTTTGCCCTTTTTAAGAAGCAAATATTTGTTTCAATCGGTTCCACACTGGTTCACCTACTTTAATTTCAGTTTTTACCAACCAATCTGAAACCCAATCTTAAAATACAGGCTCAAAACGCTGCATTAGGTGGATGAATCTGGAAAGAGTAGGAAATAGAGGGGTGTGCAAGCGAGAGAGGGTTTTTTTTTTTTTTCCCATTTTAGTACGGTCTGCATGTGTTTAGGAGCTTGTGTCTTGTTAGCTAATACATTACACCAATCAGGGTAAGTTATCTTAAGCTACAATTAATCTGCTCCCTGGCATATGTTGATAGGAAAGCATCATGCTGTTTCTTAATTAAAAGCAAACGGATTAAAAATGATTAATAACAGTATTAAATATTCACCAAAACTAAAAGCATTTGGATTCCTGGATAAATCTTACTTTGTTCAGGATTTTAAAGCAAGAGTAGTTTTGCTTGAATAGTTCTCCTTTTTTGGTGATTAGTTCATTTTACATGAATTTCTTTAAATACACCTTGTTTATATATTAGTGGATGACTAGTCTGTCACTAGGCTGATATGGCAAAATGCTTTTCTAGTTACCATAATATAATATTTATTACTTATCAGCGTCACATGTCCGTTTCCATGATGAGACTGTAACTAATACATATTTATTAAGTTTGTGTATAACGGAACAGAAAAATATAAGATTTTTAAATAAATCAAAATTCAAAATACTGTGTTATTCACCCACTAGTTCTTTTATGAACCCCAAGCTATTGCTGTAGATTAAACACAAGATAATGCAGTTGCACCACTTCTGGGTATGTCTGGTTTAAATATTAAATAATAATCAAATTAATACAAACCCCTTGAATTCATTGACAGAGAAGGTGAACATAATAGTCCACAGTAAAGAGAGAATTCTATAAATAAACCCATTTTATAACCTTCTGTCTAGAACAGACAATTGTTGTGTTTGTGGACATCAACTCCACGTCATTAGCGAGAAAAACATTTTGGCCGCACATTTTTAAGTTAAGAGTCTTTCCAGATATTGTTGAGCAGCCATGATACTGTTGTCATGTTAGGCTTTTGTATATTCCACTATGGTCAATTTCATTAGGAGACAGTTACTATGATTGTGTTTTTCTTGGAGGAAACTGGGACACAAAGAGGAAGCTTATTCAGAATATATCAACTCCTTGTTGAAAGCCAGCAGTGCTAATTATTGTATCTTATGCAAGTATATATTTTTAGGCAATTGAGACTGTTGAAGCTCTGTAAACTGTTTCTAGTGCGTATTTGGGTTTGTTTTGGGGGTTATTTAGTAATGTACATTTTTTGCTGCGTCCATTTTGACCCAAAACAGATAAAAAGGGTAAAAAAAAAGTTTATTATGCCGCGAAGCTTTTCCAAGTCTGAATGCGAAAATACTCAATTTAAAAACTGCCAAAATCATGTAAAAGTCAATGGCAGATGTCCCCCTTAATAATTTGAAGATATTTTAACACTCATGAAATGTTTTGGGGTTTGATGCTGTTTTTTTCCACTAATACTCAAAGTTTTCATGGTTGTTGGGCGTCAAACAAGAAAAATTCATGTTTTTCTAAAATCAAGTTTTTTTGTTGGTAAGTAAGGGTAAATTGTGGATTCTAGTTTGGTCAGACTTTTTTTTTATTAAAAAAAAAAATCAGAAAATTTTGGATTTTGAAAAATAACTCCCCTAGTGTATTAAGAGTGAATGGTCATAAAAAACACCTTAAAACAATACAGGCATATCCAAACAAACAAACTGAATTTTTACATGTAATTGGAGCAAACTTGCAGGTTGCAGATGAGCCATGCGGCCAGTCCCAAACATAATAAAACTAGACTTGCTACTTAATTTTACTTACATTTGTCTCTGTCATCAAGTCACGTTCTATGATGTTATACTGAAAAAAGTAAATACATTAAGACAAATACAGGTGACGCCACTTTAACTCTGCTGTAGCCTTTGTATAATAGTACTGAGCGTACTGTTATATAGTGTACAAGGTTTTGTAGCTTTCAAACTCTCTAGCTCGCATTTGCAATTGAACATTTATTTTATAGTCTAAAAACACAATAAAAAATAAGTAGCACAGGATAAAGAGCTCGCGGTTATGCATTTATTTTAAATAAAATCTTTGACTTGGAGAATTTCGACAAAATGATGGACCTTAAAGACGGAGGCATTCTGTGCTTTTTGCCATCTGTGTTGCAGAATAACTCTATCCATTCTTCTCTAAACTAGTGTCCCTGGTTTATATCACATATCGGCAAAGCGAGATAATGTATGCAAAGCTCCCAAGACTACACTTTTCTGCATTGCAATAGCTTTATGATGTAGTTAATCATAACGGCTCACTACGGGATTGTACTGTATGAATGGTTAGACATTGCATGCAAATCCGGGCACAAATATTTTCCTAGTTGAGGAGGATTTGCTAGTTGGTATAAACATTGGTTTCCTCTGGCATTAATAAAATGAATACACTTAGGGAGAGATAGCTGAGCTTTCCTAAAAGGTTTCTGCCGCATCATCAGTTATAATGCTTCTGTGCTGTTCGCTTCTGCTTTCCTGAGAATTTGAGACTATCTTGCTTATCCACTCCCTCAAGTGCAAAGAATAAAATAAAATACAGGGAAAGAAAACTCAGAAGTCACACATGTTTTGCAAATCAAAACCACACACTGATTTTTGGGTAAAAAAAATTACTTCCAGTGATACTTCCGTTTGTACCTGCCTAGTCCATATACTACATTTTACTAAAATTGTCTCTGCTCCTCACTCTCAACTGAAATTTTTAGGGCTTTGGAGACTGGAAATTACCGTGTGTTGTTTCATGAAGGTAAGTTTATTTTTATTAGGCAAAGTGTGATTGGAAAGAGGTATATGTCACCAGTAGTGATGTGTGGGCTGGTCTGGGACCTGTGGGTCGGATTGACTTCCACACATATTTTGCAGGTCATTGAGGTGTTCTGGTTGAGATCTTCTTTCACTATTCCCTCCCACAACATTACTGTTATCTGGCAGCCTCCATTTCTAGGCTCAGGCCTACCTCACCCCTTTTCATGACATCAGAGATGAACAGGTCAGGCTTGGGTCTATAAATGGGTGTGAGTTCAGGTCAGGTGCGGATCAATTTCTTCCAGGTCTTTTAGCCTATAAAAAAATGGCAGGTAGTGTTTACTGTATTGAAGCTAGAGAGCAAATATCTATCTTGTTCCTCATTTAATTGTGTTGCATTGCAGTTTTATAAGATGTCGTACTCCTTGATTCAGAGGGCTTGTGTATGTGACCATCCAAACTAAACTATCAAACAAAAAAATATCCTAGTCTATCTCTTTTAGAAGAAATAGGAAAAAAGTTATCCTTTGTTCTCTGAGTGGGTTTTCACTGGGTAATTTTCCTCCTACACTCCAACATCATACAAGCGGATTAATTTGCATCTGGTTAAATTGACCATAGCGTGTATGTGATGGAAATGTTAGACTGTAAGCACAACTGGATTTATCATCTCTGTAAAGCACGTCCAATCACAATAGGTTTATAGGTGTTTAAAGTGGGCTAATACCTGAAATGTGACCATTGATATAGATTCACTTAATCTCTACATGTTGTTTTTCATTACAATACAACTTTTGCCAACTAACAGATTTTTGGGGAGCTGAGCAAAGCAACTTGAGTTTTTGTACACGAGTGTAAAATTTTTTGTCTTCTTTTCCTATATCAAGAGTAAACTTCTGTATTGAAAATAGCATGAGAACATTGTTTCCAATTCCTGCGGCAATAATTAATGCCACTGGTTTTCCTTTTCACTGAGAATGGGGGCTGCTGTCCTCTTTTCTTATGATGTCGTCCATACGTTCAGATTATTACCAAGACAAAATTAACAGCAGTTATTTGAATTAAGAAGATTTGAATTAAATATGACTTTTAAAGCTAAAAGTTGAAGAATTCGGAGAAACTTTAATCAAATCTTCTCAATTCTACAATTTTTAATTAGGGCATTAATGAACTCACCATTGTCTTTATTCTATTGTAATAGACAGTTTTTTGCCAGTAATATATTCCACAAAACTGCACAAGAGCCCCTAAATTAATAATAGTAATTATTTAAATGCTGTTATGAAAGAAAATGAGGCTCTGTTCTGCGCAGAGTCCCCTGTTACTGTATACTTAATTGTCATTTCATTGAGTGGCAGCTTCATTGCTGGGAGCAGCACTACTTGGTTCCTGGATATCAGCAGGGGATCTGTGACTATTATTGACAGGAAGAAATCAGTGTGCAGCAGCGCACCAGTGCTTTCATTATGAAAGGTATACAGTGTATACCCTTTAAACTGAAAAGTACATTTATAGGCGCAGGAAGCAGTTAACCTTAAAATATTGCAATTTCAGTTGCTAATTCCTTCCCATAGATTTGTTTCCATGCCATTCTGTTGGTACATGTACTATAACAGAATTCCTGCTCATAATTGATACCTACTTTCATGAAAGCCTGTACAAATCATATCAGCTAATCAATTGCACTGCTTCAATCCCCCGCCATTGTTCCTTCACATAGATTCAAATTATGTTCCTGAAATCCGAAATCAAGTAATAGAAACATAGAAATATGCCACTAACGATAAATGTTAATTACAGAAGTAATACAGTTAAATCCTGAATAACCACATTTGCAATGCTCTCAAAGTATATAATTGCATTCTGCCTTAGATATTTATTAAATTTTTACACATATTAGGGTTCATTCAATAGCACAGGTACAAAATCAGCTTCAGTACAGTATCCCCTGGCAAACAATCCATTATTAAATTTTAGTGAACAAGTGCAATTAGCTTGATGAAAAGAAGTAAATGATCGGTTCATCTGTGTTATTGCACTGCTAACTCTTTATAACATCCTGCCTGGTCTTGAACCTGTGACCTGAAGGTTGCTATGTAGTCTCCTATTCTGCTGTTCTATACAGACAGACAGATAAGGTCCTAATTCACTGCTATAGGTATCCTTGTATTCCCTGGTAGACAGGTGAACTCAGCTGTTGCTAATCTGGCCATAAGTGCTGCGTAGTGTCCATCAGTCTGGCTTTAAAACCCCCTGCTCTGCACTGGCTCACTGTTGCTATAGGTCAAGCGTGCTAGGTCCTAGGTGCTTTGTTCCCTATGATTGCTGTTCCTTTGACTCCTGCTACGCACTCCTGTTCCTGTGCTCCTGTTGTTCCCATATGATGATCTTCCCGAATTTGTATCTGATTTAAGCCAGATATTGATTTATCAGGGCCGAAAATCCCTATAGGGCATGGAGGTTGTCCATGCCTGAGAGTGCTGCACACACCACCTGCGATGTGAACCTTGTTCCAAGCCTCAATTAGATATTGTCCAGAAAAGGCATCTAGCTATGTATGCCTATCAATGCTGTGCAGCATGGTGGTACAATGGCTAGTGCTACTTTCTCACAGTGCTGAGGTTCTTAGGATTGATTCCAGCCAGGGCACAAGATGCAAAAAGTTTGCATTTTAAGCTTGGGTTAGTTTTTTTTCTGTGGTTTCCTCCCACACTCCAAAACCATAAAAGTCAGAGCTTCTCATATACAGTAAATGGTCATAGTGTGTGAATGTAAGAGAGATTGTAAAGGGGAAGGGACTGATGTGAATGATGTACAGTCTTTATGAAGTGCTGAATAATATGTCAGAGCTACTGTATATTAATAAAGAATAATTATATAATACCTTACTACAGTCTCAGGCAAACATAAAAAATAGATGCCTTACATACTGTATATGAAGCACTGTGAAATATGCTGGCACTATATAATAAAAGAAATGTTAATAATACGCACCAAAATGCATAAAAAACTATAAAAAGTAAAAAGGGAGATGCCACAAACTACTATAAGAAATGACTATACTGACTCTTAATTATAAATAACAGATTTTGGTTAATTCTGGCTAATTGAAAATTATATTATAAATAAAAAAAAATCTGTTAATATTTAACAGCAAATAACCTCTGCCAACACAGAAGACATGTGGGTGTACTGTATATTCTTATTGCCTCCACAATATAATTTTTTTTTTTTAGCAATTTCAGGAAAGTATCAGCAAATCGTGACTGGGTGGATTTTTGCTGTTACGATGTAGCTGGTTTGTAGGTTCTCTAGCCCCCCCAAAAAAGTACCCTATGGGTTCCCCTATAATATAGCTTATTTAGTAAGATTCCCCACCCATGTGTTTGTATATATCCAAAGCCACACATGCACTAGTTTTTATTACCCAGTACCAAATGTACTGAAATATGTGCCTGACTATTGTTCTATGCAGGAAAGTCAGTGTTGCTTGGATGTTTTTTTAAGCAATAACAGGGAAGGATAGTGCAGTTAAATGACAAGCTTTGTGTTTAATTACCCAGACCAAATTACATAAATATGAATGAACACTAATGGTGTAACCTGGCTTTGTGGGAGACAAACGCAAACTGATTTCTAAATGATTTGTAAAGAAAATGAGGAGTGAGAGGAACTATTAGGTTTTAAACACTCTTAACTCATAATGCATTCATCCATCCGGCAAGATAAAATCTCACACTCCACTATCAGGAATGGCAAAAGTGTATTTGTAATTCTGTAGTTTGCTAGATTAGAATTTGGCTTTATACTACTCATATTTATAAAATACCTTTTAAGAATTTCAAGCAGTCTTCAACACAGATATTTGTATGTAAACTGTTTGCACACTATAGATCTATGTACTAAGGATTTCCAGTAATTAATTTTATTTGAAATTAGAGGGGTCTTTAATTTGTGGATCAAGGAGAAATTAGTGTGTCAAATTTCCTATAGAACCACTGCCAATTGGTCCAACCGGTTCTACAATATCCTACATGAATTAAATCATTCATAAACAAATGTTTTACTTCCTATAGTATTCACATTTACTGAGGGGTTTACTATTTTATGCATTACTGGCAAGTGGGTTAGTATGGGGGGGTGGGTAGAAGGGGTGGATCAAAGGACCCATTGCCCCAAGTTGATAGATGTCAAAGGGCTCTTTGGGCATCCACCCCCAAAACTAGTGGTATTTTGATTACTTTGGTTATCCATTCTGGTGTTTAAGTGGGAGTAATCATTTGTGGGACTGGGGCAAGAATATAAACTGTATATTATTTCAGTATTTTTGTATACTAACTAACTAGAACTAAATTAGTCTGATCAGAGATCCAAACAGTAGTCTAGGGGCTAAGTTACACAGTGGTCAGACTGACATTCTAGAAGTTGGATTTAATTACATAGATCAAAATATCATAATCCAAATAACACTTTTTCACAGCACACCACACTTTTTTAGTAGGTACTTATCTCTTCCCTGGCCACTTCCAGGCCCAATGATCCATGAAAATTATACAGGGAAGAAGCATACCACGGGACATTGGCAACTGTCTTTACCACATTTTATTGCAAAACTTTGACAGAAAGCATCACGGTTTTCTGAGATAAAATGTGATAAAGGAAATTGCCAGTGTCCAGTGGTATGCTTCTTCCCTGTATAATTGTCAAAATATAAAGGGACTAATACAAATATCTGATGTGTAAATGACATGGGAGATATGCCATACAACATGACAGATGGGGCATGCTGCTTCTTCATCTGACAGGATACATTGTGGTGTTGTCTTCTCAGTGAAAAACATTGAATGTGGTCTTAACTAAAGCAAAGGTAGACAAATCATATCTACATACTCCATAACTTCTATGCCCCATCTCTCTCTTATTTTCTTAGGATCCACTCTGCTGTTTTATATTATAAACCCATGCAGTTATTCTCATTTTATAACTTTATGGTGTGCTCTCTGTACTAGAAATAACAAAATTCTGATTTGAAAATCTGAATTTTATCTCTTTAAGTTACCAGCGGCTGCTTTTTGCCTCCCCTGGTAACCAGCTGTGCACAACTGAATGGGTAGGGACGTAAGTGGCTGGAGGGCAGATGCCTATGCACCTCCCTACTTCTGCCTCATTTAAATTAAGTGCTGTCTAACATAGGCCGTATCAATTCTACGCACAGTCTAGGGGCAGTCCGCAGGTCTGATTGCACCGTATACATGCCTTCCACCCAAAAAAAGGGATCATTCAATGTATCGGGTGTTGCTAAGCAATTATGAAAAAGAAACAAATGTATATGACTATGTCAAGCAGCATCTATCAAAAGTTTATGTCATTGGTGTCTTGGTCAGTACACACAAACATAATAATATACCCATTATTGTTGCATGGTAATATAGATAATACAAAGTAGTGAAAGACTCCGTAAAGGTATAGTACTTGTATCAGAACATGAAAACTGAGGGATTCCAATGTAGAGGAGTGAAGCAGTGTGAAATATGATTGATATAAATATGGTGCAATAAAAGTGACCATAGAAGCAACCACTACCATCATTCCTGTTACTGTTGGTCGCTTGTTTTCAATACTGATGTGTTGGAACTGAATCATCAGATATCCAGATAGAAAAAATAGAAGTCTATAGGTCACCTGATCAAGATTTTTCTAGTAGTCTTGATCAACGAGCCGAACGATATCCAATTCTTCTGCCTTACACACTGAATATTGTACAAAACTTCTATGGCTACCTTTAGGCTGAAAAACTTATAAAACCCAAGGTGTAAAAGACTAGAGAGTGACAAAATGTTCCCCTTATTATAGATGTGTAGCTTTCTGTAAAGTATACTGTATATATGTATATATTTACTTTGTTGTACTGGTCCTTTAAACCCAGGCCTAAAGTAGGGGGTCTTGGTTATCTAAAATATTTACATTACTTTTGTTGTAACATTTGTGCTTGTTCTTTGTTATTGCTTCTTATATTATAAAAAAGTTTCTTTGTTTAAGCCTTTTATTGTGGTGTTTTAATAGCCACATTTATGCTAGATATGTTCATCGAAAAATGTAAAACAAAAGTATAAAAATATCATCCTTTAATGGGTATGGGAATTTTGTCATTTAGTGAAATGTTAATGTAGAAAGGTTTAAGAAAAATTAGAAACATTTTAGGAATGTTTTTTTCTGCTTTCTATATTCTAAAATATGTGTTCGTTTGATGAATTTGGGGGGTGTTGATAGCCTATGTAAACATACAAATCTGTCATGTCTAGAGCCTTTGGGAATTTACATGCAAAGATCACTTATAACCTTAAGCAGTTGATTTGATTCGAGAGAGTTTATTCAGTAATGGCATACAGTAGGCTTATCCATTGTGTTTGAGCAGATAGTAGTAAACTCAAGCAGAGCCTAAAAACAATTTCAGCGCTGTCAGCCATTCATTAGTGATTCTGAGTGTATCTATAAAGAGATATTCCTTGTGTTCCAGGCCTACCTGTGGGACAATAATAAGGATGTGGTTGAGTGGCTGGAGAAGCAGCTGGCAGAAGAAGAAGGTACTCGCTCTGTGGTCGATGAAAACATCAAGTACATCTCCAGAGATTATATCCTTAAACAAATCCGCAGGTAATATTAGTACAGCTGTTATCACATTTACACAAAACGAGGAAATACGTGGGATGGGCACAAGGTTTAACCATAGCCAATGGATAACAAGGGTGCATGGTTGGGATAATGTTGTGTTATGGCTCATACCATATTGTTTTAGTCTTTAAAAAAACGCTGTATTATATCATATCTACTGTCACATCAAGAGGTCAGGGAATGTTTTCAGGATTTTTGTTCATATTTATTAATAATTACAGGGCAATTTTATAGAACAGAAACAAAATGTTGACTAAAGTTGTACGACTTTTTTAACCTCAGAAAAATTTACTTTAAAGTAAACTCCTATTGCTGTCAAAAGAACAGCAGTATTCTACATTTCTAAACAGACCAGATTATCAAGTGGACACTACATTTTCATTACAGGTGTGGGATCTGTTATCCAGAAACCCATTATCCAGAAAGTGACAAATTACAGAAAAATTGTCTCCCATAGACTATTTCTTTGTAATAATAAAACAGTATT
>CM044434.1:62603402-62614233 GCA_024363595.1 Xenopus borealis | reverse complement strand
TTTTTTTTATATATTTTTTTTTAATTGAAAGTAAAAAGCATATTGCAGTTTACAGGAATAGCAGATGCTGGGCACCCCAGACCGCTTATATAGGTTGAAGATAAGTTTACACATATTCCTGATAGGTAGAGCTTATGATATAAAGCAAGGCAGTACAATTACTAGTCAAATAAGGGGGGGAGGTTAAAAGGAAACTTAAGGGGAAATAGAATATATTTAATTTTTAAACTGTCGAATTCAGTTCTTTCCAATGAGGTTTTAAGGATAAATAACTCAATGCAAGTCTGTGGGAAACTTGTTAGATGAATTGTTGCAAATCTCAAATACTTTTTCTTTTATGAGCACTTGTGACATTATTGAATCTCTCCTGTCTATTAATAACAGAAATATCCATTCTCTTTATTAATTTAATATATTGACTCTACTAATGGATTTGATAAACGTTAGTCTTTAGTTCTTATAAATAAACCAAGCCTAGACAGTACGACTTCATAACCCAAACCTTCGCCTCACTAAATTTAGTTTTGCATTTCACTGTGAACTGAGGGCCATAAATTGCACAGGATTACATAAACTTGCTAGGGCTCTGTAGGCAAATGCAGAATCATTTCCACCCTAGAATTTAAATCTGCAATTTCTGCAATTTACAGGTACTTCTTAAATCTACTCCACCAAGCTTTAGTGTAATCTGAGCAGCACATTCATTTAGAACCTTGAAGGGCAAGTTCACCTTTAAAGGAAAAGTAAATGTTTTTCTTTCTGTAAATTTGCTCTAAACAGCCCCCCAGATTAATGTACCTTAGTCCCTGCTGCAAGTCTGCTCTGGTTTCTGTGTTATCAGCAGCTTGTTTCCCCTTCTTCCTGGTGCAGAGTGAAACAAGCTTCTGATAACACAGAAACCAGAGCAGACTTGCAGCAGGGACTAAGGTACATTAATCTGGGGGGCTGTTTAGAGCAAATTTACAGATAGAAAAAAAAAAGGTTTACTTGTTCTTTAAATTAACTTTTACATTGTTATAGAATATCCTATTTCTAGAAACTTTGCAGTTGGGTTTCCTTGTTTTATTTTTAATTATCTGCCTTCTTCTACTACTTTCAAATGGGGGTCACTGACTCCAGCAGCAAAAAACGATTACTCAAAATAGTGTTATCATTGTTACCTTTTATTGCTTATCTTTCTACTCTATCCCCTCTTATTCATATAGCAGTCTCTCTCCTAGCAACAGAATAGCTGCTGGAGTGCTGCTGAACAAAAAGCTAAATAATTGCAAACAACACCACAAATGAACTGATTGCAAATTGTCTCAGAATATCAATGTTAATGGCATACTAAACATTTATATAAAGATGAAGAACCCCTTAAAATATTGTTCAGATTCTCATCTTGCCCAGAGAAAAGAGTAAGCTCATGTTCCCAAGGATTTTATGGATTCTGTTACTGCACAAACCCAGATATGTAGCTTTTAAAGGGATCCTGTTATGGGAAAAAAAAATTCAAAATGCAACAGTTAATAGTGCTGTTCCAGAAGAATTCTGCACTGAAATCAATTTCTTAAAAGATCAAACTGATTTTTTTATATTTAATTTTGAAATCTGACATGGGGGCTAGACATTTTGTCAATTTCCCAGCTGACCCAAGTCATGTGACTTGTGCTCTGATAAACTTCAATCACTCTTTACTGCTGTACTGCAAGTTGGAGTGATATCACCCGCTCCCTTTCCCCCACCCAGCAGCCTAACAACAGAACAATGGGAAGGTAACCAGATAAAAGCTCCCTAATACAAGATAACAGCTGCCTGGTAGATCTAAGAACAGCACTCAATAGTAAAACCGATGTCCCACTGCGTACTATTCAGTTACATTGAGAAGGAAAAACAACAGCCTGCCAGAAAGCAGTTCCCTCCTAAAGTGCTGGCACACGTGACATGACCAGGGGCAGCTGGGAAATTGACAAAATGCTAGCCCCATATCAGATTTCAAAACTGAATATAAAAAAATCTGTTTGCTCTTTTGAGAAATGGGTTTCAGTGCAGAAGTCTATTGGAGCAGCACTATTAACTGAATTTTTTTTTCCCATGACAGGATCCCTTTAAGACTTTCTTCTGTAGATTAAGTTAGGAATTATGTGATCCTTCAAAATATCTTCCCTGTTAACAAACCTCAAAATATCTTCCCTGCTATAGATATGACACCTAGGTCTAGATTCCAGATTGAGCCCCATATTCATATTTTTTTTAATACGGGGAATGAAATCATCTTCCATCGTATATAGTCTAGGTTGATCTATACCTTTGCATCATGTTTTATTGATTAATTTTGTTTTTAGTCTGTTATTAATTATTGACTGTTAATTCCCTGGATCACTGGAGAAAACACAAGCATCACAATATGGCAGTGGTTATAGCTAATGGAGTAGATTTAAAGGAACAATAACACCAAAAAGTATTTTAAGGTAATTCAAATATAATGTACAGATGCAGCCACTTGCATTTGTGTGTTAAATGCGTCATGACTCAGGGGTAATTGAAGAAACTGTGTTATCTAAAGTTATCTAACTCATTTAATGCATTTAAGCTTTTCATTAGCATACTAAAGCACCATTGTATTCAATGGTGAACTCTTAAATTGGATGGGATGCTGACACAATATTCTGTGCTAAGTGGGATAAATGGGATATATGAGTTGTTATTCTGTGTCAAACACACAATCCAAAGTGGCTTCATCTGTACTGCTGCGACTGGTATGTTTGCTTCAAAAACTCTACAATAGTTTATACAAAATAAGCTGCTGTGTAGACATGGGGGCAGCCACATGATAAAGAGCTTGTGGTGTTGAAATAAATCACTTTGTAGCAGTTAAGCTCCCCATAGATGCAAAGATCTTTCTCTGACGAACGACCGATCTTAGCGAAGTCCGACCAATCTGTCAAATTATCGTGCGGTTAGCGGGATTCGAACGATCGTACATCTTACGATTTTTCGTCCATCGGTCTGAAGATTGATCGGCCAGGTTATAAAATCTTTCTCAATCCCCATGCACTCGATCTATGTTTGCAGGGCCAAGCAGACAGCGACCCGCATTATACGCAATTGTTGGGGGCAGCGTTTCAAAGCTGAAACAACACAGCAGCTAACAGATAAGCTCTTCAGTATAAAATGGGATTCTTCAGAACTTATCTGTTATCCATTGTGTATCCTGTGCTTGAATGGCTGCCCCCATGGCTACACAGCAGCTTGCTTGTATAAACTATAATTGTGTTTCTGAAGCAAATGCCAACTATAAGTTGTATTGTCATTATACACTTTTCTTTCTTAGTGTTACTGTACCTTTAATAAAGTTGTAATGGCCTTTTCATGCACTGTTTTATGTTTCTATAACTATAAATGTGGCTGGAAAATCATTGATACTCTGTAGAAGAATGTCCTGCTTGATGGTGGCCTAACAGTGTCTCGGAACTAAACTAGGAACCGCACAACTCTTTCAATGCATTTTTCAAACTCCCTCTGTATCTGTAAGCTACTACTCAAAAATTAAACTGCAGCCACATCTGCAAAAATATAGGCCAAACAACAACTTCTGCTAATATGTGATTTGTCAGTTAATCCAGGCTGGGGAGAAGAGCACTGACCAAAGCAAGTGCTGATCTTGCCAGTGTTATTTGTACACAATCTCAGTAACCAAAATGTGCTGCTGAAAACAATGCTGTGTTTTTTAATATCTTCTGCTGTGATTCTAATAATATCCTTTGTTGTTAACTGGCTAACTTAGTCATGTAATATCATTTGTTTTTGTTTTGGTTTTTTTTCAGAAAAGAGAAGAAATGAGAGCATTTCATTATTATAAGACTTATTTAATGTTCCCGGAATTTCATTTAATGAAAGTACATATGAAATGACAAATACATACATGAATTTTTCCATGTGTTGTTTCTTGTCTCTACCATGTCAGCACTAAATTAAAGGACGCTCCACATGTTTGAAATATATCAAATCCATCTCTCCACGGAGTATTAAATACAATTTATTTTCATTTGCTCAGGTGAATGCCTCTCTCACCGGTGGTTTTGTGCCTTGCTGCCACTCACCAGCACTGGTAACCCCAGCAACAGGGAAATAAAAATTCATCTAATAGCCTGGAGAGGGAAGAGAGATCTATTACTTCATGCACATATTCACCTACCAGCATTTATCACTGATATTTTAAAAGGCATTTTTAAATGGAATGTGAAGGGGTTTTTTTTTTCTCGCAGTAATGTGCTAACCACTGAGCTTCCATTTTGTAAGGGTAATGGAGGTAAGGAGATATTAAGAAGAGAGATAATCATAGAGAAGAAGGGGGGGGGGGTTACATTTTGTACATAAAAGCCTGAATATTAAACAGAGGCAAAGTTACTGAGGCAGAAACAGTGTAAACGATTTATTGACTCTCATTTGATCATCATTGTAAAGAAATGCATAATTAGATCTGGAGAAATGCTTTCAGATAAGCACCGACTTGGTCAGAAATGAGGTCAGGCGTGAGGATGTCCTCCTGTCTCTCCACAAGAGCCTTAGATTGTGTGAGTGTCTCTTAAGGTGGCCATAGACAGCAGAGCTCAGGCAGCACAGAGCGGCCGGTTACAAGGGGTGTCAAAAAGCCGCCTCTTTTGCGCTCAGTGCACTAGGGATACTGCCCCCTAGGGGGGGGCGGCATCAGGACTGCTGCCTCAGACAGGGAGATCCGCTCGTTTGGCGATATCGCTAAACAAGCGGATCTCTCCCCGATATGCCCACACTGAAGTGGGCGATATCGGCTGATCCGATCATGGGCCCTAGGCCCCAACGATCTGATCATAATGGAGGCGATACGGGTGGTCGGATCGCGGGACCGCATACACGCAGATGCGCCTGCAATCTGACTGGGTTTTTTTACCTGGGTTTTTGGCCAGATATCGATGGAGGAAGCCCGTCGAATGGCCCCACACACAGGCCAATAAGCTGCCGACTTGGTCTGTTGGCAGCTTTTATCAGCCTTTAGCCTGACACAGCTTCAGCCCAGCAGAAGGGTTTCCCTTTATTAGAATGTATCAAGGAACTAAAGAATATTTCCAAATGCTTTCTAAATCAATACAGGTATGGGATCCATTATCTGCAAACCTATTACCAAGAAAGATCTGACTTGTAGAAGGCCATCTTGAGGAGACTCCATTTTATACAAATAATCCAAATTTTAAAAATAATAATAAACCAGTACCAAAACTAATTATGAATCCTTATTGGAAACAAAACCAGTCTATTGGGTTTATTTAATGTATACATGATTTACTAGTAGACTTAAGATATGAAGATCCAAATACGGAAAGAGGAAAAAAATTAGAACGTAATTTTTATTCGAATTCGGATTTCATAGGCACACAAACCTCATTTGGAAAGGCTAAAGAATACAACTTAAGATGCTTTAGAAATACATTTCATAAATTGTTATATAAAATGACCAAGCTTCATTTGGGCTTTTTCTTAATGAAACACATGCGCCAAAAGTCACAAAGTTTCTGATTTCACTTTTCAGAAACTTCGTCACTTTCGGCACATGCACAGTAGATCTGTGCCGGCAAATGCCTCCTACTGCGCATGCGCCAGAAGACACAGATGGATCGAGGAAGAAGACCGTTTGGGGGAAGATGGCACCTGTGAACTCCACTGGAGAGGACCTAGAAGAAGGGGTAAGTAACAAGTTAGGGGCATTGCCCTGGGGGAGAGGTAGGCCGGGGGGAGGGGCCTACCCAGGGCTGGGGGGAGTTTTGCGCCAAGGGGGTTGAATTCCCCTTTAACAACATGGGATACTGCACTTGACCAAACATTGTGCCTTTTATTCCATATGAGGGCAACTGTCTGCCATGGAGGGGACTGGCATGTTTAAGGCATATTTTAGGTGATTTAAAATGTATGTGATTTTAGAACAGCTGCAGAAAATTTGTATATCTAGAAATAATTTACAAAACAATAAAAAAAATTGCTGGTGTTAAATATCATTTAGAGCAGTGCGTTTTGAGCTAGTAGTACATAGATGCACTAGGTTATCTGGAAATAATAGTAAAACAAATGGTATTGTGTGTAAGGAAAACTCTGCTCAGACCTGTTACAATAGTTAGTTAAATGTATCATCACTCATGTTAATTAGCAAAATATGTAATGCAATAATAGATAATGTGCAATGCACCAGCCCAGGAATTTACAATGGCTGCATTACTAATGGCGGACTCCATCATTTCTTGTTACTAATTGTCACTTTGTAAAAATAGATCATTCAAGAAAAACAATAGTAAGTTAAAAAGACACAGGGCCATCAAGTTCAACCTTTTAACCTTTTTTTTTTTTTTTACCTGCCTAACTGCTAGTTGATCCATAGGAAGTAAAAAAAAACCCATCTGAAGTCTCTCTAATTTGCTTCAGAGGGGGAAAAATTCCTTCCTGACTCCAAAATGGCAGTCGGACCAGCCCCATGATCAACTTGTACTATGAGCTATCTTCCATAGCCCTGTATTCCCTCACTTGCTAAAAAGCCACCCAACCCCTTCTTAAAGCTATCTAATGTATCAGCATGTACAACAGTTTCAGGGAGAGAATTCCACATCTTCACAGCTCTCACTGTAAAAAAATTTTTTAAAAAAATATTTAGGTGGAACTTCTTTTCTTCTAATCGGAATGGGTGACCTTGTGTCAGCTGGAAAGACCTACTGGTGAATAAAGCATTAGAGAGATTATTATATGATCCCCTTATATATTTATACATAGTTATCATATCACCCTTTAAGCTTCTCTTCTCCAGCGTGAACATCCCCAATTTGGCCAGTCTTTCCTCATAGCTAAGGTTTTCCATACCTTTTACCAGCTTAGTTGCCCTTCTCTGTACCCTCTCTAATACAATAATGTCCTGTTTGAATGAGGGAGACCAAAACTGTATGGCATATTCTAGATGTGGCCTTACAAGTGCTCTATAAAGTGGAAGAATGACCCCCTCCTCCTGTGACTCTATGCCCCTTTTAATACAGCTCAGACCTTATTTGCACTTTATGCTGCTGACTGGCATTGCTTGCTACAGCCACGTTTATCATCTACAAGGACTCCAAGGTTCTTTTCCATAATGGATTTGCCTAGTGCAGTCCCATTAAGGGTATAAGTGGCTAAGATATTTTACATCCCAGGTGCATGACTTTACATTTATCAACATTGAATCCCATTTGCCACTTAGTTGCCTAAGTTGCCAATTTGTCAAGATCCTGTTGCAAGGATGCCACATCCTGGATGGAATTAATTGGGCTGGATAGTTTTGTGTCATCTGCAAACACTGATACATTACGTACAATTCCCTCCCCTAAGTTAAATAAAAGTGGACCCAATACCAAGCCCTGAGGGACCCCACTAAGAACCTTACTCCAAATAGAAAATGTACCATTAACAACCACCCTCTGTACCCGATCCTGTAGCCAGTTTCCTATCCATGTGCAAACGACTTCATTAAGACCAACAGACCTTAGTTTAGAAAGCAGTCGTTTGTGGGGAACGGTAAAGAAGAGAGACTTTCAGTGACAATTTGTCATAAACCATTTTGTCCTAGTACTAATTTCTGTATCATCATGTTTTTGTATATTTTATATTAATCCAATAGGATATGCAGTTCTTTCTGCATTTACTTTAGTGTAAAGGCACACCAAACCTTTTAATCAAGTTGTAATAGTGTTTTTGTTACTTTTAACAAAGTTTACCAAATGTAATCACAATTTTGTTTTTGCATACATTATATCCAGTTACATCCAGTTACATCCAGTATACATTTATATAAAGTTAATCAAGGTAGTACAGGTATAGGACCTGTTATCCAGAATGCTTGGGACCTGGGCTTTTTTCTGTAATTTGGATCTTCATACCTTAAGTCTACTAGAAAATCATGTAAACATTAAATAAACCCAGTAGGCTGGTTTTGCTTCCAATAAGGATTAATTATATCTTAGTTTGGAGCAAGTACAAGATACTGGTTTATTATTACAGAGAAAAAGGAAATACTTTTTAAAAATCTGGATTATTTGGATAAAATGGAGTCACAGGGAGACAGACTTCCTGTAATTTGGGGCTTTCTGGATAATGGATTGCCAGATAATGGATCCTATACCTGTATTGCATTTTGGCACTGATTTATTATTACTTAAGGGTCAGGATTTTGTATATCAATGTTAAAAAAATTATGGAACATCTGCTATTCAAAATCAGGCTTTTGAAAAAAAATAAAATAAATAAACTTGTGAAAAAAAAGAAACATGGGAAGTAAAAGCAAAAAAAAAGTTATTGTGATAAAGGAACTAATTGATACACCCGATTGTAGTAGATGTCCTGGAATTCACTACATTCAGGGTGCTTATAGCGCTAGGGTGTATTACATTAGTAGGTGCACTTACAGGCAATTTATCTGAACAGGCTAAACAGGTGCAGTGGTGCAAATACACAAGTAACATATATTTTGCATACAATATCAGAATCTTTAGTGGTTTTAAAATCATGAGTAAATAGTTGTCACTTGCCACATAAAGGATTTTTCTTTTCCGCAAAGCATGTGGTTGGGACACTACTGTAATTTTGGCATTTGCTCTCCGGAATTAAACAGGTTTGTTCTAGGCCTTAAAGTAATGGATTCGGCCATTCACTGATCCATTATTGTGAAGTGTAAGAAATGCTCAGAAAACCCAGAAGCCTAATTATCAGTACTTATTTCATTAGGAATGGCATTGAAGTGCCTGAAAACAAAAGTGAACATAAATGAGGGGGTGTATAAATGACACATCTGGCAGCATGATGGTTCCAAACAGCAAACACTTAGAATTTATATATAAAGCACAAGTGGGAGGGGGAAACACTCAGACTGCACCAAACTGTTTCATTTTAAGCAGAACACTTGTTCTAATACGTCGAAAGGATGAATTAAGCTTTAAAGCTTTCAAAAGCTAAAGATCAAAGTGGACGCTTTTAATTTAAGCCTTTTGTTGCATGTAGAGTCCAAAGAGGGATGAGAGAACAAACTCGAGCTTTGTAGCTGTTTGTGTTGTGTGTTATTCTCCCGATCTGAGCCACAAAACAGGTCAGCTGAATAACAGATCAATCTCACCACAAATATTTAAAAACAAATTGAATTGCACACCCAATACCCATCACAATTAGACTAGGCACAATAACTAAATTAGCAATTCAGCAATATAATTGGAAATGCGATTCTGCTTGTTCTGCCACTATCCCTCGGGGCTTTATCCCATCTATAGTAGAAGGATGGAGGGGAGAGAAACTCAGCTTCACTAATTCTGCAACTAATTAGACACACATTTGTAAACGAAGTTATTTGTCTGATATTTTTAAATCTCTTCTGGGGAAGAAAAAAAAATGTTCTATTTTATTAGATGTCAGGATTTTATGATTTCAGGTCTTTAAGAAGAGTTTGAAAGAATGATCAATGTGGTAAACCAGAAAGATGACTGTTAAACGCAAATGAATAGATCAATTATTAGCAGAGCCCCCCTTCCCCCCCAGATCTCTGCTTGGAATCAAACACATGCTCTGGGTTAAAGTCTGTTTACATTTGGTGTGAGTAGGAATGGTCAGCATGTGCACTCTAGTGATGGGAGCCTCAACATTCCACCTGCTATAAGCCTATTGGTTTACAAAGGCTGGGAATTATGGCAGCTCAAAGATAACTGCAACATTCTAAGGTAAGGTACTGGTGACAGTTACAGTCAGTTTACCTGCTGATTACCCTGAATGCAAAGGTGCAGGTGAATGTGTATATGGTCTTACACAAAACACATACGTTTAAAATCCCCATCAGCACAGAATGTCAGAAGTTTGTGGGTCAAATATATCAGGCATCTATGTGTGTTGTTATATAATATGTTATTACTAACTGACCCTGGGGCCAATAATTTTGATCTTCTGAAATGTAGCCTGTGTTAGCATGGGGAAATTAAAAAAATAACAAAATATGTATTGCCACTTTTGACACATATACTTCTCATGAAAAGAAACTCAAATATCCCAAGCTTGTCTGCCATGGCACTAAATGCTTTGCACAACTCCCATTATTCTCCTGATAGGTTACTATGGAGGGGGGATGATTTTAATCCAACTTGCAGTACAGCAGCAGTAAAGAGTAAATGATGTTTATCAGGGCACAAGTCACATGGCTGGGGCCACCTGGTAGACTAAGAATGTGTCTAGCCACTTGTCATATTTCAAAATTAAATATTAAAAAATCTGTTTAATCTTTTGAAAAATGGATTTCAACGCAGAATTCTGCTGGAGCTATTAGCTGATGCATTTTGTGAAATATGCTTGATAGAATCCTATTAAAGACTCACAACTTACAAATTAATGGAATACATGGACCTGACTTTTTGTCATAAACATAATAGGGTTGAACGCCTACTAGCACAGCCCAATTAGCCTGCCTGAAGTCCAAATGTGGTCCTCACACAATGGAATTTTAAAACATATTCAAATTATATTGGGCACAGAAGGCTAGTGGTTTTTCCTCCTGCAGTATACACAAGTCAGAAATATGGCCACTTAGTCTGGAGTGGCAGCCAATTCCAGCTCATGTATGGCCAGCCAACTCAAACTATGGCTGCTTGCAACAGAGATCTGCCATCAGTGAGTTGCATTCCACCTGTGTTCTGCTCTTTCATTCTGCAGAGTGAATGCATCTCATTGAAAAGAACAGGCTGTATTTCATCATGAGTTTCCTTAGGACAGAACACATATAAGATCCTCTAGAAAATAAAATGCTTATCTGTAGGAGGTAATAATCTAGAGC
>CM044434.1:62526923-62547140 GCA_024363595.1 Xenopus borealis | reverse complement strand
GGCAAGCTTGTTACTGGCCAGCGGTGGGGAGGTAACAAAAGGGGAGGGTGTAACATCAAATGGGCGAGTCGTGACATCAAAGGGGGTGGAGTCCCAGCACGCAATGGGCTGACGATGGTGAGAAAGGTAAGCTTTCATTGGTTTGGGGGCAGGCCTTTTTTAGGAGTATTAAAAATTTCTCGGCAGCTACATTGACGGTAAATTTGTTATACAGGCTACGCCGGTAAAATACAGTAACGGTCAGATGGCAACTCTATTTATAACTGATAACATCGCTAGTCACCGTTTATAAGGCTATAAGTAACAGGATATTCATGGCTTTTGTGTATTATAAGCAGATAACTATGGCTCCCTCGATTTTGTTTTACTAAGTGAATAAACTAAAATGAATGTAACCCTTTTTGTAAATAGGACGTTATCCTACTCATCACTACCATGCTTATAGATCAAATGACAAATATTTTCCATGTATGTAATTGTGTGTAATCAAACCAAATAATATTCCATATCAGTTTTCTGCTGAATCAAACTATGAAGTAAGGCCTTTCTAGACAGAAAGGGAAAATAAAGAACATCTCAAAACATTTTCAGTGCTGCATGATATATGATGCTAGCAAAAGGAATCTGTGCTATATTGGTTCTGTTTACAGTCCCAATAAAGGTATTCATTTGCAAAGGAAGCACAATACATATGCAAAAAGGAGCCAAATGAATTTAATTTTGCTCTTGAGATAGTGTCTTTTTTGTCCTTTCTGTAATTCCAGCAGAAGGGACCTCTTGCCTCCTGCCTGAGTGCTGCATGCCATCTTTAATGATGATGTATGGCTGTCCTTTTCTGCTGCTCTACTGGGGGGTCAAACATGTAACACTGCCAGGCTGGGTATCAACAATCAAATTATAAACTGTGTCAATCTGAGTTAATGCAAAGCTGTAATCCTCTTTAACAAGAGATCAAATCAGTGCCATGAGTTATGTTCAGTCTGTAATCTGATAAGAAACAGAGCAAGCCTCTAATAAAAGAGTAATGAGAGGCCTTAATGATGCTGTTAAAAGGTAGCACCAGTTAAAATATTGCTCTTGTTCCAATGATTAGATCAATGTTGCATATTTGCAGTTGTCTCACCTGTCAGAATGAGCTTTGCCATCATAGATATAGAATTTTTAAGAAATGTATGCCAGTTAAACTGCTGGAAGCAGAAGACAAGAACACAAAAGCTGGGCAAACATGCAGATTCCTTTTTATACTGCATCTATACTTTATATCTCCATATACAGTATATACCTTAATTACCTTCAAGCTTGACATTTCCTTCCCCCAATTAACCTTCCATGATCACTGCATATCTATTTCACGGCATCCGGCAGATGGCTCTGTTGAAATAGCACTGCTATTTTAATTTTATGCCTCCTCTAAGTCCTCTTTTCCAGTCTCCCTTTGCTGCGGGGTCCTCCTCACCCTGTGGCTTATTCAATTATCAGAATGATTCAGAATATCATTCTATCCTCAAAACAAAGTCCAGCTTCTTGTCTCTTGATTGTTCATAGTTCCTCATCCTGTACTATCAGTGAGGCAGGTGATATATAGACTTAAAAGGTTGAACTTGGATGTGTCTTTTTCCAATCTAACTTAATATGTAGGTTACTACCTGTCCAGGTCTTTACCCATATTCTGAAATAGTCTATTTTATCACCAGCCTGGATAATTAGCTTCAATCTAACATCGCTTTGCTTGTTTCCTTTTGGGTATCTTGCTTGTTCTTCTAGATTTGTCTAGCAACCTTTTTCTTCTACATTATATTAATCTAGTCTTTATCCATTTCTACCAGTTTCCATGTCGCTTATCAGTCTCTCTGTTTTTCTTTTAAGCCTCAGTCCAGTCATTACATTTTTGTAATTGCCTGTCACTTCGTTGTTGTCTCTGCTTTTGCCTGACTGTGCTGTTGACCTTGTAGTCGGACTCTACTGCAAACTTGGGAGACTTCTGACACCCACAGCTGAATCTGCTGTGCCAGATTCTCAGACTTAATATATACTGTACAACATTTACCAGCAGTTGCTGCTAAGTAATGTACAATTTTACTTATTGCTCTATGTCCACATAATTTGACACTGCATAGAACTACCTAGACCAAAGGTAGGGTGGGGATTCTAATTCTATTTAGTATTCTATGTAGGGCACAGACTACACCTCGGAAATTACTATTGTATCCAACTTAGAATCTTTTCATTCTTGTTGGTGGGATATTTGCCTATTTTTTTCTTACTGGTCCCTTTTAATACATCTTGGGTTTTTCTGTCTGTTTAGGATCCATTCACAGATGGGACTGTGTGGTCCATTTAGAAGACTTTAGCTTGGTTCAAGTAGTTTATGATAGCTTTTGAGTTTGTTTAGGTTTATTGTCTTGTTGTATGAGATATGCCCTTTTATTTGCTTCAGCTTCTTTATGGACTGTTACAAATTGGCATCTAGAATCTGATAATATATAGAGGAATCCTCAACATGTACAGAGTTTTCTGTGCCACTGTCTGACACACAGCATCAAACCATAATGGATCCAGCCTGAGTTTAAAAGTTGGCAAATTGTATCCAAAAGGCCTCTTGTCTAAATGTTGGGTGTCAAAGATTATAAACTCTGCAATTGTCAACAGGTGGCAAGTCCTAATGGCTACGGAGGCCTAAAATGTGTTTACAACAAATAAAAGTATATTCAAACTTTTGCCCAAGCCAGAATTCTGATTTCTCTTGTTCTGATGTTTTAAAGTTCATGAGATAAAATTTAGCTGTGCATTAAGAGTTGCAACTGTATTATTTGCCCTTTTGAGGCCCCGGGCCTTCTGTGGCGGAGGCTGTAAAGAAGCCAAGCCTGTTACCAAAAGCGAAGTACCTAGGGATCAGGCAAACGCGTTGTCAAACACAGGCAGAGGTCGGTTTCCGGCAGAAAAGGCTTGGAGGTCAGGAAAGCAGGCAAAAGAGGTCAAAACCAGGAACCTGAACAACCAGGGCTTTAGCAGGAACTGTAGAAACAGAAGCCAGCTTGGGCAACGTGAGGAGGAAGAAGAAGGTATTTAAAGGACCAGGAACCAATCAGGTTATTGTGCCTAAGTGTTTTGGCACGAGCATCCATTTCGACGCGTGTGCCCAATTCAAGGCCTGCATCCATTTTGACGCCGGTGACAATTCCACCGTGCGCGAGGCACGTGACCGATGGGAAGGGTTACAAAAATCCATTGTTTTGCAGGGCATTTTTGTCCCTTTGGTTATATTTGGGCGCTATTAGTCTGCTTCCAAATATAGCAGACTGTTTTTTTTAATCTGCTATCAAAGACAAAAAGAGAACCTAAAATATATAATTATATATAGAGAACAGAATATATAGAATATATATAGAACATTCAAGCATTTATGCATAATGGTCGCTTAGTCTGACCTTTTGCTCTTGTCTAAAACTTAATATTTTCATTTACAAAATACCTGAAAGTTTCCATTAGCAGGTCTTTTTGGAGAAGGTCATGAATAGTTGGTCTATTATATTCAGTGCAGCCTTATATATTGAGTGAGGCTTTTCTTTGACAGTTAGAAAATGACTGACAAAAATGAGAAGAAATAGTAGGAAAAAGAAATATACAGGTATACAGGTATGGGATCCGCACCTCCATTAAAAAAAGTTAAAAAAAGTTTCTCCTTTATTGTTTTGCCATTAGAAAAAATTGTAAGCGCATCACTGCCTGACGCGTTTCAGACTCACCAGTCCTTAATCATAGGCTAAATGATGTATAATTCAAACAACGTTTAAATACATATGATAAAATCACATTACATATTTTGCCCAATTAGAAACAAAAGCACTTAGTACTCAGACACTCCCTCTGAAAATGCATTTAAAGGAAGAGAAAACCTGTAACATATATACTCATTTACAGTTTATATTTCTTTGGGATCAAAATATCTGTATGTCTGTATCAAGACTTCTAGAAAAACTTTCCCCCTAATCAGCATTTAAAGGACCAGTAACATCAAAAAATGAAATTGTTTTAAAGTAATAAAAATACAGTGTTGCCCTGCACTGGTAAAACTGCAGTGTTTGCTTCAGAAACACTACTATTGTTTATATAAATATGCTGTTGTGTAGCCATGGGGGCAGCCATTCAAAGGAGAAAAGGCTCAAGTTACACAGCAGATAGTAGATAAGCTCTGTAGAACAAAATGTTATCTGATATCCATTACTTATCCTGTGCCATATAGCCGTTTTTCAATTTCTGCCATTGCTACTAAGCAGCTTGTTTATATGAACTATAGTAGTGTTTCTGAAGCAAAGAGATCAGTTTTAACAGTGCAGGGCAACACTACATGATATTTTCTTTACTTTAAAACACTTCAATTTTTTGGTGTTACTGTTCCTTTAATGTTGAAACTATTTATAAAAAAAAAAAAATACAAAGCAGTGAATGTCCCATCTTTTATTGAGGCCATCGGGGCTTCTGGTCCTCAAAAATCCAAAATGACTCACGGCACTTAATAATAGTTGACATGTCACCCTTTCTAATTGAAGGGAACACTTTCTCTATTGCTTGCACTTGTTGATATCGTACATTGCAGCAATGGGATCCGTTATCCGAAAAACATGTTATCCAGAAAGTTCAGAATTACAGAATGGATGTCTTCCATAATGATGCCATTATAATCAAATAATCCAAATTTTTTAAAAACTATTTCCTTCATCTCTGTGCTTGTTCCCAACTAAGATATAATTAATCCTTATTGGAAGCAAAACCAGCCTATTGGGTTTATTTAATGTTTACAGGATTTTCTAGTAGACTTAAGATATGAAGATCCAAATTACAATAAAATCCATTATCCAGAAAACCCCAGGTCCTGAGCATTCTAGATAACAGGTCCCATACCTGTGTGTGTGTGTGTGTGTGTGTATGGGATTACTTATTTGGAAACCCATTATCCAAAAAGCTCAGTCCAAGTCCAAGAGTCCACTGCCTTTTTCTGTAGAATAATAAAACATTTAACATAATGCCATAACAAAAATAAATCTATAAAAAAAAAAAAACAATTAAAAAATCCTAATAGTAAATCAACTCTTAGGTTGAAAATATGAGCAACTGTGAATTTACACTTGAAACCTTAGGAGCTCCTTTCTCTGAACTAGCTCTTCAACCAGCAGGGTTGTCCTTGGGCACTCATGGGAGGTTTTGGATAAACCTGGAAGCCAGATGGATGTGTGTGCATGGATACACATAGTGCGCAGAGGTAGAATGCTGCTCAGCAGAGGCAGGCATGTCTGACGCTACTGTAATCACTATTCAGCAGGGCTGCCTAGAATTTCTTTACAGTTGTTATTCATTTGCAGCTCTAAGGAATGAAGCAGCAGAGTATGCACGTTTAGTGCCTTGGCTTCACTGCATCTGACATTCTCAAATATTTAACTGGCACCATTATGTGCAGAAAGGTGTACTTGATTTACCAGGGTACTTTGTGATTCTAGCCACATATTTTTCATATGTGTGGGATACCACATACCTGCAGATACATTACTGCCTACAGAGAACCTGAACAACATTACTTAGCAGAATAAATGGCTAGCACTGCTAGGCCCTGCTTGTGTTTGAATAGGATACTGAAAGCTTAAAAAGGGTGTAAACTTGAATGAAGTGTTATATCCGTCTCTGTTGGATGTTATGACTTACACCTACTATTATAGCCTTCATGAAAGTAGGATCCCTTAAGGTGGAAATAATACTGACAGATGAAAAAAACTAAATAAAAGGGTACTTGGGCACACACAGCATATCTTTGGCAAATATGGAGAATTATAACCTCTACCTACACATCTAATGTGGTCATTTTTGTCTTGTGGACTTTCCTAATAGGGTTTTGAAGAAGAACCTTGAAAGATTATGACAATGTCCCCAACTGGAGATACCGAAAATGACGCCATTGGATAAGAATGTAATTACAATGCCGTCCCTTAACCAGAGCCGCTTTAATAATGCAAGTTAAGGGGCGTCTGCCCAGGACCCACTGTGCTAAAAAATAGAGGGGGTGGCCCAAGAAGCAGGGAGGGTGATGGAGGGAGGGGCAGTGTCGGACTGGCCCACCGGAACACCAGGAAAACTCCCGGTGGGCCAAAGTGTCAGTGGGCCCTCATGCTGCTAAACTTTTGGCCTATTTCATGGCCATTCCCTATTTCTATGAGAACAAAGAGGCTAAATAGATGGAATAAAGTAAAGTAAACAAACTAGGAGAATAGAGGTTGATTGAGGAAATTAAGAATATTAGTACTGAGAGGGGCCCCCTGGTCTAAGGTTTATGGTGGTCCTCTGGTCTAAGGTTTTTGGGTGGGCCCCCTCTCCAGTGTCGGACTGGGACACCAGGGGCCCACCATAAACCCAAAAACCTTAGACCAGGGGCCCACCATAAACCTTAGACCAGTCCGACACTGGAGAGTGGGCCCACACAGGGAGGGAGGAGACACACGCAGGGAGGATGACGGAAGGAGGGGACACAGAGGGAGGAAGGGGACGCACACAGGGTGGAAGATGGAGGTAGGAAACACAGGGTGGCAGGACCAGTTTCAAAAATATTCTGTAGAGCTGTGTATGCCAGGGGTATGGGGGAACCACTAGTTGATGCTTTGCCCAGGGTCCACCAAGGCCTTAAAACAACCCTGCCCTTAACCAGTGATGGTTATTAGACTGTGCACAAGTGCATTTTCCAATATCAAACATTCCAGCTATGCTCTACGGCATGAAAAGGGCTACTATCGTTTTATCATTGACATACTTTCACTTAATCTTTGCTGCAATGTTTATTGTTATTAACTGGAAAAAAGTGATGTAAGAGTTACTGTAGCTGCCCGTAATAATCTCCTTATCTGTAGTCCCTAATGGCACTTAAAGGGTTAACCAAATTGTTCTTCTGAAGGCAGGCTGCAATTAATCAGATGTGGCACATGCACACTACCTGGCTTTGTTCTGCTGCAAGAAGGCCTCTAGATTATAAAATACTTCTCATAAGTAATAAACTTTACATAAAATAAATAGAAGCTAAATTAGTAATTTAAATACATTTTATCTACAAGGTAAAAAAATGTACATAATGCACAAATCCAACTCAATGCTGTAACTCAAAGTTGCGACTGTAACATAACCAGAAGTCAAATTAGGCATGTCTGTGTAAAATAAAATACATTTATATTTATTTCTGGAAGTTCAGAGTTGCACCTTTTCCACATAAACATATAATCAGCTCATGTCAAAATTCAAAAAGGGGGTTATTTATTCCCTTTAATCAGCTGTGCAAATGTTTGTACCAAAGTGTTTGCTGGATAGGAGGAATAGAAAAAAGGGTATGCCACTGCTATTTTATGAAGTTGCATAGGGCTTTGGTGTTAGATTACATTTTTATTTAAAAAATTGTTTCCCCTGACATAAATCTTGTTCCAAATATAGCACTTGGGAGATGTCCAGGTACATTACAACAAAGAAGAGAGAAAGAGAAATTAACTTGGATAATGCTGACAGTTGCAATAAGCATTCTTACAAGGCCCTGGAAATTGGAATCATTTAGGAACGTGGAAACTTGATGGAGGGTGTTAAGGACATATGCAGTATAATAGAGTTATGCCTTGACTAAGAGAGTGAAGACTTTGTCACGAATACCCTAAATAGGACTACTATAACATGCAGACGTATATATAGCAGAAAGTGAATGCTGACCTACTGAAAAATGTATAAAGAATAAAATAAAAACACAGTTGAAAATAGCTTATATTCCATGAGGATTGCGTTGCTTACAGAGATAACCAGTCAAATACGTGTGGGTGGGTGGTGTATCTCACAGTGTAGTGACATCATGGGTTGTTGGGACTGCTGATGCCAGGGGTGTGACCACTGACATCAGGGCAGGGTTATGATGTGGCGATCTGTGATTGGCCAATCACCATGTAAATCGAAAAGGGATTTGGTCTAGCAGGCAGTTTTGACCTGGACAGCATGGTTTTCAAGTCAAAAAGAGATAACCTTATAGTACACAACTGTATACAGACAAATCAACTGAAACACTATTCACCCACAGCAATAAACCTATAGCAATCAAACCTCAGAAATCAATAAGATGGTTGCTTTGAAAAATGTAAATGCCATCTGCTGCTTGGTTTTACAAGAACTAGCTCTGCAGAAAACTTTCCACCTTTTACTACATAACACCATAAATTTTTAATATCCTTAGTGTTTCATAGTTACCCAAGTTTTGCACTTTTTTTCTAGTTAGTTATAAGATAATTTATGAAGGAAATCCATATATAGATAATCATACTAATAGCCTTTGTATCATGCTGCTGATCTGTGACTTGTAACATCTGTTCCTTTTTCCCCATGAGGTTTCTTCCTAAAGCAATAAATCCTCATGCTATTTCTGTTATGGTTTTGGAATTTGGGCAACTCCTCCTTCAATATCTGTAGCGATCTGTCCAGGTATGCTTAAAACACCATCTATTTATAAATATGTACATATAAATATTATTTTGGGCAGCAATTTACTTATTCTCATAAATGAAAGCCAATCATGTTCTAATGAGCAGGGGTTTGTCTCTCCTGCACCATTCAGTGTTTGGATTTAATTTGTATGTATGAGGTATATACATTATAATTTTACTGTACTGCAGAATATCCTGGCACTTTAAAAAAACAACAACAACAAAATACTGACTTTTATGCCTCTGTTTTCAGAAAATAAAAGTAAAATGCTTAAATGTTTACATGAGAAGTTGCATATATTTACTGGACAATGTTCTACAACTTGGAAATGGTCAGCTTTATGGTTAACAGATAACATTACAGATCCTGCAAGGTGTTTTGATGATCACAGAAATGTTAAGTCAGCTAGATTGCTAGGAAAATGTGCAAAGAAAGCTTTGTTATGACATTAGAGACAAATGGTTAACTGATAAGAAAAAGCAGAAGCAGAGAGAGTTTGAAGAACAAGTCAATATCATGCTGTCATGAAGCAATTTGATAAACATAATTAGTCTATTACTCACCGGGCATCATCATTCATTGTGTTGTGGTCAATAGGAGCCATGAAGCTCACCAACTTGCTGTGAACGTAATACCTGCATTAAAGTAATAGTGTTGGCCACATATATGTAGGAAACATTACTGGCTATACAAGTTTTAAAATAAACATTACAATCACCTTCATTTCCTTTTCTTAATGCTTTGCAGTTGTTACAGCAAAATTTACAAATAGCTATTTCATTTTAAGCAAATCCTTAACAGGTTTATTCACCTTTAAAATAACTTTTACTATTATGAAGAGAGTGATATTCTGAGACTATTTGCAATTGGTTTTAATTTTTTATTACACGGGGGTTATATAATAACTAATAATGCCAAAATCATCTCTAGCATTTGTATGGGTGAGCATTTAGGGAATATTATTATTATGATGTATTTTTAGAGTGCCAACATATTGTGCAGCACTGAATAGTTATCATAACATGGTCTCCTTTGAGATTATGTTGCAGAGGCAAATCTATAATGGAGTAACTAAAACAATGCATTTTATATGTGCAAACTGCCAGTATAAGGGAATCTCTACAACATATTAACTGGGGAATACTTTTCACAGGGTTAAATACAGAACAAAAATGGAATGTCTTTAAAATGCTGCTTAATAAATATATAGTTGTTTTCAGAATAATAGTGTATTTAAAAAGTGAATAAAGCTCAGAATTCTTATAATATGGAGAGAAATGGATCAGATTCATTTTATTCTCAGGACTGGATTTCTGATGTAGGCTGATGATACTAAATTGTGCAGAACTATAGGGATGTAGCGAACGTCAGAAAAAATGTTCGCGAACATGTTCGCGAACTTCCGGACAAAAATGCGAACGGTTCGCGAACTTCGTGAACCCCATAGACTTCAATGGGAAGGCAAACTTTAAAAGCTAGAAAAGACATTTCTGGCCAGAAAAATGATTTTAAAGTTGTTTAAAGGGTGCAACGACCTGGACAGTGGCATGCCAGAGGGGGATCAAGGGCAAAAATGTTTCTAAAAAATACATTGTTGACACAGCGCTGCGTTTTGTGCTGTAAAGGGCAGAAATCACACTACGTCACTCAGGTGATGTTTCTGGACACAGAATGTGAAAAAGCTCACACAGCTACGTGGCACTTGGTTAAAGACTGGGCAAACAATGCCTACAAGGTCAACGTATACACTACTACAGCAGTGGATACGGATTACGGAAATATATTATTGCTGCTTGTAAAACGTCACTCAGGTGGTTGTGGAGACTGTAATATTATTGATATTTAGACAGAATGTGAACAAGCTCACACAGCTAGCATGATAGGCCATATCTATTTGATCCGAGATGCTAATCCTCAGGCAATAATTCCCCTGTTCCTACTGGCCATACATACCATGGCTTTACAAGGATATGTGGGGAATATTAATAGCCTGAGTGCTCCTTGGGGTTGTTTATTATTGATAAACATCTCAGTAAGAGTCTCATCTGACTGGACAGGTTGCACTTCCTAGATCTTTGGCCACTCAATAGGCCATTTCAGAATCCTAAATAAAGAAACAATATATGGTGGAATACGTCTTTTACAGTTGAGGATTTGCGTTCTTGGAACTACTCACATATTTAACTCTTGAATGAGACCATATCAGTAGTCTTTATTTTTATTGCAGGTGATGTTGTATTATAGCTGTGGAAAAAGGCTTCTGAAAGTGATGTATCACCAGAACTTAGTATATGACCCCATGGGCTGTTTGCACTTACCGAGCAGTATATAGATTGGGCGCCTTGCTGATGAGTGCTTCACCATTAATTTCTCACAGTGGGTTGCAGTGTTACGAACCGCCGGTTATAGGCGCGGATTTGAGAAAAAAAAGGATCTTTATTAGGTTAATACAAGCCCAACGCGTTTTGTATGTACAAATACTTCCTCAGGTGATGCCCCTGAGGAAGTATTTGTAAGTAAGAAATGTATTGGGCTTGTATTAACCTAATAAATATCCTTTTTTTTTGTTCAAATCCGCTCCTAGTAGAACTGCTTTATTTAAGTTTTCCTTACAAAAACCGGACCACTGAGCTAACAAGATTGGGAGAATCGAAGCTGATTGCCTATTGAGCATGCCACTCACATCCCAGAAACGCCACCACGATCCATCTCCAAATCCAAAAACTAGCAGATCTAACACCACAAAGCCCCCTGCCAGCAAACAACCGGCGGATCGTAACACTGCTACTGCAACCCACTGAGAGAAATAAACGGCGAAGCACACATTGATAAGGCACCCAATCTATATACCGCTAGGTAAGTGCAAACGGCCCATGGGGCCATATCCAAATTCCATCAGAAGCTTCTTTTTTCACAGCTACTGTGTAACACAACATCACCTGCAATAAAAATAGACTACCAATATGCTCTCATTCAAGAGTTAAATATGTGAGTAGTTCCAAGAACACAAATCATCAACTGTAAAAGACGTATTACACCATATATTGTTTCTTTATTTAGGCACCTGAGAAACATTATTTAGCAGTAATCAGCGGACTGAACCCCATACAACTATTACTACATAAAGTGGACAAGTTGGTCCACACCTAAGCTAGCTCACACCTGTTTGGCAATAGGCCATATCAATCTAAGACATTGATCCCCAGGCAATACTTATTCTTAGTGACCATACATACCAAGGCTTTGCATGAAGATTTGAGGAATATTGATAGCCTGATTGCTCATTGGGGTTGTATATTCACTATAGACACTTCTCAGCAGAGATCTCAACTGGGCAAGTTGTGGAGGAGGGAGAAATGGCAAAAAAAAAGCGCCAACTAAGGCGAACCCAAATTGGTGAACATCGCGCGACGTTCGCGAACATTCGGCGAGCGCGAACAGCCGATGTTCGCGCGAACAAGTTCGCCAGCGAACAGTTCGCGACATCCCTACAGAACTATAGTCCCATGCAGGATGCTGCCACTTTGTAGAGTGATTTAACTAAAAAATTGGAAAATGGGGTTCAATGTTGATAAATGCAAGGTTATGCACTTGCATAATATAAATGCAAGGTTATAAACTAAATGGCAGTGTGTTGGGAGTTTCCTTGATTGAGAATGATCTAGGAATTTTTGTAGATGTCGTCTTATTTCAGGTAACTTTTATTATTTCTGTGGCTACTAAAGCAAATAAAGTACTGTCTTGCAGAAAAAGAGCATTACTTCAAGGGATGCATATAGAGGATCACCGCACCAGAGGCCACCCCTCTAGATTAGAGGAAAAGAACTTAAATTTGAAGCAGTGTAGGTGGTTCTTCACAGTGAGGATAGTGAGTTTTTGTGAGTTTTGAGTGCCAGATGATGTTGATTCTGTTAAAGCCTTTAAGAGGGACTTGGAGGTTTTCTTGGCCAAGCATAATATCAAAGGTTATTGTGATACTAAAAGCTACAATTAGTATAGATATTGGTACATATAGTTTATGTGAGTGTATAGAGAGGTAAGTGTCAGTGTGTGTATGTATGTATGCTGGGTTTTATTGGGAGGGTTTGAGCTTGATGGACTTTTCAACCCGGTTTAAATATGTAGCTTTCCAACACACAATAAGGCATATTTATCAAAATCCGAGTATTTTAGTAAAAAAGTCAGATTAAAAAAGGAAGCACAATTTAATTCCTAAACTACTCCCAAAACCCCAGAATTTTTCTGATTTTTCGCCGAAGAGTACGAAACAGTCCGATTTTCAGGCTAATTTCAACACAGACCACAGAAAACTTCTAAATAGGATAGGGACCTCTCCCATTGACTTATATAAAACCTTGATAGGTCTGAGATGCCGGATTTTCAGATTTAGACTTTTTCCATCCAAGGGTTTTTTTTCTAAAAATAAATCAAAATTTTTCAGGTTTTTGGCTTTGGGATTTTAATAAATAACCCCCTAAATTATTAGTTTTATTGTTTTTGAAGATATATATAATCTTGATAAAGGCTCGAGATGTGAGCCGAAATGTCGATTTTTCACACCATATGAAATGAAAGTAAAATTTTAGAAGAAGTCCCAGGAGTGTGATGTCATGATAACCGATTCGCGAAACGCCAGTGAAAATTCGCCTGGCGAATTCTCGGAAAAACAAGTCGTGCGTCTTTTTTGACGCGGTGCGCAACGAAAACGACGTGACAAGTGTCAAAAACTTGGAAGATTTTATATATATATATATATATATAATTGCAATTGCGAGCAGTAATTTATCTCTCTAATTTCTCTAGCTCTTGAAACAATCTGGCAGAAAACAGTTCTCCTTCAGGTTCCTTCAGTTGACTTCAGCTAGTTCAATACTGCTTTCAAAAGCTATTACATTTACAAATAACATTAAATCAAAATGAATGAAAATGAATGCATATGCATTGAAAATTGCTCAGAATTATATTTTCTTTTATTATGCAAAACTGGCCTTGGGTGCAGCTTTCAGCACATTTTCAAATTCTCAGTTTTCCACTACAAATGATTTTTCTGCAGTTCAAATTGTTTTCACATTCATGCAAATTGAGTTCATTTTTTAAAATGATTTTTCTAGTTTGTTTTCCAGCCAATGTCAACTTTTGCGTGAAGACATATTTTCCCCTACATATTAAAACATTTAGGGACAGATTTACTAAGGGTTGAAGTGAAAATTTTATTAAATTCGAATTTAATTGTGCGCTACTTCGACAATCGAATAGCTTATTTCAATCTGCCAAGCTATAGCTCTAGAAAACAAGTCTTGCACAGGCATAGCGTCAGTCAGTCATAGTTTTTCCTCTTCCAAAATAGTGTAATTTCACTTTGATTCATATTTTAACCTGATATGCAAAAATTATGTTTAATTGTACAAACATGGTCACTTTGAAAGTGGTTTAGAGCCAAACCTGTTTTCAGGATTTTGACTACTAACTTCTAAACAGCTGCCTGCTACTTAGTTTGTAAAGCATTAGGAGACAGGACTAAACCTGAAATTATTTTAGAAATTAACTGGGGAAGAAATGCTTGAAATCAACAAAATGAACTATTATTAAAAGCGTGCAGTAAGAGAGAGGTAGTTAAGCACTGTAGAAATTCATATCTACTGGGCTCCTCCTAAATAGGACAGGCGTCCCTAAAGATTCGGCTGGACAGTTTGACATTGGATTTCAGCCTACTGCAAACTCTAAGTGCGTGTTAAAAAAAAACAAAAAAACTTTAGGAAGCAGCCTGACAGACGACACTAAAGACTCATTTTTCTTCTCTCCATCTTATACCAGCATCAACAGTTGACATTTGTCAAAACAAATATAAAAATATGACTAAACTAGTCTAAAAATATTAGACTAAAAATAAGGTTATTTAGAAGAATCCCAAAACATGCCAACATAATATCAAGATTTACCTAAAAAAAGGGCTCACCTGAATACTTACCATCTCTGATCATGCAATATGTTACACTAATATACACATTAATTAAATGAATTTGCTGCAGCACTGGAAAGAGTTTAGAAAAAAAATGATGGCTGATGCACAAGGGAAATCAAGAACCTTTTGGGTGGGACATACTGTTTTTGCAGTAACCTCAAACTTTCAGAAGGATGCATGGAATAGTATCATTAAGATATAAAAAAATGAAGGGTAAGAATACCAAGTCTAAGACGACACACTTGACAAAGAGCCTCATAGGGCTCAAAACATGTAGTGCTGAGAATAAACACAGAAGTTTGAGCAGTTAACCTGCAGTTTCACCTGTTCTTGGATATTATTGCTGCTCCCACAGCGGATGTGCTAACAAGAATTTGGCTACAGGAACATCCTGCCTTTTAAGGTCTTACACAATTTATTTTTAAAGTCTAAGATGACTGATGCATGGAGTCTTCATATATAATCCACCAATGTATAATTCACTGTATAGGCAGACATAATTCCTCTAAGGTATAAAACAGAGACAACCTCAAGCAAAGACTTAGACTAACTGCTAATACACCTCAATCCAAGTTTTCATTATTTTCTGCTTCTAGAAATTTTTAAAATGAACAGCAAATCCAGCCCCTTACAAAAAAGAAAAGCCAAATATTTATCACTCTGATTTCTAGTATTGAATTTCCTTTATGGAAGCTTAGAACATACTGCTTATAAGAACAGCTTAAGGAAAATCTCCTCTGCTATGGAGAAAAATGTAGAACATGACACACATAATATACTTATATGGATTCTCCGTGTTAACTTACAAATATTTGAAATGTAGCTGTCTTAAGAAGTTGTGTAGTATTTCAAGGATTATAGGCAATTCCTTTAGTAATTCCTATTGACCTTTATTAGGTACCCAACAAGTGATAATATTTGTCAATTCTGCACAGAATCAAAGGGCTACAAAGCTATTCCAAATACAAAATATATGGCAAAGAATTAAATCTGACACTGTCTTCAGTATGAGTTTTTTGGAAGTACGGTAGAATACCACCCTTAAAACTTCTAACAGCAGAAGATTGTTCCTCTCAGATTGTAATTGAACATTTTGTTCACCTCTCTGCTGCTGCTGATCTGGGCCAGTCTGCTCAGTTGTTATATAAAGCTGGGTAATAAGATTGCCATGGTCAGGCCTTGATCTCAGACGGAATGAGAATAGTCCATGTCGCACACACAGAGATGGGTTGCATTATTTCAAAAGCTTTATGAGAGTGTGACTCAGTCGTGTGATGTTGTCAGCCGCTTTTGACTGAATCATGAATACATCCAATTATGTGTGATGCTGACAGAAAAGAATATTGATAGCCAATAATTACAGGCTTTTCAGGCCAACAAAGCAGCTCTTTCCTCTTTTAATAAATTATCCTAGAACATCAATCTTAAAAATTACTATGCCACAACTGACCCAGACTGACTTGCATGACTTTTTCTCTGATGCCTCTGCAACCAAACCAAAGCATTATAGTGGGCGTATTCTGCTTTTTATTACAAAACTGGAAAATACTGTATAATAACACAAAAAAAATCATATTGCAGAAAGATTATACTGGCTAAGTTAAAATTAAGAACTGCAATAAAAGACCAATGAGTGTAAAAGTAGCAGCTAAGAATGTAAATACTGTATTAAAAATGAAAAATTGTGTAATTATACAGGAGGTTAATATTTTCATTGGTTTAATGGCTAAACATAAAATGCTTTAAAATGATGAGAAATAATGGATCTGTAGGGATAATAAAACAGGGCCATGGATCTGGAGTAGAGGATGGCTTTAATGTCTATAAAGGAATGAATTTCATAGGGACGCACCAAACTCAGAATTTTTTAGGCTACAGATTTGGTACAGTATTTACCTAAATACTAAATCAAATGAAAAAAAGTGACAACACTTATAAATAAAAACAATGGTCACATTAAGTTCTCCAGAGTTGTAATGACACATAACTTGGGATTCAACCGAATCCTGAGAGGCCTATTTATCGAAATTTTAATAATTTGCTGATGTTCCACATATTCAATTCAGCAGCTACTTTAATTGCAAAAACTTGGAAACAGATTGAACCTCCTAGTATACAGCAGCTTATTCAACAGCTGAACTCCAGAGAGACCATGGAGAGAATGTCAGCGGCATCACCGGAGGCTAAAAACGTATTTGGGATGGCATCCCATCCAAGATCCAAGTGGAAACTCTCAATACATATTTAACCCTAGCACTTCAGTGGATACAAACTTCTAGTAAACCAGGATGCAGTTTAACCTAAATTACCTTTTATACCATGTACACACCATTATGATTAGTTTCTCTTATTTAAAATAGTTATTGATTTCTGCTCTAGTTCTTTTGTGTGATATTACATAGACTATATGTGCCTTCAAACAAGTAGCTAAATGTGATGTTTATATTCAATTTGCACAATAAACTTGAAAAAATAAATTGAATATTTGTAGTTTTAAAGGCATTTTAAAAAGAGCATTGTTTGCTTATTTATAGAGGATCCAAATATAAAAGCGCAAACAAATAAAAATGTGGCACAAATCCAAATAATACAGAAACCTCAAAACCATCAATTACTCCAAACTATCCATGCTTTTACAAGCAAAAAATTCTAAAATCTCAAACTTACTAAATATTTTTAAAATTTGCTAAGGAGAGCTCCAATTCTACAGTACAACTTCTAATACACAGCAAAAAAAAAATTTGTTTTAGAGTCGTTCTTCACATTCAAGATTAAAAAAAAAAAAAAATAATAATAAAAATAAATAAATAAATATACAAATGTTAGTAAACCAGCCCCTAAGTGTTCAGTAGAACTAAATTCAGACCCTTTATATGGGCAAATATAAATTTCGAAAGGCTGTGATGTTCTCCTTCACAACCTACAGTTTTTAAAATAACAAGATCACATGTTACCTTATATGAGTGCATAGCATTGTTATACTTCATAGGAATTAGGGATGCACCAAATTCACTATTTTGGATTTGGCTGAACCCGCGAATCCTTCAAGAAACATGCATATGCAAATTAGGGGTGGGAAGGGGAAAAACATTTTACTTCCTTGTTTTCTGACAAAAAGTCATGCAATTTCCCTCACTGTCCCTAATTTGCATATGCAAATTAGGGTTCGGATTCGGTTCGGCTGGGCACAAGGATTCTGCTGAATCCTGCTGAAAAAGGCAGAATCCTGGCCGAATCGAGAACTGAATCCTGGATTCGGTGCATCCCTAATAGGAATTATTCTTGCTGAACATACTTTAGCCTACTGTTTCAATTACGAAATAAGTTGTTTCTTTTTTTCATTTCTTGCACTAAATGGGAAAAGAAGTCAAATTTTACTTCATGTCCCTTTGACATCTGTCCACTGAGATCGCCTCTTTATAAACAAAGCCATCCTTTCCCCCAGCTGCAGTCTCTTTGGATTAGGGATGCATGAAAAGATTCGTACAAATTTATTTTCAAATTTTGCCCTGTTCAAGTGCAAGAAACCACAAAAATTGTAGATTTTCTTAAATAGGCAAAATGATGTGCAACACAAACCCTACTGGCTAAACAAATGTTTAAAAGGGGGTTATACTGCAAGAAACTTTTGAGAGTACTTACTTTAGCAGCAGAGGGACAACCTACATATTTTTCATGAACTTGTTGCCTGCACACTTACCATATAAATTACCAGATAATCTCAGAATGTGCAGTTGAACAATGACTGTCTTTTCGATCAATCACCATGAGGTTTTAGGAGCAGCAGCTTGTAAATTACTCAGATGTAGAGGTTTGTTCAAAGGGACAGCCAAAAAGTACACAGTTATTCATCTGTGGCACTCTGACCACAACTGGGAGACCATTGGACTTGCACTCTGTCACCTTCATTATCAAGGGGTGTACTAAACAAGCTTGCCATTTCAATAGCAATAAAAAATGCACAACAAAGTAATTGATTAATAGTCAAATTAAGGAAGCAGATGAATATGAACTTACCTATTTTTTTCATCCTTTGCTTGCATTGGTGTCCACTTTTTTCTTGATCTTGGTCCTCAGTTTCTGGATTGCTAACCATTGCCTAAAAGTGAAAATACAGGTCAAATAAGCTCAATTAATGGGACATGTAAGGAACCAAACTACAGGAAGACATCTTCCATAAAATCCATTTTGAGTTAATATTTATAATTTTTAAATTCTCTAGCATACTAAAACTATACATAGCAAAACATATATTGGGTTTATTGAATGTTTTAATGATTTTTTAGCAGAATTTAGTTACGGTGATCCAAATAATGTCAACATCTATTATGCAGAAAATCCTAAATCCAAAGCATTCTGGATAATAGCTTCTGATGTTTAAAAAAAAATCTAAATACTTAAAAAGCCTTAAACAAGCCCTTTACTTTTTAGTGGCATTATGACTTACGTGGGAGTAAAGCAAAGCTGCATTATTACGGCAATTTAAAAGATTCTTTTCCATCACTCATAAAAGCAGATTATCATTCATTTAAAAGTTCACTATAGCCCCTTCTTCAACAGGAGTTGAGTGAAAGGGTATTTGTGCTGAACATATTGTAGTTTTCATTCATTTATAAACACTGGGCAAATTTGCTCCTGGTTAGTATAACAGATGGCAACCAATGAGATGATTGCCTTCTGTGTTCAACTTGCAGCTGACCAAAAAGAAAGCTAATCACCAATAGGTTGCTATGGGTAACTGCACAGGTTAAAATTTGTCCAGTGTTTATATATGAGCCCCATGTGTTCAAAAAGCATATGTTATATAATAAAACACACATCATTCTCTGCTGAAATCTGTTTGTTTTTTGTTTAAAGTAAAATGTATTTTTAATACATATAAAATTGAGATATCAAGATAGCCATTCTATTTTTCCCAAGATTCCCTTTGCCTTCTACATTGTGCTTCCATAAGCTGCAGTCTTTTTTTACTGGTGCTGTTCAAATTAATGTCATCCCCCCTGCCCCCTCCACACACACATACATGCTGATGTAAACAGAGCCTTGTCTATTCAGCTTGGCCTCGAGACAAGATAACAGTTCTTCCTGAGACATCGCCTGAAGGATTTAGCTGCCTGAACTAATAGGAGCTCCATGTTTCATTGCTGTTCTGCTTTGAACTAATATCACATACTGGTGGAAAAACTGACCTGTTTGCATGTAAGGAAATATGGTCCAAATTGCCCTGCTGTCTAACAGCTACTTTAAAGCAGACCAGTCACCAACACAAAAATGTATAATGTAAGTCCTTTGGAAATTAAACATGGAACCCAAATTCTTTTTTTCACTAAAACATCCATAACGGTTATAAAGGTGTTTAAATGTGAGCTGTCAATCAAATATTACCTGCCCAGCCAGTTTTTATGTCCCCCATTCTGGTGCATTCACAAGATTTTGTGGTGATACATAACTTGTGTTAATAGCAGTGTCCACAAAACGGCTCCTGCCTGCTTTCTGTGATTGTGTAATTCCATGACTGAAAGAAACCACATTTAAATAAAAAAAAAATGGAGGCTAAGTAAAGTTTATTTTGCTTAACTAACATGATGGAAAAGAATTTGAAATACTTTCTTAGAGTGACAGGTTTAATACTAATGGCACCCAGGATGGTTTCTCCACAGCCCTATATATATATAACTTTGTTTTGCACATTGTAAAACATCCTTGATAAAGGTTCCAAGAGGGACCGAAACGTTGGAGCACTGTGATGTGTACATAACAAAAATAAA
>CM044434.1:62479482-62489646 GCA_024363595.1 Xenopus borealis | reverse complement strand
CATTGATTACAAAGCTGTGAGAGTGATTATTGTGCAACTCGCGGACTACCCAGGCATGAGAAAAAATTATTAAAGCACAGCAGAGATTATAAACTCAGAATAACAATAAGCCATATATTCAAACCCCAAAATTCTCCAGGAAAAGATTTAGTTTTAAATCTTAGAGCTCTTCAATTTTACATCACAGGCTACTTGGCCTCACTGTGTTCAACTATTAAGTAACAAAAGCTTATGACATTTGGCACATGGGCAATGAAACAAATAACAAACAGGTATTAATAATTTAACAGCACCACTGTGTAATTACTATTTTTAAAACTGTGCACATGTACTTAAAGCAAATTATGGAATTTTTATGGCATTGTTGCACTGGTGCAGACCTCTAAACCTCTAGACAGAGTGATGACCCCAGGAAGACAGAATATAATCATAAATTCAAGCCTATATTTTTGCTAATCTACAAGTCTGTGCATTCAAAAAAATCATATATGTTATTCCTTAGTGGTTTTCCTTTTGGTTTTACAAATTATACCTCCCTCGAAGTGCAGTAAAATAAATTAATTCATTAATTAGCAGCAAAAACTGTACTTGGTAGTCTTATTACAGAACAAAATAGATATAGGGGCCAACCTCCTACCCTAGGGGCTGATTAATTGCCATTTGTGGTTTTTTTTTTCTTAATACAACCTTTTTGCATGTGAGCCTTCTGAAGGCTCTTGAAGTCATGTATAAGTCAATGGGTGCTGCCCTTATCAAATTGTAAATTATTTAGATACTTCAAGGTTTTTCAAAGGTTTTTGTATTCTTAGCTGGATTTGTTTCGCATTTTTATTTGTTCCTGCTTTTTATAGTCGGATCTTTTAATAATCAAGTAGACATTTATGTTTTTTTTTAAATGTGAGTTTTAAACAACACAAATTAACTAAAACTACAAAAATGTGAGTTTTAATAAATAGGCCTTCATGTGCGATAACTGCTAGGTTTGTGTTTACCTTAGCAACCATTCAGTGGTTTCAGTAAGAGCCTAGAAAATGAATAGAAAGGTAAGGAATACAAAACAACAATAAAATTGTAAGATCACAAAACAATAGTTTTCTCGATGCTGAGGTCAGTGACCCCTATTTAGAAGAAGGAAAGATGTAGATGTGAGGGCAAATAATTAAAAAACTATAAAAAAAAACAAGGAAGAACAAATGCACAGTTCCTAAGCCATTCCAAACAATACTTCACACACATAAAAATACCATGTAGTCTTCACAAAGCAGTGTTCTCCATAGGCTGCATCAAAATGAATTCTAGGAGCCATTAACAGACATATTAATAGCAGTTAAAGGGGTTGTTCACCTTCCAAACACCTTTTCATTTCAGTTGTTTTCAGATTGTTCACTAGAAAAAAAAGAGGAGTAGAAGGATTTATAAGTGATTAAAGGAATTGTTCAGTATAAAAGTAAAAAGTCTGTGCAAAATAAAACATGTTTTCAATATACAGTAGTTAGTTAGGCAAAAATGTAATGTATAAAGGCTGGAATGACTGTAAGTCTAACATAACAGAACAGAACAATACTTCTTGCTTTTCAGCTCTCTTTTGTTTACACTGACTGGTTACCCTGGTTACCAGGCAGTAACCAATCAGTGAATTGATAGAGGGCCACATTGGTCATAACTGTTGTTTTTGAATCGGAGCTGAATGCTGAGGATCAATTGCAAATTCACTGAAAAGTTATGTCCCATGTGGCCCCCCTTCAAGTCGCTGACTAATTCAGATTTAGAGAGCTGAAAAGCAGGATGTTGTGTTGTATTCTGTTATGTTAGACATCCAGTCACTCCAGCCTTTATACATTACATTTTTGCCTAACTATATTAGAAACATTTTTTATTTTGCACAGCCTATCTATTTATCCAGTTTTTATTGAACTTTTCCTTTAAGGTGATGCTGCAGCCTTACTGTTAACCTTTTAACAAAAGCTATCTAATGATAGAGGGGTTTACATTTCCTTTAATTAAACTTGGAACAGTAAGGTTGCAGCATCCCCATAGTCACTCAGAAATCCTTCTACTTCTCTAACCCACTCTGCCCCTACTGCTAAGCAGGAACAAAATAATAAAAATGTATAAATAATAAAAATAATAAATGCATTCACCAGATGCATGAATTTAGAAAGTTGGTGCCCTCCCCCAGAGCTGCTTTAGAAGGTGAAAAATTAGACTTACACTTCAATAGAAGAAAAAAGGTCACACACAGAAAATAGAAAGCAATTGGAAAAAGTCTTTACTTATGGTGAACTATATGAAACCAACTGAACTGAAAAAAGTGTTAGAAGACGAACAACCTTTAATGAGTACATCATCAGCCTTAAAGGGCACCTATTAGGGCAAAATTATACCCCCAACCAAAAGTGCGGGCTGATAGATATGCCCCTCGCAAGCGCTAGCGGCCTCGCTTCAGGAGGGAGCTCCCAGAGCGAGCAGCTGTCTCCCCACAGGCGCGCGTCTTAATGACGTCACGCGCATGCGCTGAATGAAAAGCTGCCAGAATTGTGACCGCTTTTTCATTCTGCGCATGAATCCCCTATGGGGAGACGGCTGCTCGCTCCGGGAGCTCCCTCCCGGAGCGAGGCCGCTAGCGCTTGCGAGGGGCATATTTTTTAAAAAAAAATAGTGAAACCCCCAACCGGAATGCGGGCTCTATCAGCCCGCACTTTTGGTTGGGGGTATAATTTTGCCCCAATAGGTGCCCTTTAAGGCTGATGATGTACTCATTAAAGGTTGTTTGTCTTCTAACACTTTTTTTAAGCATCAGCTTAGTATCTTACTCCCAAGTAAAAATGCAAATAAACAGAGTATATTTTAAGTTTGAACCTCTCTATATGATGTTGTTAATTTAAATTCAAAATATTGTATATTTTTTTTATTTACCTACATACTCAGATCTCACATTTAGAGACTGTGGTACAATTCCCACTTTTCCTGTACCATTGAACAATAATTTAAAAATAAAGTATATCAAAGAGTTACCCCAGGTTAAGTTAGAGATTTAATGCCTAGGGGCAGACTTATCAAATTCACATGAACAATTCAAAATTTTCAAAAAGATTAGAATTTCAAATATGCAAATTAGGCAAATTGACCATCAAATTTTGATTATTGGACCGATTCGAATAATTTGAATATTCAAATTTAATTGTATTCTAATATTCGACTATTCGATGGTTGAAGAACTTCACCTTTAAAAAAAAGTCGATAGGCCAGTTCACCAGATTGAACCTATATTGCTTTAAATTGCTTTAAAACCCTATGGGAAGCTCCCAGTTTTTTTTGATTGAATAGGAAAATTTTAATTTAAAAGTTTTAATCGTTCGATCGAATATTTAATTGAACAATCACATTTTTCCTATTCGATCGTTCGAATATAGGAATAGTACTAAAATCCTTCGAATTCGATATTCGAATTTGAATGATTTTAATTCCCTCACTATTCAAATGGTCGAATTTTGGATTATTTTCAATTCGAAATTCGACCAATGATAAATATGCCCCCTAGTGTTTTATGCTGCAACATAATTAACTGCAGTGAGATTAAATATGGCACTGCATGCTTATGGAAGTGGCTCCAGAAAAGGATCATGAAAAAATCAGTTCTGCACCTCATATTGTAATCTTGTATTTATTCCAATAAGAGTGTTAGTTGGGACAGCCTATAGGACTGGTGAAATGCATTTGGCAGGGTTTTTAAAGAATTTCAGTTCATCATGAACAGAAAAAGACAGACCATTAATTCACTTAAGAAAGAAAAACCCTTTTACCTGTCAAAACAAAAGCTGCTTTCTGCTTTGACACACCTTTTAAAAATCTTTACGGGACCTTCTGATGAAAAAATGCAATTGATATTAGAAAATGATATGCCTTGCCTATAAAAGTTCATTGTAATGGCAAATAGGAATAACCAAAAGGTGAAGGAATATTGGTGTAAACATCATTACTGTTTTCTATGCTCATGCACTACAGAAAGGCTTTAGCCATGCATGTACTGAAGGGCATCTGAACTGTAATCCATCACTTCCACACCCCTTAGTTTTGACAGCAGTCTCAGCCATAAGAAAGACAAAATGCAGCATATAATCCTCTTTTAAGCAAGAAGCGTCAGACAAGGAACTTAATGTGCTGCTAAACAAAAAATAGAAACAAACAAGTAATCTTCACCCCCTTCTCTTGGCAGAAAAGCAAATAAATAAAATTGCCTCGTTCAATTTAAATAAATTACCCACAGCTGGAGAGATGGTACAGGAAATCTGAAAAGGCTGATTTTTTTTTCTTTTCAGTGCAAAACACATTACAGGAAGACTGCTTGAAGGGGTCCATTTGTAAGTCTTACCTTACTTATTTTGGGGAATTAAATGACATTCCTTTTTAATCAGGTCTATGCAGTGGCAGAAAAGATTACAAACACATTCCAACAACGATAAAAACTATAAATCAACCGTGATCTCTGGAAATGATTGGGGATTCTTACATGAACAAGAGGAGAAAAAAAATTCTATAACTTATCTGCTTCCAGATGAATACTAAAACATTTAGAACAATTAGTAATTGCAAGCAATGTATGAGTGGATGACACAAAAACTATGCAAGACAGTAAGGGGCTTATTTATGAAGCCTCAAATTTTTCTGGTTGGTTTTAAAGAAGATATAATCCGAATTATTAGGGGAAAACTATAGAATTTTTTGGAGATTCATTAGACTCCAAAGCTACTAAAAATTTGAATATGCCAGCTAAAACCTGTCAAAGTCATGTAAAAGTTAGTGGCAGATGATCCCTTTAAGAATTGGGACATTTTTTTTCCTATTCATGATTGTCGAAAACAGGACTGGACTGAGAATCAAAATAGGCCCTGGCATTTCAGGTACACAGAGGCCCAATCAGCCCACATAGAGGCCCAAACAGTCCCCACCAGCCCACTAAATACTGACTTTCTATGGCACCTTATAGCAGCCCATCTGGCATTTGCCCTAACCCACAGATTGCCAGTCCGGGCCTGGTCAAAAATAGCTGTTTGATGCTGGGTTTCCTTTGATAATAAGAATAATTCAAGTTTTTCGAGCAATAATTTTAAAAAAGTTGTACAATTCGAGTTGTTGCACCATGCAACAACATGCTTACCATGAACAGTTGTTGTCTCTGGAAGTAAATTCAGTGCAACAGGGAGCGTGTCAATTCATTTATATCCGAAGACTTGCAATTTTATAAGAGATTTCCAGATGCATATAGCCCACTGAAATCCCAACACTGAATGCAAACTAAAGTTTAATGCTGATGACTGCATAGGAAAGACACTTAGAAATGATGTCTTAAAAAAAAATGCAGTAAAGCAGAATGAAAGACAACCTCCAGGCCATGGATGTCCAAAAGGTAGAATGAGATATACCAGTAGACCTTTATTTGGGGGATCAGTAGATCTCAAAACAAATAGCTTGTCTATATCACCCTTCTGTTTAATGCTTTTCATTCAGATATTTATTATGTTAAGTAGGGATGCACCGAATCCAGGATTCGGTTTGGGATTCAGCCTTTTTTTAGCAGGATTCTGATTCGGCCAAATCCTTCTGTCTGGTTGAACCGAAACCAAATCCTAATTTGCATAGCCAGGGAGGGAAATCATGTGACTTTTTGTCACAAAACAAGGAATTAAAAAATGTTTCCCCTTCCCACCCATAATTTGCATATGCAAATTAGGGTTTGGATTCGGTTCGGTATTTGGCCGAATCTTTCGGGAAGGATTCACGGGTTCAGCCGAATCCAAAATAGTGGATTCGGTGCATCCCTAATGTTAAGGTTACAGAAGATATACGTAGTTGTTTGTTAAATATAGCAAAATATATTCTCTGATATATCGATATTTAAGTAATATTTTCACAGAACAGAATGCAAGCACTGTTTTTATGGATGTAGATCGTAATGAGACATAATTTAAAGTAGACCACACTTTAGAAAAGTATGAGCACTCCTGCTCTAGGCTGTATTAGAAAAATATAGTAATACAAAGAGTGGGAAATATGTTGTGGATTGCAGATATCTGCTTCTTGCAGCCTTAAATGTATTTATATGTCTGTGCAGCTTGTTGTTTGCCACAAGCATAAAAATATATGCAGAGGGAAAAATGGTGGGGGGGAAAGAAAGGGAGACAGGATAATGTTGCCATTTTTATCTTGAAAAAAAAAACCATTAGGACAAATTCACTAAAGGGTGAATTTTCACCAGTGAACAACACACAACACGCCAGACAAAAAATTCGCTACCACTACTTTAATGCCCTAAAAAGTTCAGTCTGAGCTGCTGAACACAGACAAGGTTTCTCTATCATTATTTTGTCAGCGCAAGCATTTGAGAGATCTTTACTGCCTAGCGAAACTTCATTAGTACTCTTATGCTTAGGTCAATTTGAAAAGAGCGGGTACATATAGATTGTATGGACATCTTATTTAGAGATGTTGGTGCAAACGCTTGAAGTGGCCACTTATTATTACAAATGTCCAATAAAGACATAAGATTGAGGAGTTTGTAGCTTCAACTTATCAGTTTGTTTGGTTGAAGGTGGCAAAGGAAACGTCTGTAAACTCTCCGAAACGTTCTGTAAAATTCCCACTTTAGTGACGTTCATTTACGTTCATTTACCCGATTGAAAATTCGCCTGGCTATAGGGCACGAAACTGCTCCAGTGACAGTGTCTAGAAAATGCTCATCTATGCCTGTTAGTAAATTGGTGATGTCCCTGCAGATGATATTTCTGGCAAATGTTCGCTACTGATGGCCACGTCACCCTTTAGTAAGTCTGTCCCATTGTCTTCCTATATTTGTTGTCTTTTTTCCCTATTAACTCTTTTCACTGTGCTAGTTGGTAAAAACTAGAAAGCAGAAAACAAGGTGAATGGGCAAGCAAAACTGGCCTGGTGGAAACAAACATTTTTAGAGAAAGGGTGGTAAAATATATAGCTTTGTGAGCAAATATGGCATAGAATTTCTCAGAAAAGGAATTCAGGTAGGTATGCAACATATACAAAACAATATTACTATTTCTAACAAACCTGGAATTAAACACTTAATCATGTCATCCAATTCTATGTTAATCCTCTGCAGAGATAAATAAACCGAGTTTCACATGTGATAAATGGCCCCTGAAGACCTGTCATCTGAATACCTTGTGAGGTCTATGACAAGTTTTGAAAGCATGCAAAGAAAAGCATGCAAAACCAATACAAAGAACGTCCCCTTCATGTCAAGGAAAAGTTTGTCATGACAGCTATCACATGTTAATCATCCATACAAAGCCACGGTTCTCTCTTGCTGTATACTGGGGATGTAATTATATGGACGAGTGAGAAAAAAAAAGAGGGACACAATCATTTGATTACACTACCTTATGCTTGAATAAAACCAAAATGGACTAGTGTAGTAGTGAACTAGTGATTCTATGATTTATATATGAAATATGCAGCAACACACCTGGTAAGGCACTAGAGGGCCTGGACCACAAGGTCTGTTGTATGTTAGTATCCCCTCTCCTGAAGTCTGGGTTGGGCGGCTGAACATCTGGCTGGGCAGAACAGTGCATGTCGGGCTCCCAAAAAGATATTTTAAAAAAATGGTCCAGCCAGATCAAGGTACGCCACTGCAGCAAAATGTAAGTCTGGCATCACCCACAACATCTCACATTCTGTGGCTACAAATCACACATCAAAGTGAATGCCATATCAGACTAAGGTTTATGGTTTTGAATAATAAATCCTGACATCATACACTACTGTGTGTTTTCTACAAAATATACTGAAAAAAAAAAAAGATTTTATAAAATGTAGATATTACAAAAATATAATAGATATTTTACCTTAAAATGTTTTATCATCTTTTGGTTGAACTATGCCCTTTACATTAAGCAAACAAGGTTCTTCAAAACATGAGGCTGGCTTAGCAAGGTACAATTTTAGCTGCCAAACTGGCCCCTCCGGAGTCAACAGCTAATTGGACTACATACTACAATTTGTCTTATAACTACTGATTCATTTTCAATGTCCCATGGAGCAAGTACCACATCAACCTGTTAGAATTTTTTTTTTAAAAATGCTGCATTTTAGTCAATGTATTACAGCTTTCTTCATGTACTCATAGCAAATACCAAACAATTGCTTTATTTTTACAGAATTATACTCTTAATGGACATAAACTTGGTCAGAGATTATTTTAAATGCTTAACTGAAAGGGTCTCCTGCAGGTCAAAGAAAAAGGTCAAATAACTAAATGCATAAAATTTTTGTTTCCTTTTTTTTTGTTTTTACAATAAGAAGACATAAAACCTAAACAAGTGTTTTAACATAACATAACATAACAGAAATTGTTTGTATATGTAAATAGAAAAATAATATATACAACCAAAAAACTAGCAAATCTTCCCTACATAAGATTATAATAATTAGTGTGTGTTAACAAAAAAAGGGTTCAAACAAAGAATAGATGTCTCTTTAACGGTTATTCCTAGTATATAAATTATAGCCATAAAGTTTTCCTGCCGAGCAGCCTAATTAATTCTTGTTCCATACACAAAGGGAAATGCTGGGTGACAAATGGGTGCAAAGCTTGAAAGCTGCCAGGTCTGCAAAACATTTTCTACTTCAATTTAGAAGCAATTTTGCAGTAAATCATCAAGCTGAACTTACGATCTCAGGAATCTAAGGACGGCCAAACCTAGTAAAGTCACTCTTAGCTTAAAAGAATATATATATATGTGTGTCTATATATATATATATATATATATATAAAAATGTATTTCATTAAATGTTTAGGGTTCTAAAATGTTTTTTTCTAAATATACAATACACAAGAACCATAAATAACCTATACCAGATATCCTTATAACTGGTACTTAGCAATGTCACATGACAAAGTGACTGAGGAGCAGAGGAGCATATTTATTATGCTGTGGAAAAAAACTGTAGGACTATACACCACACATCGCCAGGCTTCGCTGTGTAGCTACTTTAATTTTACACAGCATAATAAATATCCCCTAAGTGTATTGTAAACAAAAAAATCCTAGGTGAAAAGGCAGAGGATATTAGGAGAAACCTCAGAGTTTCACAAGTGTATGAAAGCACTTGGTCTGCAGCCTTACACAAAATACTTCTTTATAATGGCGAGAGACAGCATTAAAAAAATCTTATTATTTTCTGAACCTAGAAGCCTGTAGCACATGGGGTAAATTCCAAATATAACAAGATTGATTAACTGAATTTTAGATTTCTCCAATAAAGAAAAGAGAGGTCAGCAGGGAAAAAAGTGTAAAGAATGTAAAATCAAAGTTAGAAATAAAAAATGATTCTGTAACTGATTAGACTGCTAAAATCTAGAACATGAAAGCGAATTTTTGATTGGATGATATGGTTTTGAGTTGTTATGGGTTACTGCACCAATGAGAAATAAAATAGATATGTACATCTCAATATATATAACTAGGGATGCACCGAATCCTCTATTTGGCATTCAGCCAAATCCACTATTTGGGATTCGGCCAAATCCCCAAAACTGAATCTTATGCAGGTTTCTGCCTGTGGCTGGGTGGTCTAAGCATTCTTTTCACAGATGAGTCAGAGCAGCAGCACTGTGAGTGTAACTGGGTGCAAATGGATAGACCTTTCTGATTTTTTTACGATTAAAATGGCTTTAAACTTTCCTTCTCCTTTAAACCCTTAAGAGAAATCCTGCCATCACCAGCACTTTGGCATGGGATACACAATTGTCTGAAAGAATTATACTTTTACCAACTGATTATTTGCTATTGTGATAAACACTTACTACAGCATCATTAGAGGTTGTATATGGGACTGAGTGTAAGGACCTCACAGCCCAATAAGAGTCCAAACCAAGGTGGAAGTCCAATTCATGGAAGAAAAAGAACAAAAAAGGATTGTGGTCGAGATTCAGGCAGAAGGTTCAAGGGCATGCAGCAATAGGTTGTGGTCAGGTACAAGGCAGAGGGTAAAAATCATATCATTTCCCCACACCCCCTAATTTGAATATGCAAATGATTATTCAGTTCATCCATGTACATGGATTTGGCTAATAGGGATGGCGCGAACTGTTCGCCGGCGAACTTGTTCGCGCGAACATCGGCTGTT
>CM044434.1:62436063-62447600 GCA_024363595.1 Xenopus borealis | reverse complement strand
AGTACCAACCATCTTAATTGCTTGCTATTATGTCCATGGGTCTTAAAATGTCTACTAACAGGAGTAACATATTTCATGTTATCCAAATCCCAGTTATCAATCGACCTTTTATGTTCTCCAATACGCACTCTAATCTGTCGCTTTGTCTTACCAAAGTATGCTTTACCACAAGGACATTTTAACATATATATTACACCCATAGTTGTACATGTGGCAAAATCTCCCATAGGCTTTTATTGCAATTCGGTAGGTCCAATCTGGCGAAGTAGGCAATCAAATTAACTTTAAAATTAAAATCCTTCGCTGGTCGAATGATTGAATATTCGTCCATTCGACTCTATTCGAATGTATTCGATCGTTCGACCATTCCCTATTCGATGATCAAATATGCCAAAATTCACATATTCGACCAAACGAATAAATCCTACGTTCGAAATTCGAATCCTTCACGTGAATATAGTAAATCGGCCCCTAAACTTCACAATGTCCCTGCAGTAGCCCAGCAGCACTTCCTGAGATTCACCATGTCTCTACTTTGGGTCTTCCGCCCAGCTTCTGGTCTTCAGCGTGGCTTTCAGTCTTCGGTGTGACTTTGGGTCTTCAGCACTGCATGAACTTTCCAGCACAGCAGGCCCCCCCCCTTTAGCCCTAGGCCCGGTTCAGCTGTACCCCGTGTTCCCCCCTTATGGCACCACCCCTGACTATGCATAATGGTGCTTGATCCTCTGTTCTTAACTGTTACAGTGCGACTCAAAATGTATTGCCTCACCATTTGTTTTACAGAGAGTACCTCTGCTATTGTTCAGTTAATGGTATTTATAGTTAAGAATTACTGGCACCTAATCAATCTTAAAGGGAAACTGTCATGGGAAAACATGTTTTTTTTTAACACATCAGTTAATAGAGCTGCTTCAGTAGACTTCTGCACTGAAATCCATTTCTCAAAAGAGCAAACAGATTTTTTTATATTCAGTTTTGAAATCTGACATGGGGCTAGACATTTTGTCAATTTCCCAGCTGCCCCTGGTCATGTGACTTGTGCTCTGATAAAAACAGTATTTTTTAAATCAACAAGTGACATAACAGTGGACCTGCCACCCCAAAAAAATATTCAAAATCATATTTTATCACATTAGTCAAACAAAATGAACATTAATTACACAATATAAATTATTCTAAACTTGTTTCCTTCAGTCTGGGAATTCAAAATTATAGCAAGCAGGCAGGAGCCATTTTGTGGACACTGTTATTAAGGCAAGCCTTGCCTCATCTCAGAATCTTGTTTGTGCACCAGAATGGGGGACCTAATGTCTATCCCCATGTCCTGGCTACACAATTAAATGGTTAAGAGAACTGGGGGAATGTGTGGGGAGCAGTGGCATCTAGGAAGTTCTGAATGGAAAGTGAAAGTAATTATCTGCCCCGCCTCTATGGCTAAGGCATAGAGGGGTGGCAGACAATATTTGATTGACAGCTGAGATTTTTAAATGAGCTTAAAACACCTATGAATGCTTTACTAAAAAATTGAAATTGGATTTCATGTTTAATTTGAAAAGGAATTTTATTATACAGATTTTTGTGTCTGGGTGATGGGTCCACTTTAAATATGCTAAGCAATTTGGCATAAACATATCAGTTTATGTTACCCTTTTCTCCTGTGCCATCAATTTGTGAAGTTTTGTGTGCAACTCACTGTTCATCTGACAGAAATCAATGCAGGTTCTACATGTAAAAGGGAGAAATATCAGAATAAAAAGTTCTCTCCATTCCATTGGCTGACATAACCTAGCAAGTATTTGTGCACATGGTTTGTGAGGACAGTGTCTCATATGAGCCAGGGGGTAGACTTTAGTAATTAAAGGGAATCTACTTCCAAAAATATTCTAACTAAAAATTTACCACCCCAAGAACTAATGTAGCAGCCCTTGGCATTAAGCCATCATTTCATAAATAATTTAATCTGGAGAAGAAAGGCACAGTCTAAAGGATTTCTCAACAAATGCATTATTTTAAGGAACATTTAAAAAACACAATTCAAGTAAAAAATAAAATATTAATTTCACTCTAAATCTTACTGTTCCCTCTCAACAGATTTCTATATACCTGTTTGCATTAGTAAAAAACAATAGCTAATAATATATTTGGTGCCATTTTCAGCAGCGGCCTGCTGTCTTAAAGCATTACTAAAGTCTCTTACAGAGCAATTGCTTCAATTTGATTCACAATTTGTTGGTGTTTTTAGTCTGCTGCTGTTCGTAAAAACAAAAAAGCAATGGATCCAGAACATTTTTCATAACATTTTTTTCTACTGCATTTTTTATATTTAATAATGCTCACATATTATTTTGGAATGTTTTTGGGAAAACATGGACATAGCTGTATATATGCATTTGTTAGGAATGATGTTGGTATACACCAACACTAGCGGAGATCCAGAATGGACAAAAAGTATGAAGTTAAGAAAAGTTGTATAAAATGTAAAGTTTGGTGATACCTTTTATTGGCTAACTGAATAAGTAACAATTGCAAGCTTTCGGAGCACACAGGCCCCTTCGTCAGGCTAAATACAAATGAACATTGAAAAGGCACATTATATATACAAATAGATCACTGAAAAAGGGTTTATGGGCAATGAATTAGAAAGTTACAGATAGACAGAGATAACTTGTAGAATGTAATAAAAGTAATTAGGGTGGGTTTCAAATAGTCCAGGGGTCTGGATTCAGTCAGGTCAAATCGTTTGAACTAGACTAAGACAGATTGGGGTAAGGTTAACACAACAGTGCATAATTAGGAATTGGAAATTGGGTTGGATAGCATATGGAACCAGAACTTATCCACTTCACATTCCCTTACCAGACTGTGACAAACTGAAAATGGGAATAGTACCGTTAAGAAAAGTTGGAAGAGGAGTGTACCTAAGAGATCCCTTGTGAAGAATAGAATCATCAACCTTGTTAATTGTTGCAGATCCTGAAACCTGAAAGGAAGTAGGGATGGAGCGAACCGCGGAAAAAAAGTTCGCGAACATGTTCGCGAACTTCCGGAAAATTGCGAACGGTTCGCGAACGGTTCACGAACCCCATAGACTTCAATGGGAAGGCGAACTTTAACAGCTAAAAAATACATTTCTGGCCAGAAAAATGATTTTAAAGTTGTTTAAAGGGTGCAACGACCTGGACAGTGGCATGTCAGAGGGGGATCAAGGGCAAAAATGTATCTGAAAAATCCATTGTTGACACAGCGCTGCGTTTTGTGCTGTAAAGGGAAAAAAGTCACTCAGGTGGTGGTTGTGGACACTGTAATATTATTGATATTTAGACAGAATGTGAACAAGCTCACACAGCTAGATGGCAGTTGTTTGAAGAACACACTGGGCAAAAAATGCCTACAGGGCAAATAATGCCTACAAGGTCAACGTATACACTACTACAGCGGTGGATACGGATTATGTAAAATATATTATGGCTGCTTGAAAAAAGTCACTCAGGTGCTTTTTCTGGAGAGGGTAATATTATGGATATTTAGACAGAATGTGAACAAGCTCACACAGCTAGATGGCAGTTGTTTGAAGTACAGTAGATTACTAGCCAGCAAACTTACTATCCACTGTCCCTGAAATCACTAACAGCTCTCTCCCTACACTATCTCTTCCAAGCACACACAGGCAGAATGAAAAAACGCTGCAGGGCTTCGGTTTTTATAGGGAAGGGGAGTGGTCCAGGGGGTGTGGGGGTGGTCCAGGAGGGAGAGCTTACTGATTGGCTGCCATGTATCTGCTGGTCTGGGGGAGAAATGGCAAAAAAAAAGCGCCAACTAAGGCGAACTCAAATTGGCGAAAGTCGCGCGACGTTCGCGAACTTCCGGCGAGCGCGAACAGCCGATGTTCACGCGAACAAGTTCGCCGGCGAACAGTTCGCGCCATCACTAAAAGAAAGAGACATTCTTGAAGACCAACCAGTGAGTAGAGGGTTCTCCATTAAGGAAGTTACAGGGGGATCGTGGTTGAAGCATCACCTGGAAATATTATTGCTGATGATTTGGGGCATAGGCAGATGCAGAAGTGAATATAGCTGCTTATACTTAAAAAAAAATGGCATTAAGCCATTAGTGTGGATCAAAGACATAGCATTGTACAATTTTCAGTTGACCAATAGTGTCACCACTGTAGCAATGATGTTTGTATTCTGTGGCCATTGTTTATTTTAGAGTAATTTTATTTGCTATTAACCATTTTCCTATGTTTATTATTTATGCATGAAATATGGGCTTTAATAGTACTTTACTAAATGTTAGTGACTTTTAACTTTAAAATATCTTCTGTAGGCAGACAAATCAGATTATTGTAACCAGTCTCTCCTCCCTCTATGGAGAAATCTAGGTACTCTGTCAGCAGCTAAATGCTACTATCAAAATTTTATGCAGAAGATTATGAGATTGTGGGCATTTGATGGACCCAGTTTTGGCAGTAATTTTACTCATGTGTATCCATCCTTGCCACTTATGAAAATACCACTTTAATTATGGCAACAGCAGTATCTCTTCATAACCACTAGAGGTGCTAGTGACACACCAAACACAAGTAATATTAAAGCTCACTTTTACAGATAAATGTATAAATGTGAATGTTAAGGCTACACACACAAATGTTTTATAGTGTGCTTGTAAAATTCAGTTAAACCCTTTCTATGTGTTCCTTATTTCCTTATTTTATCCATGTCTTTATTAAAAAATTGTGTTATTATAAATTATATTACATTCCAATAAAAATGTAAATGAACATTTAGATTGTAAGCTTTTGCAGCCAAGGCTTAACTAATGTCTTAGTTTGTATATTGTGTACCCTTATGCACATCTCTGCAGAAGATGCTGGCACATAATTTATTAATAATATTAACATGAATTACGTACATGAAATATTACCATTGTATTACAAAAAAGGTTAAAAATTTCACTTTTACTCTGCAGAAAGCATGGATTTTATAACACCCTCAGAAATGTTTAGTGCTTCTCTCTGCTTTATAATGGGTTATTAGACAAAAGCTTAGAAATAAATATGTAAAATGCCATTAGTCCATTGGGAAGAGACACCTGCACCTTAAATGGGGTTAAAGTTGGAGGTATCCACCTCTGTGTATTTTATTCACTTGGCTTGCTGTCCCACTTACTTTGATTATACATTAGCTGAAGATGGCCTGGAATGGAACATAAATATAATTTGCTAAACAGTGAATTGAAAACCAAGGCAGCATTGCAAGCAAGCCTGCTTCAGTGCTGCCTATTGTCCTACAGAGGGCAGAGGTATATCATTAATTACCACTTTCTCCCTGCAACAGACACGATGCTTAACGACTTTAGACCTGGTCTCTTCAAAGAGAAAGAAAGGGTAGGAACTGAAAAATTATGACGTACAGCCACAGGGCATGGTGTAATGCAGGGATGTGCATAGGCAAGTATTATGGCCTCCTAATAAAGCAGGCTGATTATTCAGGATCTTACAGTAAGGTGGATTATTAGTAATGTGCAAATTAAAGTGCATTCCATGTTTCATGATTGCTATAATTATTAATAGTAATAATATATCCACACATACACACTGCAATGTTATTTGTATACAATTCCTGTGTATGCTGGAAAAGATTGCTTTGCAACCAAGCCACGCGCACAATAATTTTTTGTGTAATTTCTTAAGACTAAACGTACAGCACAGTGGGTGGGTGGCTTTGACAGTTACTGATTTATGTGTATAAATACAATTGCCACCCTTGGCACTGAACCTAAGGACACCCCCCCCCTCCACTCGTGCATCAGGCAATTGCACCTGCACAAGTGACGTCACTTTGCACATGTGTGACCCAGGCATCCTTCTCCCTAGCTCCTCCATCAGATTTAGATGATAAAGTCTGGTGAAGGCTGGGGAGATTATTTTTTACATTTTACATAGGTACGTAAGGGACACCCCTTTAAATGAATTGTCCAGTGTAAAAATAAAAACCAGGTAAAATGGCTGTGTAAAATAAAAAATATTTCTAATATAGTTAGTTAGCCAAAAATGTAATCTATAAAGGCTGGAGTAATTGAAGTGTCTTTCCATTGGTTACCAGGCATTAATTAAGGGGGGGGGGGGGCATGGCTCATAACAGTTTGTTTATGAATCTGAGCTGAATGTCTGGGTGCTAGGATCATGGGAATTTTATAACAAAGAATATATTTTTTTTTATATATTTCACAGCTGCAGATCTTACTGTAAAAAACAAAATAACCCAATTGGTATGTATATATATATATATATATATATATATATACATACCAGGGTCAAGCAACACATGCAAGAGTGAAACAGAAACCCCAGCACTCCAAAATTGCAATGAAATTATTGTACTAAAGCATCAGATTTAAGATTTTTATTGCACTTTTTGAGTGATGAATATCTGCTTGACTATACATACATATTAATAGTAGAACATGGTAGAACATGCCACCTAAAAGAAATGTCCACATGTGTAACCATTCTCGGGCCAGCAAACAAGAGGATTGCATGGATCAAATAAAAACACAGATCCTTAGAATTTATGGCAACAAAACAATGGTACTTTTATGTTGGAACCATAGATTCTATAGTTGGTGGCACTAAAAGCGATACGGTAACATTATATTAGCAAAAAAAAAAAAAAAAAAAAAACTGAACAGTTTCTGGGTCTTTTATAAAAAAAAATTTTTTTTTTAAATTTCAACTGACATTCCTGTCACATTAACAGGTTTATACACTTTATCGTGTAACTGTGTGATATGCTACAGTGCACAATTAAAGTGCAGATATTATAATACTAAACCAATATGTTCTACATTACAAGGCCAAGTGTACTTTTAATTTGAAAAATTGTGTACTCTTATAAAGTCCCACCTTTAAAAGAGGCTTCTTTAGTTATGTAAGGACGATACTAATTCATTATCTTCTGGAAGTCCCAAACTATTATGATTGCTGTTGGCACTCTGTTAGTTAAACTGGAGCTTGATCAAGCCCAGCGACTCTCCCTTCTGCCTGCATTTCAGCTGTCAGATTGATCAGTGGACTTGCTGTGGCTTTCCCCTGTCTGCCTTTCCTTCTGCCTACAGTATATACAATGTGCCAGCCAAACCCAAGCTAATCTCCTGACAACCAGTCAGCCTTCTCTAACATCTACACCACAAGGTTCATTTTGAAGTGTCCATGCAAATGCAGCTGTCTTGATTCTGCTTTGCATGAGAATAAATAATACAAAGGCCAGAAAAAAAGAAAGAATGAGTAAGGTCATAAAATGGCACATTACAAAGAGCAGCAGATATCTTCAGTATGTATCTTGCTTGTATGCTGGATGTTTTTTCATATAATGTAGTCTGAACTGTAAAGGTGATTTGCAACTCTGGGCTTTGGTCTGGTGAAGGCAGCCCCAACACTTCTGTAAATAATCACTGCTAACTTATAATTTAAACTGCTGTACTGAAACTATCGGAAACACAAAGATGTTACACCACTGAAACATGTATCGCTGTTAAAATGCAAACCTGCGCAAATAATGTTCATTGTTAATGTTCTCTTCACCAAGTTCAGAATGAGATTTAAAACAGGCCATGGCATTTCATGTATATTGAGGCCCAAACAGATGATAAATAGTGACTATTTCATCCTACAGCAGTCCAGGGCCGGGCCAAGGGGTAGGCAGGGTAGGCAACCCCCTAGGGCGCAATCACAGGGGGGCACACTTCTCAGGGAATTTTTTTAAATTTTTTACTATTCAGTTTGTTGGGCCTTTATTACTGACATGAAACATTTTCAAAATTGCATGGTGCAACCCTCTTTGTGGTTTGTTTCAGCCGATCTGAATTAATTGTGAAGGTGCTTCCCCACCCTGGAGCCTGACTTGGTGCCTTCCATGATGACGTGCCAAAACTCATGTGCAGTAGGTAGTGATGGACGAATTTATTTGCCTGGGGTGAATTTGCAGCGTATTACCGCGATTCGCGAAATGCCAGAAAAATTTCACCTGAAGAAAATTCTCCGGCATCTCGCTTTGGACGCCAGTGCCCATTGCCGGCATGGAAAAAAGAACGCCACCCCAGCGTCCATTTTCTGGATGCTGGCAATGGGCACCGACATCAAAAAAACGGACACCAGCATCCAAAAATGGATGCCTGCGCGAATTTTTCATCTAGTAGAAATTCGAGAGTTTTCGCGAAGCAAAACGCCCCAGATTCGCCCATCACTAACAGCAGGCTGTGGTGCGTGTGACACGTCCATACATTGGGCATCAGTCATATCATTGCAATGGATCGGCCAGCAGCAGCTAAGACGACCTGTGCATGCTAGAGGGAGAAGCTTACGCTGAAGTCCTGTCCTACTGGTGCTGGGCCTGTGCTTGGGCTCTTTTATTACTCCTCTTACCCTGACTGAAGCAGATCATGGGGGGCTTGGGTGGGTCTACCACCTTGGGGGAAATATTGATTGCTGCTGGGCTGGCACAGGTACAGGTGCGGGCATGGGCTTGGGCAGCAGTATGGCTGGGCTCATTGCTGGCTGCTGGCACAGTGGTAAAGATCATGGGGGGCTTCATTATATAAATGAAATGTTTCATCCAATAATGCATTTTTCTTTTATTAAAAAAGCATAATGGTAAGGTGGGAAATGCGGATCCCTTGCCTAGGGTGCCAAACTACCTTGGCTTGGCCCTGCAGCAGTCCCTTTGGCATCTGAAAGATTTTACAGATTGCCAGTTTGGGCCTGTTCATCACCACTGGGGAGGTTAATTTTCTCACCCTTACAGAGTGTACACAGAATGCATATGGATACACCACAGTACTCATCACACCAGAGATAATATTCATCAGCCTGCATTATTTTAGCAATGTTTCAAAATGCTAAATGCTTCTATTCCTATCACCCTATTCACCAACATACTGAGCAAGAATCCATCCATGTACTCTGTTATCTTTACCACTGCTGAATGCAAAAATCCCTCCATGTGCTACATTGTATTCACTAGACTGCAAAATCAAGTCCTTCACGATGCACTATCCTCCTCAGACTTCAGCAGTACAAAATGCAAGAAATTTCACAACCAGTGCTGACAGTACAGTATGATTGGTACATCTTGTAACATTAAAAAATGCAGTACAAATATAGACATTGCAAAAATCCAGGGTCCTGCATGTACACTCTTCAGGTTCACTGCCCTCTTTGTTGTTTGAGACTGTGTAACCACTTTTTATTTTTTGGGTACACTTACTGCAACATGGACTAACTCACATACTTTAATTGAACTAATATCCTCCCTAATATTGTTGAACATGAACTAATGTGTTCTTTAATGTATTTAGAGTGTCTTTAACATTCACAGATCAATCGTAGAATAATTTTATATGGAAAAAGCAGGCAATGCAGCATCCTCAAAAATACATAAATATATATTTGCTTGCCTGTACCCCTGTACCGTGTGTGTTTATATATATATATATATATATATATATATATATATATTTATATATATACAGTATATATACACGCATATATATATATTTTTAGATACAGTAGAACCCCCATTTTACGTTTTTCAGGGTACCAGAAACAAATGGTGTAAAATGAGGGAAAACTTAAAATCAGGGAAATGTATTATGCATAATATATAGGTGGGACCACAAAACAACAATGTAAAATTAGGGAAAACTTAAAATCAGGGGATGTAAAATGGGGGTTCTACTGTATGTGTGTATATATGTGCATGAAAACACACATACAATGGATACACTACAATGGGCTCTGAGGCTCTAAATGGAATAATATTTTATAGTTCATAGTTTAAATTCTGTTAATGCAAACATTGCGCAACACATTTTCTTTTACAACACTGAAAGGAAAAGAAATATGAATATAATGAAATACAAACTATCTAAACATCAGAATTTTCTATTTTATTAAAAATTCACAAATTTATCAACATGTTTTTCCTTTCATACAGTGAATGGTCTAATATGCACTGGAGGTCACACAAGCTTAGGATTTGTTAGAACAATAAAAGACGTATGACAAATTTCATATATAAAGGGGGGGAGGGAAGCAGCTCTAGGCTGCATATTTAATCATAAAATTTAAATATTTTGGATTTTATTTCTTTACAGACACAAAAATAAAACCTGTTTGGGTCTATGTAAATCTTTAACAAGTCAATGAATGTTCGTCAGGACTAAAAAGTATAGGAAACATTTGCAACTGTGTAACACGCTTGGAACAATCTCTATGGTATCCAGTGCTGATGCACCTTAAGAGTAGTTTTGTGCTATTATAGTTATATTTGGCACCTCATATTTTTTTCTTCATTTTATCACTGCCTTCTGTAAACAACACTATTACAAACTAGCACACTGTACCAAAAATAGCCTTGCCCAATCTGTCCAGTTACACTCACAGAAAACCAAACTGAGAAGAAGAATGGATCATTTGGTTAATTGCTCAACAATGTTTTGCCTATTTTTTTTTTTTTTTGAACAGAGAGGTTTCTAAAACAGGATTATTACTAAAACATTAGGCTCCTGATTTTGACGTCAGACGTAAACAGTTGACTGCTTATAGTTCCATAGTCATTTTATTTCATTGTTAGTGAAGGTAGAATCTATTTTTTTTTTTTTGTTTCAAGTCAGTCTCCCTCCAGGTCTTCCAACAGACCTTCATAATGAGGATTGTTTTTTTTGTGAATAGCTTTGTGAAGGTAGAATAGTTGATGCTGAGGGGTTTAGTTTGTTGTATTTTGTTATTTTGGCAAATGTTGTGTCGCACCTGATACTCAGGTGCGTGTCTGAAGCTAAAACAGTCTGTCTACAATACATTTCTCTAAAGAAGAGAAAGCTCAACATTCTAGACAGATTCAACATCCTTGATAAGGTATTTTATTTCTACTGAGTTCTTCAAGATTATCACTTGCACTTGGGTGTACTGTGTGTACAATGAAAGCAGATAAGTATTGTGTCCTGTGTACCACCTAACAGGTTATTCTTTTCCATCAGCATGACAAGACTCTACCATACAGAGTCACCAGTTTGATTTTTCTGTCATCTTAGAAAATATGTTTTCTTTGAATCCATATTATGGCATATCCTTGCAAATTATTTTTTCCATCCAAAACTGTACACATCTTTAGGACAGAATAGAAATGTATTTACCAGTTCTGTACACCGTAGGAAACCTTGACATGGTAGCCCATTGCACTCAGTCCTTTCTGATGTTTTGTTCTATTTTTGTCCAGCTTAGGCTACCACACTGCAGTTTCATTCATTTCTGGTGGGTGTGACAAATGGTTGCCATAACCTGCTACTCCATTGACTGATAGAGAAGAAAATGGGGGACTTTGTCCAAACACTTCTGCAGACATAGAGTGCATGGAACCTGGTAAATTGGGCTCTGGACTTGGAGAGTCTCCTGGTGGGTGGGACATTATGTCAGAAAACCGCTGAGCGTCACTAGATGGGTGGTGTCCGGGGATTGGGTGATCCATTGCACCAAGTGGAGT
>CM044434.1:62419757-62432077 GCA_024363595.1 Xenopus borealis | reverse complement strand
ATGTGAGTTCAGATTTTAATAAATAAAATACTCACTCAAGTTCTATTCTTATTTAGAAGGGTATTTATCAAATAATGAGTTCCATTTTTCCAATTATTATTAACATGTATTTATATAGCGCCAACATATTTCACAGCGCTGACCCATTGACAAATATCCTTCTAAAAATCCCATAGGAATGAACAGAACTTGGGTGAGTTTTTATTTATTAAAATCTGAACCCACATTTTGATAAATCTGCCCCTGAGTCAATGCAATGGAGGCATGAGGTTAGGGTAGATGACAAGCAGCAAACACTTACCTCCATAAAAGGAGAAGGGTCCATTGGGGATGAGTTCTCCCGGCTCTAATCTGTCCACCAACGGTCTCATCCTTCGGGGGCTGCGGAAGAAGGCGTGTCTCCGGGCCCCCAGTGCGCTCAGCTGTTTCATTCTTCTCTCTTTGGATCGTCGGTTCTGGAACCAGACCTTCAAAAAAAATGACAGAAGTGTGAGCAGTCTGCGGCACTTGCGCAATACTGCGTAACCGACTCACTGTACAACTGAGACCCCCGACGCTGGTTTCAGTAATTGCTGCTGAGGGTACTGGGTGGCATATTGCTGTAGAGATGATAAAATGAGCTTGGGTACAAGCAGCGCTACTGCTTATGTTTCCGACACATAATATTAGAGACAGCCCCATACTATATCGGATTTCGTTCTTTGCGCAGTAGAGATCCACGAAATATGTGGTTGAGGCTGCCTGCTTATTTAGATTCTCTTATATTTGTGCAATTTTTGATAACGAATTAATTTTGCTTTTCCTTGTTTCTAATATGTTCCCTCCGATCTGCTAAGTCATCATTATGATATATAGCAACAGAAATAATGTGATAGTTTACAACCTGCTGGTATTTAGGAAATTAAAAAAAAAAACATATGGTGCTATCATTAGAAAATATTCCGGATTTCGAAAATAAATAGCTATTATTCTTTTTTTTTCTCATTATTTATTGTGTTTTTTTCAACAAATGCATACATTATATCTTCATTATACTTCTCTAAGTATTAATTCTAAATAAAACAAAAAAAAGGGGGGGGGTTATATCTCCCAAGGTAGTTAGATATTATTCTTTAATAGTCGGTGACTAACTAATTTGCAAATTCTTATCCATAAAATCCTCCTGGTAACTGAGACCGCAGTGAAGTATCTAAATGTATTTCGTTGGAGCATGAAATCATGTTTTTGGTCTTTTCTTGTGTTTTATGCTAACGTTTCAAATGGCTACATAATATGCATTTTAACTGGCTCGATATTAATTTTCAAACTTGCAAATACTTTTCATCCTAATAGGCGAAATGCAATGCTGAGCGAGCATTTATAATTTCAGGCTGCAACCCCTAACTGCCGTGCAAGAGGCAGGGTAAAAGAAAAATCATTGTATGTTACGTCATAACAAAAAAAAATTATGACGCAAAATTATATTTATAAAAATAGATGCTAGTGAACTGGCAACAGTTCTTAAATAATTAGATACGTAGTGTATGTAACACTGATATACATGGTCCCTATAGCATATTAACTTTAGCTGCAGGGAAAAAGGACTGCCCCCCCCCCCCAAACACACACACACAGCCCGAGGGGTATGACCCATCTGAACCTTGGCGTCCTTGTTTTATCCAGTGAAAACAATTGTGCAAATATGAGTTATTCTGTATACAAACAGAGAACAGATTTTATACTACAGGCAATTGGGCTAAAGGCCCTTTCAGTTAGTACTGAATGAAACATTTAGAGGCATTTAGCTTCACTCTTGCTTGTCTTTCTAGCTTTGGGTCAAGAATGATTGAGTTAATTCTTATTACCCTGACAAGATTACTCCTAATTACCCTCACACTGAGGCTGTTCCAATCTAACCTCGTCTTAATGATCTTTTAACCCTCCATTACCCCCAGCTCTGCGGGTTTATAAACCTTTTAATAATCCCACCTCATTGTCATTCTTATATTTCCATTAACCCCTCACATTTATGGTTATTAATTTCTAGTCCATTTGCAAGTTGATACCCCCCGCCCCCACCCCCAATCCTCTAAGTCCATTAAATGAAGACATAGGAGGTGGATTGTGAAGGCAAATCTGTGCTGCATTTTGTCTCTTAGAATAATGATTACTTTTCAGTGGTGTAAAAACTGCTCGAAACTTTCACAGGCAGCTGATCTCTGTCACTACTCTGTGCCATAGTCTGCAGGGGACAGCCTGGGTCGATATGAATTCATCAGCTATGTGTCTGTGTATCTGTCTGTGCATGTATGTATCTGTAAAGTAGTTTATCTACCTATCTTCCTTTACCAGTTTCCTCAGCATGTTAGTATGTTTGATGAATTCCTAGAGTCCTCGAATGCAATAATCTATCGACAGATACATAGATGATATTTATATATCCATTATCTTACAGAAGTCCCAAGAGCAGGATCTCTATTGGAACTTCAGCGTGCAATGGGCACTTCTGTTATTCGTGACATTTTAAGATGCGGACCGACGTTTCGGTACCATGGCCTTTATCAGGATTCTCAGCTTCTTTATGGTGAATAAATGCTAAGTCCTATACTTAGCTGCCATAATGGGGATAATTCACAATGTCGATTCTCACTTGCAGCCAGCTAGCTTTAAGGAAGGGTGAACTATATTATATGGTGTATTTCTGCAATAAACGTGTCAGTTTGTTTGCATTATACTATAAGGCCAGTAGGAGTACCCCCAAGCAGGTTGTATAGGGCCAAGCACAGGCTCTGGAAATTCACAACCTCCCAATGGCTAAGCTTCCAGTATTACCGAGCTATAGGAAAGCAGCAGTTTTCCTGAATGTAAAGGCTACTCATCTATGAACTAATCGCTGCAGGTGTCCCAGTGATCTGTACCTGAATGACTCGCATGTTGAGACCAGTCTCCTGTGCCAGCTGCTCCCTTATGTGCCGGGTCGGTTTTGGTGTAGCTGCAAATGCTGCTTTTAGTGTCTCCAACTGTTTGGCTTTGATAGTGGTCCTAGGTCCCCTTCTTTTCGTCCCAAGATTTTGGTCGTCGTTTTCATTAACCCCAGCCTCCTTGTCAGAGACATTGGCACTTTCAGAGTCTTTAGCGTCATCTTGCAACGGGTCTTGAGATTCAGGAGACAAACTGGGGTCACTGCCTGTTACTATTCCAAGGAAAGGAAAGACAACCACATCAAACAGTGACCACAACCTACTTTAATAAAGTTGCATGAAACAAACTGTGATTCACTCATGCTATCCAGAATAACCTACAACTATGGCGAAACGTTTAAAATACAATGTGTTACGTTCACAGTTAATAAACGTAATTTTTTTTATCTAGTATATTTTCCTGTAAATTCTTGCCCACTCATCCCCCTGTCACCCTATGAACCCTCTCATCCTCTAACTCCCCCCGACAATACTATCGACTATCGATAAGAGGAGCTGAAGAAATAATTACCAGTTACAAAAATCATTAGCAATCAAAGTGCTGCTTGGCCTGCTCTGAGTTCTGGTGATGAACCACCTTGGGCTTTACCTGAGATAAGGCTGTTTTCTTTGGCAGCGTTGCTGTTGTTTAAGTAATCTTCTTTGCAGACAAACTTGTTCTCATCGATGATATAAAGTTCCTCTCCAGTGGAGAGCTGTTTGTTACACATCATGCAGGTGAAACAGTTCAAGTGGAACACTTTGCTCCTTGCCCTCCTGACTAGGTCACTGGGGGAGATCCCCTGGGCACAGCCCGCACACTTGGTACCAAAGCGCCTGCAGAGAGAGAGAGAGAGAGAGTTATTGGTTAGGTCTGCACTGCACCCACATCACCCCCAGTTCATCCACCCGACGGGCATTTCTACTGAAGGGGAATAGAATAGAGTCTGAAAATTTTGCTGAACTGATTCATTGTATTGTGTTAGTTTTGCATTGTAAGAGCTATGTTAGGTTAGCTTCCTCCCTTGCTGAATCTCTGTATACAAATCCTTGCTTTGCATCCCTGCAGAGTATGTCCACCATAATAATAATTAATAATAATAATTATTATTAATAATAATAATAATAATAACAATAATAATAATAATGTCTCAGTAGACCTACAAACGAAATTATGTATATCTCCCCCTGTATCTGATGATGAACAGTAACAAAACGACGAACAAAATGAAACTAAAATTATAGGGACCTCTAGCACCCTGCCCTGTCTGGTACTCATCCCACTCCTTTATATAAATCAGCAAGGATTTTGAAAGCTTTACAATGCAATTTACATTTCTGTCCGTAGGAAGAATGGAGAACTGTTTAGTTATTGTTACAAAATAATAATCCATTACAGTTTAATCAAACAGCAACCTGATCTTTTCATTTTAGAGAAAAACAACTCAATTTTTCATCTAAATATCAGATAAGTGAACCAATAGTGAATAGTGCCTGCTAGTATGCATATAAGTAACTGTACCTATATTATATAGTATATATATATATATATGTGTATTTATATGTGTGTATTTACATATACATATTTTTTTTAGTCTGAGCAGTGTTGGGCCAAGAAGATGAGGGTTGCTGTTATGTGTACCGGCGGATGCCTGTGAGTACAATTTGGATGTTGATTCTAGTCTGTCTGCGGTTTCCACCTCAAAAGAAGCATACCATTCAAATCCAGTTATCACTCTTTTACTAAAATGCACAAACATTGCAGGCCGTCCAGGCCAAAGTGGCCAAGCAATGATTCACTTGCAGGTTAATTTCAAAGTGTCGCTTCCTATCCAAAGGATTTCCAGAATACACAAACGGTTGCACGCCAGATGCCAGACAAATACACGTGTGTTTGTGCCTAACAAATAAGAGCACTGTGTGTATAATTGTCGGTGTGTGTTTAGCTACAAGCTGGTGAATACTTCCACTCCAGTCCAGCCACTCAATTGGAGTTACCTGGTGATTTACTGAAACAGGCAGAGCAATATAGGACAAGAGGAGTATTCCCCGTGGTGTGTATGTAGCATACATTTGTGTCTATTTCTCTTTTCAGCTCATAAACGCATCCAAATATGATGAGATTTAGGGATCCCCCTTTTTCCAGATAATGGATGGCATATTCTGATTTTCCAAGGCCACATCAATTTGATGGGATCAAAACAGATCAGCTCTTTATCTAAGCAACAAACGCCGCTTTCATCCATCAAATTATAATTTTAACCCGTCGTTTGACCTCCAAAAAGACTGCCTCAGAAATACAAGGGAGACCCTATAATTAGCCGTGTATCTTGCTAGGAGAGAAGTGGCCTAATAAATACATAGCCGTGTGCATCTGCTGGCCAAATGATCGGTCATCCCATCTCCAAGGACTCTTTATCGCCACTTTGTCATCACTAAAATATTCAGACGTTCAGGCCTGGCATGAGACTTCAGGCACATTACAGGGATTTGTAGCCCTCATAATTAAACGTTTCGGCAGCAGTGTGTGTGTTTAACTGTTTGAAGTAACATGCAATTAATATCCCTGGGAAATAGTGTAAGTGAAAATAAAAAAAATATATATGTCAGCAATGGGGATAATCTGCTTTAAAAGTAAAAGCGTTGCAATTGTGCCTAGGAGATCAGCTATAATGATCGGGATATTATTTTCGCTTTATATATTACATACCTCTGTACAGATATATATGTATGTATATTGCTATACAGCTCCAATTGTACATTGTTGTATTGTCTCCCCACAATAAAACAGACATTTCTTCTATTCGGGAGTGCGGATTTTGTGTACAGGGATTTTACACAATACTATGTATGTGTGTGTTTGTATTTTGTCTGCAGGGATTTTGTACAATACTATATATGTATGTGTGTGTATTTTTTGTACAGGCATTTTGTACAATACTATGTGTGTGTGTATTTTGTGTACAGGGATTTTGTACATTACTGTATTTGTGTGTATGTGTATTTTGTGTACAAGCATTTTGTACAATACTATATATATATGTGTGTGTTTATTTTGTGTACAGGGATTTTGTACAATACTGTATTTGTATGTGTGTATTTTGTGTACAGGCATTTTGAACAATACTAAATATATGTGTGTGTGTGTTTATATTGTTTACATGCATTTTATACAATACTATATATGTGTGTGTGTGTGTCCATTTATTTATACAGCTATGCGTCTATTTATCTAGCTTCAATTTATTTAAGTTATCCATTGAAGGCACAAGTAGTATGGCCTGGGCCAGGTTGATGGCAGAATATACTCTTGTTTCTACCATTAGTAACAATTGTAAAAATACTAACATTTCCTGGACAGCACTAAATAGTCTGGGTCCTGTTCTCCCAGAACTGTTGTGTTTAGGGTAGATTAAATTAACTGTTATGAGGTCTCCCCCTGGTTGAATGAATTGGCCCTGGTGTAGCTGTGCCCAGACCCTGGCATGATGTGGCCCTGGCACTCACCTGAAGAAGTCGTTTTTACAGTAGAGCTTTCCCTCCCTGGAGAAGCATTTCTCGGTAAGGTTGGACTTACACTCACAGCACTGCACACACTTCACATGCCAAGCCCTGTCCAGCACATTCAACAAGAAACGGTCCAGAATGGGCCTTTCGCATCCAGCACAGTGAACCATTGTCTTTGGTTATTAGGGAGGCAGGGGGGCGGGTTAGGAGGAGAGAAGACAGACACTATGGTCCAGAAAGAGAAGCAGACGGAGCTGATGGAGATGCCCAAGCCACGGTAGCAGGAGGTAGCAGAGGTCAGAGATGTTGTGGGCCGATCAGATGCCTTCTGGCTGTGAGGTAGGGAAGTCACTGCTGAAAGTGCATCTGCTTGCCTAGAGAAATGACAAGCCAAACGGATACAGATTGGCCGGCATCACGTCCAGTGCCACGGACAGGCTCCACTTACACCTCAGGCTGCTGGTTTGGCGGCCAGTTCAGTTATTTTCCTTTTTTCCGCTCCTTTTGGTATCCGGTGCGTTGTTTGGGGGGGGTGATGGTTCCTTGCCCGTTCTCACTTAATGTCAACCCCAAGGAAGTCCCCGACCCCTAGCCCATCAACAGCTTCTGGCCTTGGCTTTATTGTCCAAATCCCATTAGCATCTCGATAAATGGAGGAATCCCCCTGGAACATATGCAGTGCCAATGAAGAGAGCGAGCCCTTGGCTGTAGTGAAGGTTGGTGAGTAGCTGGCACGGGAGCTGGCGATCCTACAGGTTTGCTCCACTCACTGGCTCATCCCATCCGAACTGTCTCGCCTGGACTGCATGTTATCAGCAGCAGTGGAGCAAGCCTTATGCACAGCGCCATGACGTCACGGGCTGCCACGGCCAATCAGCGCCTCGCTGTCCCTTGTAAACCATCAAGCACCCCGGCAGGCTGGGATAGAAGCGAAAAGAACATTGTAGGGAATAGTGAAAGGGAACCCTTGGCACGGGCTGTAGGTAATGGCACATTTTCGTTTTTTTTATTTGCTAAGATATTGAATGATTATTGGAGAGGTGGATCAGGATAATAATATCTCAAGTATGATAAGTGGGCAGCAGCTTGCCTCCAGCTCCCAAACTCATGAGACAACTGGTAAGGAAATATCTCGGCGTATTTTATTTATGGTCAGGAGAGGGTTTGTTTTTCTAATACAGAATATAGGGGTCAGGCAGCTTGTTCATTCTAATGAAAATATTTGTGTCTCGGGTGGGATTTGGTTTGGTGGTGGGTGTTCATCACGTGACGTGACTTTATCTGATACAACCCAACTTGTAAGAAGTGTCCTATTCCACTAGTATTTACTTTTGTTCCACCCATGTTTCTAAGGAAAGCAATAGTGCACGTTATGTGTGTGTGTGTATATATACACACACACACGACATATATATTCGTTCATTTTATAGTAATTTTTGCCTAGTAAGTGGGGCCTTTGTACACACACATATATTGTACTGGTCACCGCGTTATTAGTTTAAATTTTGCCATTCTATAGCTGAACATGCCAGCATTATGTATTCGTGCTAATTTTAGTGATCTTCTAAAATACATGTGGTTATTCTGACGAACGCTATATACCAGGGGAAAAAAACCGTTTATCTTTCATTGTTTGGCTAAAGTTTTATGTTCTATTTCATTAAATCTGAGTGGGTGCACTATTGTTATTTCTCAAATAATTATTTTTACCCCACCCACCCCGAAATTTGTTCATATTGACTGTAAATGTCCTGACCTTGCTGGCACAATTGACAAATAAACATTTGCAAACAACCCATATTGTTTTGTGTCTTTCTAGGCAATTTTATGTAGGTGTTGATTGGTATTTAAACACCGTAAGAACGAAATGGTTCTGTGGCATTTTGTGCATCTCTGGGCAGAGTCTGCATATTGTTTGTTCCTGAAATTGCAAAATAAAATGATTGTTCCGCTTTAGTGAAAAATACATCCCTGACTGACATACCCAAACATATACAGCTTTCACACAAATGACACACCGCTTGCAGATTTTAAACACTGCATGTATATTTTGCTCATGACAAAAGAAAGTTAGAGAGGGCAAAATAAGAAAACATTAGAAATACACGCTGCTATATTTATTTTTGCTAATATCTGATACAAACTGTAACAGTGACAAGGTCTGGCATGGCTTTAACAAAATATAGATTTCCTATGTCAGGTATTTGCAATGTTGTCTTTCACTAGAGGAAAGTGAATAAGCTGAATTTGCAAACTAAAGTGTGGAGGAGGTATAGAGCATTGGAAGTGCTGTCAATACCTTTATATTGGTTTAGAAGGCATGCCACTGTATTTTCGATTGGGAGTCAAATTCCATTGTCCATGAATTCTCTGTTGCAATTCACTGACTGCTACGACCTCAGTGACTGGGTGTCAGGCAGAGCATATTACTGTAGCCTACGATTTTCACTCACGTCCGAAAATACATTTTATAAATAAATATAAATATATATAGAGAGAGAGAGAGAAAGAGAGAGAGAGAGAGAGAGAGAGAGTTTTTAGTTTAAAAATATTTCTAAGAATGTTTTTTTTTAAATTTATATTGTGTATATATATATATATATATATATATATATATATATATATATATATATATACACACACACACACTAGAATTATCAGGTTTAAAAGTAAAGTATATATTATATATTTACCTGCATACCTATCGTTCTTGGCAGGTAGAAGTTATGTGATAGTCAGTTATTGGAACGTAGTGATCTCTATATATTTCTATGTATAAATATAGTAAATAGCATTTGCCTATATGGGAGTGTGCCCACTAGCTTCGCGTCTACTCGAAATCTTTCCCTTGCACGCGTGTGACTCCTGACTCTCTTCCCCCTGTAACATTTGTCTTGCCCCGTTGCCCGCAGCTGTTTGTTTGTATTCCCTCCTCGTTTATTGGTAAACGTTAAAAAGCTGAAATCAATAGAGCAGCTTTGGGCCGCCCCCCTCTTTCTGTGTGCATATGGGCTCCTTCTCATGTAAAGCAGGGCTAGGGATGTCTGGAGATGCCCCAGTGCTATAGAGCCCATAGGGCGACAGCTGTAGGCTTTTGTCAAGGGACTCCTTCTTTTCAGTGCAAACCCCAGATGACATGTGTTGGCTGGGGATGAATACCAGATAGGAGATGAACAATTTCGGAACTGTCTAGTGGCTTACCCCCCAGTGTCTGGCTGCACTCCGTTACAACTGGGATGGAGCATATTTTCCCCCTTACCCCAGGATTAATTTTACAATTACAAAATAATGTGCTTGCTCTAGATCAGTGATCCCCAACCAGTAACTCCTGAGCAACATGTTGCACTCCAACCCCTTGAATGTTGCTCCCAGTCGCCTCAAAGCAGGTGCTTAGCTTATTTTTGAATTCTAGGCTTGGAAGCAAGTTTTGGTTGTATAAAAACCAGGTGCACTGCTAAACAGAGCCTCAATGTAGGTTGACAAGCCACATAGGGGGCAATCACAGCACTTATTTGGCACCCCAAGAATAATTTCCCTGCTAGTGTTGCTCCCCAACTCGTTTATTTCTGAATGTTGCTCACAGGTTCAAAAGGTTGGGAATCCCTGGTCTAGATGTATTGGAATGCTCTATAGCAATATATAACCCTAAGGTTTAGAAACCCAAGTAGTTTTTGGGGTGGCAGATGCTGCAGTACTTCAGACATTTAATTTAGAGGATCCGGACATTATTTTATAAATGCTCATAGGAATGAATATTTAACTTATTCACCAGATTCCAAACTACACCTTCCAGAAACACCCTCGGAAATGGGTGATGTATGTTTCTGGACGCAGAAGCGGAAGAGGAGCCCCAATATAAAACTCCCTGGTAAGAAGGGTGACTGATAAGCATCACTGGGTGCTCTGTCGTAAAGTACACCTTAATGTAGCTCAGGATTTCCTTACCCTGTGGCCTGTGCCTCAGTCTCCCTGCTGATCCAACAAATGATCAGAGGGAAAACAGGTTATTTTGTATCATTGAACTGGAAAGCAACGCCCCCCTCGGCTCAGACTCACTGACTGGCAATTCTTCCTTTTGATCCCATATTCTGGAAGGGGAACTGATTGATGATCAGGATTTCCTGGCGAGCTATTAACTAAGATTTTGGCTGGGTTCTCAGAACTTTGGAGCGTTGGTTTCCTGCTCTCTGCTCCCATCACTGGAGCGTGTCATTAAAGAGAACTTTGCAGCATTATTTGTAAATTCACCTGCCCGGGCTTTCTCTTCCGCGAACAAGGAATTTTCTCTTCTTGCTGCTGGATGGAAATCGCACTTTCTCTGAGCGTCTTCCATATGGAATGTAAGTGTGGCGTGTGTATCTCCAACACAGATAACGTGCTCTATGACCTGTGCAGAGCATATGCATATGCCTGACTCATTCCACGACCTGTACATAAGTATCATTCATAATCCAAACCCCTGAGGCGCTTAGTAGCCTTTGTATATTAGCAGCTTTACCTATACACCTTTACTCCATGGCCTGTAGTTGTCGCCCGCGTTTGAACTGCGTGTTTCATTGTAACAGTATTAACGAACACTGTAATATTCAATTGGGACAATTCTTTAAAATTGCCTATTGAAACGCTCAACGCAGACGCAAGCGACAAATGCCAATGTGTCTGCCTACTGCCTTTATTTTTCCATACACCTTTCAGTGCATGGCCTGTGTATCAACAGCAGTACCACATATTCCACACATCTTATACTTTACTAATACACTCGTGCACATTAGAAGTGTAATAGTATTTATTCTTATACAGCCGCCCTCATGCTTCTTCTGGGTGTCTGCTTGTTACACTGGGATAAACGATGTTCTGGCTGTTTCCCTGCTTTTGGCTCTATACCCCACAGCAGTTTTCTGGTTGCCCATCAACCCTAAACATCTTAGACAAATGAAGTATCATCTACTTGCAATGTTTGGGTAGAGCAGTGAGGGTTTAGATTTGCCCAGAGAAGGGGAGGGAACATTGTGCTGAGAGATAGCGATAGTTTAACCCTATAGCCAGGAATCAACACTATCTGTTGTCTACCTGCGACTTTCCCATGGCACATACAGCGCTATACTTGGTGTCCAGTGTATGGCCTCTGCCCCAAGCGACTCACAACAGGGCCCATCGCCCACAGTCTAGCAGGATTTAACGCAAATTACTGATTATTCCCCAGAATGGCTCCTTATACACGCAAAGTAAAATTCACATTTATATCTGTCATTGTTGTGTTTCTATTGAGTTGAGTGTCTTTCCATTAGGCAATTGTCCATACAAACCATTGCCCGCAATTCCACAGTTCCCTTACAGGCACACCGTCACCCACAGTCAGTACCCCCCACATGCACTCACACTTGTAGCCTATGTGCATTCAGGTGGGCAGATCTGAGCACAGGGAGTCGGAGTTGAAAAGTTCAAGTTGAAAGTTTTTGGTTAACAGTATAAATGACGTTAGTTTGCCTCATCAATACCACACTGCCCACTTGCAGCCTGGAGTTTTTTTTCTGATCTTCGGGCATGCAAGGCTCGTAGTGACACATGGTAATAAAGTGAGAAATTCTAGTAGAAACCGGTAGTGCTTTGATCATTTGCCTGAGACCGCATCACCTCCAGGGCTCTGCAAGGATCCACAAGCTCCCACCTTTCTTTCTTTCTTTCTTTCTTTCTTTCTTTCTTTCTTTCTTTCTTTCTTTCTGTCTTTCTTTCTTCTTTCTCCATCCCTACGCCTCAATTTGCAGCACCAAATGTAACAAATGAATGTCGTAACAAAGCTTTGTGACATAATAACTATATGGTACCATGCACAAACATGCCCACCTCCAGTTCCATGTTAGACGAGTATATTCC
>CM044434.1:62380497-62397633 GCA_024363595.1 Xenopus borealis | reverse complement strand
TGTTTTCTCTTTTGAGAAATGGATTTCAGTGCAGAAGTCTGCTGGAGCAGCACTATTAACATGTTTTCCCATGACAGTTTCCCTTTAATAGGAAATTGTCATAGATATCACTGGGCAAAAAAGCAATACTTACCCACCCAGGTACAGCAATTTAGCAATAGAGGAAAATATTAAGTAGGGGATTTCCAAGTTATAGACATTAACCCTTTAGAGCCCTACATTAATTTTAAGGGTTTAAAGTTGATAGCTGAAAGACTTAAAGATGGGAGTAAAGCATCTAGTATTGGTAAGTCTGAATGAAGTGTTCTTGCTGAGAAATATTATTAATGATTTACTACACATCTGAGTGGCTTTTTCAGTTTTTCAAGTAGAGCTGATTTAGACAAACTGAATGCTGTATATCATGACCGAATGAAACCCTTCACTGAGAAGATTGGAGGAAATATTCTACTGAAAAATAAATAAAATTGATGAGGTTTAATCTTAGATGTCCAGCGCAGCATAAAGTACAAGGACACCAGTCATATGCATTAACTAGTTATGCAGATTGGTACTATATAGGTACATCTACTGTACTGAAACTTCCATTTGTATTTGAACTACAACTCCTAGGGGGTTATTTATTAAACTCTAAATGAAAACAACTCGCAACATTTGAATATTTTTTATTAAAGATTTTTTTAGTGGATAATTTTCTTTTCAAGATTTATCATACCCCGAAGATTTGAATTCAAAAATCAGGAATCTCAGACCTGCCAAGGTTGTATATAATTCAGTGGGAAAGGTCCCTATCCTATTTGGAAGTTTCTGTGGTCTATGCTGGAATTAGACTGAAAATCTGACTATTTCAGACTTTTTGGGCAAAAATCCGAAAAATTCTGGCTTTTTAACCGAAAAGCAATTCAGGGAAAAAACAATGATTTAATTTCTCTTCGCTACACTTGTGAATGTTTGCAGCAGAGAAATATAACATTTGAATATTTTCAGTGTTATGGATCTAGGTCAACTAGAATAACAAGATAATCAAAAAGTTTTCTCAGGCATTAAGTCAGACAGAAGGTAATATGCACCATTCAAATGTTCTGGTACCAACAGATGCAGCATTGCATAACTTTGCAAAATTTAGTATCAGAATATGGGATATTTATGTGATATTAGAAATTCAATTTACATGTTGAATGTAGCATATGAATTTAAAATATACGTACATTATATTTTACTAGGCTGTTAAATGACTTATTTCATATATTCTGGGACCTTAGTTGAGATGCATTAAGCTGCATAAAATCTCAGCAAGGAATATGGGTTTTCCAATTTCTGTGCTAATAAAAACTTTTTTTGATTGATAAATAGAGCTGATGGAATAATACAAAAAGTAAGAGCTTGTGTAACCCTTCCTCACAAGTCTGGGTAGGTTTTCATAAATTGCCATCTTAAATATTGACACCAAAAGAAATAATAAGAAATAATTTCCCCCCTAAACTATTTATAATTTTGAGTCAACAAGTGTGGTGTTAGCATATAATGTTGTTTAATTTTACAATAACTAATTCTACATAGTAAATAGAGTAGGTGATACCTTTTATTGGCTAATTAAGTACTAAATTTAAGAACTAGTTTGTGTTTTTCATAATCTACTAAATTAGCCAATAAAAGGTATCACTTTCAGAGTCAGGTCAAGCTGGCCAGGTGCTCTAGGCAACCCTTGCTGCTGGCAGACAGGCCCGGATTTGGGAAGAGGCCACCTAGGCCCGAGCCTAGGGCGGCATGATTTTAGGGGGCGGCATGCTGCCCAACAACACCCACATTTGTTCAGAAACACTGGGGAGGCACATGAGATATTTTTAAAATTTGCCATGCACCAATCCCCATTGCTCCAGTCCCGATGACGGAAATTTGCCTGAATATAGGGGAGGGGACGGGGCAATGAACGCTAGTGGTGGCGAGGGCCCTACACTTTATATTAAAAAAATGGTGGCCAGGGCATTTACACGTTATATTTAAAACATGGTAGTCAGTGCCCCTATATTTAGGCTTAAAGAGGACCTGTCACCTTGAGACATGAGTAAAATATTTATTTTCCATCCTTAGTTAAACCCTTTAGTCAGCTGTTTTTGTCTATATCTGAAACGGATTAGAAAACATCCTTCATGTAAAAAGGGCTTCATAGGCGCTGCCATGTTTAAACACTCCTTTGTTTTCCGTGTGTGGGCTGTGCCAAACTGCCAAATCTCATTCATGCTTAGTCAGAGTATACTCTATGATAGACAGGCTCTGTATAACTCATGTCACACCAGGACTTGGTATTCTATGGGAATTATTTGAAACACCTTCTACTGTTCTATTCAGATTGTGTGGGCTACTCCTGCCACTGACAACTGCACAAACTGGTGATATCGTGAGAGGAGTCTGCAGTACTGATTCTACCCATGATGCTTTGCTCTCCTGACTTTCTGGAAAGTCAGGGCTTCAGTTAGTGTCTCATGGACATTTTGAAAAGTAGTTATAAATTGAGAATTAGTGAGATTTGAGCATAATAAATAGGGGTATGTGGTTTGTTTTAAAAGTTTTATTTTCTTCCTAGTGTTAACTCAATCATGACAGGTTTCCTTTAAAGGAACAGTAACACCAAAAAAATTAAAGTGTTTTAAAGTAAAGAAAATATCATGTAGTGTTGCCCTGCACTGTTAAAACCGATCTGTTTGCTTCAGAAACACTACTATAGTTCATATAAACAGGCTGCTAAGTAGCAATGGCGGAAAACAAAAAACGGCTATATGGCACAGGATAAGATATAACATTATGTTCTACAGCGCTTATCTGCTGTGTAACTTGAGCCTTTTCTCCTTTGAATGGCTGCCCCCATGGCTACACAACAGCTTATTTATATAAACAATAGTAGTTCTTCTGAAGCAAACACTGCAGATTTACCAGTGCAGGGCAACACTGCATTATATTTTTATTAGTTTAAAACAATTTAAATTTTTGATGTTACTGGTTCTTTAAGTAGAAATAATCAGTTTTTATCCAGTGCCATACAATGATCCCCAACCTTTAGAACCCAAGAGCAACATTCAGAATTAAAAGGAGTTGGGGAGCAACACAAGCATGAAAAATGTTCCTGGGGTGCAAAAAAAAGTCTGTGATTGGCCATTTAATTTGTGCACTGGCAGCCTACATTGAGGCTCTGTTTGTCAGTACACATGGTTTTTATGCAACCAAAACTTGCCTCTAAACTTGGAATTCAAATATAAGCACCTGCTTTGAGGCCACTGGGAGCAACATCCAAGAGGTTGGAGAGCAACATGTTGCTCACGAGCCACTGGTTGGGGATCACTGCAACTAGTTTATACACAGCCTGTATGTGCTGTATTGAGGTTCAGGAGAAAGCTTGTCTAGGCCATGATTTAAATTACCTGGCTATGGCCATTTATTGCAGGCCGTCTATGATTTGCATGGGCAGAGACTCATTTAGACTCAGTTAGACTCTTTTGAATAAAAAAAAATATTGAAATTTGACCATCGAATTTTTTGGGGGGATTTGGTCCGTTTTCGATCGAATTCAAAAATTTTCCAAAAAATATTAAATTTTCCAGGAAAGCTTCCAGGAGTCCTCCTATCGGCTACGGTGATAATTCAGCAGCTTTAAGGTGGTGAATAGTTAAATTTGAAGGATTTTAAAGAGACAGAGAATTTTCAAATTTTCTCAATTAAAATTGAATTTTGGGCTATTGGATAGTCAAAATAACCCAAAATTTATTTGAATTTTTGAAGTCCCCCACAGGCTAAAATGGCAATTCGAAGGTTGAAGTCGAAGGATTTTTAAAGGGTCAGTACTTCGAAATTTGAATATTCAAATTTTTTCAATTCAAATTGAATTTTGGGCTATTTTATAGTCGAAGTAGCCCAAAATTACTGCGAAATTTGAATTTTAAAAATTAAAATTTTATTAAAATTTTCACATCAACCCTTAGTAAATCAGCCCCTTAGAGTTCAGTGTACTTTTGTTTCCAGTACTGTTAGTTCTGTCACATTACTGAACTGCTCATATATGCTCAAGTTATAAAAATCTATGAAACTTGGCCCTTGAATTAAGAGGCCATTTTTAACCTTTGAATATTAACATTTGAACATTTCAGTTTTTTAATTCTTCAAATTAAACTTCAGGCAAGGCCATGACCACGTCCACTTTGTAACGTAGAATTAAAGCACCGTATTGTAATTATGTCTGCCATATTCTTCAATGATATTAATGAATTAGTATCACTAAGGATCATTAGGATGACTCAGATAGCAGCCCTGAGGGAACATTTGACCCAGACACAGGTTCTGAATGTAGGTTCTGAAGGGTAAGGACTAATTAAATGTTTAGATGCCATTACCAGAACCTTTGTTGATATAAATGGCTTAATTATTTGACTAGTGGTTTAAGGTAATAAATTAGACAAATGTAGCCTGTTTTAATTTTAATGGAAAGGTAATAATAGCACCTAAATACAACATTTAAAATTTTAATTAATGAATTTTTTTATTACTGTAACTACTACCGCTTCAAAGATATCCATTATGCCAAAAAAAAAAATGTATATATAATCTCATTAAATGGATGGCACACCGCTTCCAAATATATATATATATATATATATATATATAGATATATATATATATATTTTTTTTTTTTATTTATTTATTTATTTATTTATTTATTTTTTTAAATGTATCCTATGGATATATAATTTTATTAAAAAGAGTCTGACATTTTGTTCTTTTGTTCTCCTCTGAGTGCATCACACAAATGCCTTAAATACTTCAATTGGCGGGAAAATTGGCCAAGTTGAAATGAAGTGACCACAACATCACCAGATAGCGACTCTCTTTTAAACATCACACTTTAAAATTTACGTTACTTTGTTAAGACACAAACAGCATAAAAAACTAAATAAAAGTTAAAAGCAGTATACTGTGCAACTTTGTAATCAATTCAGTCTATATTAGCATGGTCATTTACAATGTTGCCTGTGATGCACAAAGTATCAAACATTTTAACTAAGCTGAAAGGTCAGCCCTGGGGCTCAACCTATAATGGTTACAAGGTAAATTGTTCCCTTAGACATTTTAATGTCATTACAAGCACTACACCCACTCACACTTTTATTTATTTATTCGCCATATCGCCATTTCAGAAGAGGAGCGCATGCAGAGAATCGGTAAGTAATTTATTAATAAAAACTTAGCGAATTTAAAGTTTAAACTGTGTTGTCATTTTTTTTTTGTAATAAAGAAACAAATAATAAAAAAAATACTGTTACTGTTCCTTTAAAACATGGAGGAGCACACCCTTAACTTGTTTAGCAACCTGCAAGGGTGCTGGCAAATAAGGTAAATAAAGTAACAATACCGCACTCAACTGGAATACTTCAAAGTTTATTGAAAAAAAAAAATGGTGCTTTTTCTCAAGGAGTAACAAACCAGTCTGTGACCAACACAAACTGCTAAATACCCTCCCCCAGAAGTGAATGGCACCAAAAAACACAGGTTGTCATGGCAACCACTGCATACAAACAAGTGAAAAATCTCTTTCATTGCCAGTTGATTTGGATGATTTGGTTCTGAGGAAGCCATGCACTCCGCTGCTGTTTTCCTCTTTACTATATGGAATATGCTTTGATGGTTTTAACTAATTACAAATAAAGAAGTTTTTTACTTGACTCATCCCTTGAAGACACCCTGCTTACCGTCCAGAAGACTGCACCTCTCAATTGCCGTTCAGTTGGTACTTTTATTGCCAGACCATTTTTGAACATTTTGTACTCACTTTAAGGGCCTTTCCTAGGGGGTCTTTTAGTTTGCCCAGGAAAACAATATATTGTTTTTTTCGGGACAACCTGAGCTTTCAAAACATGCTAGAATTTAATTTAATTAATTCCACTTCTGTAAATACACAATCACATATATCAGAAACATAATTTTTTTTATATATGGGAACACAGCAGATTTGGAAAGTTCTATGTCTCCTGGATGTGCCAATACCAGATATATATAGTTTTATGGAGATTTCTCACTTGACTAGATTACCAGATTTCCAAAGCACTGCTCCACAAAATAGCATACTTCTGATTTCAAGACGTCGGCTGCTGCTGCTGCTCTGTGACATGCTGGTAAGAAAGTTGGTCCTGTGATGACCCCCCTTGGCTCGTTACCTTGGTGGTAGGGGGCCTCTCTGACTCGCTGCATGATGGGTAAAGCCGCCAGTGCAGTGAGAAAACCCTTTAATGCAAAGTACGTAGGTGCTATGTGCTTGGCACTTAGAGCCTTTTTCAGCCAGAACATAGAACCTACGTGCTTGGCAATCAAAGGGTTAAGAGTAGGAAAAAAAGCTAACACCTGTTTAAATTTGTGCACATATATATATAGAAACAGTTGCAAGTAAAGTAGCAAAAGCGAGTCTCTGAAAGTATGTCCTGTTTGCAACATTGTTTTAAAATACGTATACAATCTGCAGGATAAAGTGCTGTTAGTTCCCATGTGTTGTTTAACTTTAAAAACAAATGTGACTGATGAGCGCATCAGGTTATTCAGGTTTAAACTGACCAAATTTATATATACACCACAGTGTGTCCAGCATCTCAGAACTAACTAAGTATTTTTCTACATGGTACCCCTTTTTTTGTATATAGTGGGCTCCATCATCTGGGTCAGGAGTAGTACACAAGTATTTAGAAGTTTGAGTTGGTCACAGTCTGGTTTGTTTAATTGAGAAAGAGCATAGTTGGTGTTCGAAAATTTTTCAATAAGCTTTGATTTTTTTTCACAAGTTTTCCCGTTGAGTGCGGTACTATGTTACTATATATATATATATATATATATATATATATATATATATATATATATATACAAACTCTGGTTGAGTTTTAAAGGGGAAAAATCTAAATTTTTAAAGGGGGGAAAAGACTTTTTTGACATTTATTACAATGCAAAAATATTCCAAAATTCAATGACAGATGGTCCCTTTTATTGGAAGATGTTTTTTTTGCTTTTAGTTTTTTGACTGTTTGACACTGGTTTTCATTCACTAATATGAAACATTTATAATACACCAATTAATTCGAGTTTTTTTGGTTGACAATATGAAAAATCTGTTTTTTTTCATAAATTAGGGTAATTCATGGTAGGGAGTTAGGTCAAATTTGTTTTTATTAAAGAATAAAATCAGAATTTTAGTAAATGGGCCCCTAAAAGTCATCTTTATAGTACTTTTGCACATACATTTTCATTGTAAACTTCATGCATTTTTATACCTTTGTAAATATAAACACTTGGCAGCATTTTGTGCTAGAAGTATACTTGGCATTATTTAATCTCCCTTTTGACACAATTTTATATAATCAGTCCCAATGACCAACAGTCACTCCTGTTAAGGTTCCAGCATTTTATTTAATTTTACAGATAACTCCGCTAGAGTTGTTTTCTTTAAAGGAATTTCAAAATCTCCCATTTAGCAGAAACATGTAATTTGTTGGCCAAAGAGATTCCATATATATCCATCCAGCATGATGCCATGCAGGGTCGGACTGGGAGGAAAAAACAGCCCTGGCAAATGTATCAAAGCAGCCCATGTATTCACTCACATGCAAACATGATATATATTTCCTGCCCCAAGGTTAACCAGTTAGTTTTTATTAGCATTACCATACCCCAGCAATATTATACACCCTATGTGCTGGAACTGGTCCTTGCAACAAATATCTCCCCCTAGCTTTTATCACAACTATTCTATCAGATGGATTAGTGGCCCTATACTTACAGTATATTCTAAACTTTCCTTTGTGTGCCCCCAGCTAGACCATGCACCCTGGCAGATAAGAGGACTTTAATTACCATGTGTATCACAGGGCCAAAGTGTGGCCTACTAGGCTGTCTCATGCAATTAATGCTACATATCACAGTGTTCTATATACAGGCTGAAATGATTGTCATGGATCCTCCTGTTGCCAACATACCTATTATAAGCATAAGGGAATGGCTATATAGCAAGCAACTTTAATATTACTAGCTGAAGTTGGTCAGAATTCCTGGTTTCTGGTTCCTAAGTTCATTTATATATTAAAGACATACCTAATATGCATTTTTAGGTGAGCAACCCATTTACATAAAAAAAGCAAGCGGCCCATCAGGCATTTGCCCGAACCCACAGATTGCCAGTCCGGGCCTGATGCCATGCCCAAGCGGCCGTTTCGCCCATCACTACATAGGAATATTGAACTCCATACTCACATATGTCACAACATTTTGACTATGAAGATTTTCATTCATCCAGGTCATGGTTTATCTGATATAAGTAATTCTAAAACAACTGGACTCAGCAAGTCCAGTTGTTTTAGAATTACTTATATCAGATATTCTGTTGCATAGGGACAGATTGGCAGTAAAATTGTTGAGGATCACCCTCCATGGAAATTGTGAGTATTTTTTGCTCACAAAACACTACTATTCTACAAAATAGTAGAATAGAAATGTCCTATGGCATGTCCCTAATCAATAATAACATAGGAGCAATTAATAATAGTTATGTAGTTACTTGCTTCTTAATATGTTCATTACAAAAATTCATGGCTAAAACAATTAGTTGTCATTTATATCTGGTATATCCACAGCATTTTCTATTTAAATAAAATATAATGAAAAACCATCCAAAGAAAGAAAAACAATAATGATAAGCTTTTATTTTTTTAATTATACAAGAAAAGAATTATAATTTCTTGTATATATATATATATATATATATATATATATATATATATATATATATATATATATATATAGTAACATAGTACCGCACTCAACGGGAAAACTTGTGAAAAAAAAATCAAAGCTTATTGAAAAATTTTCGAACACCAACTATGCTCTTTCTCAATTAAACAAACCAGACAGACAGTGGGTAATGGTGAAGCAGTATAGACTAACACCCTGGCCTTGTAGTGATACTTTAAAATTGTGAAGGAATTTAATGCTGATCATGAAATGTATGTAAGGCCTGGGTGAAAAGAGTCGAGAACCACTAGTTTATTAAAAATGATTTCGCCTTCTGTAGTAACACCAGCCAAGGATCAAATAATGCAATATGGATGTTGCATAGGAGTTCATTTTATTTTAAAATGCTTGGTAATGAAGCATATAGCATTATTGTCATCTCTTATACAAACTGATTTGAAGTAAGCATTTATACAAACTGCACTTTTCTATGTATATAGTTGGGTAAGTGACTGTACAGTGAGTGCCTCATGCAAATCGCCCCCATGGGCCATTTAACAGGTATGGGGTACATTATCTGGAAACCAATTGTCTGAATTATGGCAAAGCTATTTCCCACAGACTAAATTTTATCCAAATAATCCAAATTTAAAAAAATTATTATTTCTGTTTTCTTTGTGATAATTAAAAACAGTAGCTGGTACTTGATCCCAACTAAGATGTAATTAAACTTAATTGGAAGCAAAATCTGCCTATTAGGTTTGTTTAATGTTGAAATGATTTTCTAGTAGACTTAAAGGACAAGGAAAGGCAAAAAAAATCCAATTTTTACTCTCTTTAATGAAAAAAAATCTATCTCCAATATACTTTAATACAAAAAACGTGTACCATTTTTATAAGAAACCTGACTGTATTCAGTGAAACTCTCCCTTCATTTATTGCTATATATTGGAATTGTAAGACAGTCCCTAACTGCTGGGCAGGGAAAAAATAATACATGAACAGCAGGGGGAACCCCCTGCCTTACTTCCCAGTCATGCAGAACTCCAGAATCTTGCGACTGTGTAGAGATTTTATTAGATTTTATTTTTGACTTTACATCCAACTCCAGCTGCAGGGACAAAGATCATGGTGCCCGATTTAAAAAGATAAACTGGGATTTCATCTGGAGGATTATTTTGCTGCAGCCACTGGTTCTGCAGAATTGGAGAAAGTTCGTTTTAAACAATACAAAAATGATAAAATCCACATTACATCACATGACAACAGAGGACCCAGTGCAGTCTGTATATTCTGATTATTAATCAGTCTTACTGTAACTGTTTCTGGCAGATATTATTTGACTTGTGCTGTTTTGATGATTTATGACGATCCCTAAGCAGTCCAGATCACAATGAGCATGTCCACAGTCTTGGTCTTGCAAAGGTGTTTAACAAAGATGACAGCCCCCTGTGACCAACTTTGAAAGCATAAATCATTTGCAATTTGTTTGATTAGGCTTGTGGTGCAGTAAGTTCATATTTATGTTTAGTATACAAAATACAGCATTTCTAGTCTTATTCTATTTTAGACTTTCCTTGTCCTTTAAGGTATGAAGATCGAAATTAGGGAAAGACCCCTTATCTGGAAAACCCCAGGTTCCACGCATTCTGGATAACAGATCTCATACCTGTATCTGTATTACATAAAAAAGGCAAATTACAAGTTGATATTTTAGTATATATTTTGTTTACATTATTTTTGTGCTACAAAAACATCAATTTTGCACTGAGTATATACAGCTTTGTTTCCTTTTCTTGTATCAGGGAACAATGCAACAATGGACAACAAACATAGATAAGTACACTTGGCTCATCCAATGCATGTTCATGATTCCCCACCATTGCCAAAAAGTGCTAGTTCCAGGTTGCACACTGTGGAGAACCATGGAGAAGTGAGTTTTAGTGGAGCTTATACTTCTTTAAAGGAGAATAAAATCTCTAAATACTAATATGGCTTAAATGTCATATTTTATATACTGCTCTTATTGCACCAACCTATAGTTTCAGCTTCCCAATCAGGGTCAGAGTGGAGATACTGGGCCCCCCAGTTTGTGTGGGCCCCATTGGCCCTGATCCGCACCTTGTGCCTTTTGCTCTCTTCTTGCTGTGAGCAGCTGGTAGCGGCAAAAACACAATTGCAGCAATGCAGAGGGGAGACCTGAGGCAGCAGCCCTGGTAGGCCTGGTAGCAACCCTGTTTTCAATAGCATCAATGATCCAGGACTTCAAACTTGTCACAGGGGGTCACCATTGGAAAGTGTCTGTGACACTCATATGCTCAGTGGACTCTGAGCAGCTGTTGAGAAGCTATGCTTAGGTGTTGCTAGTTATGAAGCAGAAAATTAGGTTGTCCTATAATATGAGCTGATGCTACAGGGTTGATTATTAAATTCTGATGCTAGTTGCACTGGTTTCTGTGCTGTCACATAGTAATTATTTGCATTAATTACTAATCAGCCTTATTTGACAACATTTCTATTCTATGTGTACTGTATATTTTGAGTCAGTCCCTAAGCTGAGTAAGTTACAGCAGCACAGAGCATGTGAATAATGATGGACGAATCTCACCCGTTTTGCTTCGCCGAAAAATTTGCGAATTTCCAGCGAAATTCGCGAATTGGCGAAAAAATTCACGAAACGAGTCGCGCGTCGTTTTTGATGCGCGTCGCGTCAATCGCGGTGCGTCGCTTCCGACGCACGTCGCGCCGTTTTCGACGCATCGCGTCAAAAACAACACTCAACTCGTTTTTCTTTTGGCGAATTTTTGCTGGTGAATTTTTGCTGGCGAATTTTTGCTGGCGTTTCGTGAATTAATTCGCCAGCGGCGAATCGCGGGAATTCGCCCCTGGCGAATAAATTCGCCCATCACTACATGTGAATCACTGAATCTGCAGAAAAGAAGATGGGGAGCTGTAGTTGCCTAGCCATAACGAAATTCCTTGCTGCTATATCCCTACAGAATTTGAAAATAGAGTACTCAGCAGCAGTGGGCAGCAAAAGTTAAGGATACACAATTGCTTATTTATTTTATTTGTTTGCTAATACTTGCCAACATTCTCTGAACCTTTTGGCAAATGGGAAGTAGACATACAAACAACATGTCATATAGATATAGACTGACACAAATGATGGAGAGGCCCATGCTTGGTAGAAGTCATTCCATCATGTCAGCCATGCATCAGAACTCTGGTGATCTTATCTAGTTTACTGTAATCTCTTGGCCTATCTATGTACCTAAGACATTTGGTACTTTTACAATTAGAAAACCATGCTTAACAAGACTTTAATAGGCTACTTTATTCCTTGCTCTATGTGATCTCATTATCTCTACAGCACTACAGCTATCACTTTATAGTGGACTGATGTGGTGATTTGTGATGTTTAGTTCTATGCAAATCATATGAGCCCCAGGGGGTATGTTAAAGGTGTAAAGCAGGGGTCAGAGTAAGGGGAGTGAGGCTGCATGAGACTGACTGCTTAACTGCTAAGCCATATTTAGAAGCATGGCAGAAGGTATATTAATTCTGATATTTCCTTGTTTAGAGATTCAGGGGCAGATTTCATCAGAGGCCAGAATTTTGATGCATTTTGGGACTTTCATGACAAGAAATCACTATGAAGATTTTTCATGGCCAAACAAATGTGGTTGCATAAAAAAAAATAAAATCATGAAGGGGCAGATTTCGAATTTCAAAGTAATTTTTGGGTACTTCGACTAGCGAATAGGCCAAAATTCTATTTTAATTGAAAAAAAATCGGCGATTTGAATATGGAAGTACTGTCTTCAACATTCGACAATTCGACGCCTGAAACCTGCTGAATTGCTGTTTTAGCCTATGGGGAACGTCCTATAACCTACATGGAGTCTTTGGCTTAAAGAGATACTGACATCAGAAATTATGCCTTTTTTTACTTCTATCATAATATTGGCTTTGCATGCTACTTATAATTTTGCCATAAAGTATTTGCACAATGCTATAACATTACCTATTTGACTCCCTGTGTTCATCTATGAGAGGGCTACCATATTTGTGCAACAGGAGTCCGATATTATTAGAAACTCTAGTTGACAGACTGAGATGGGGCAGTCAGGTTGGCAAAAGTCAGGTTTCGGAATTTCAACTATCAATTACTTACAAAAACAGACCTCTGAGCAAACAACATTCAGCATGACCTATAGGTAACTTTTAATGTACATTCATATTTTAAAGGAAAACTATACCCCCCGAACAATGTAGGTCTCTATAAACAGATATTGCATAAAACAACTCATATGTAAAACCCTGCTTCATGTAAATAAAGCATTTTCATAATAATATACTTTTTTAGTAGCATGTGCCATTGGGTAATCATAAATAGAAAATAGCCATTTTAAAAAATAAGGACAGCCTCCTGGGATCCTAGGATCCAACGGTGCACACAAACATACCAAAAAAACTATAAAGTTAGGTCACATGAGCCAATTAACAGACAGAGTTGTGTCTTTTGCTTCAACACTTCTTCCTGTTACAGTTAGAGTTGAAATATTTCTGGTCAGGTGATCTCTGAGGCAGCACACAGACCATCATGAAATGGTGGATCAAGGCAAGAGACATAAAAGGGCAATATTTACTTAAATACATATACCAGGTAGGTAAGATTCTTTAATATGTCTCTTGATTTCACATAAACTATCTGTTGCTCAAAAATTCATTTTCGTGGGTATAGTTTTCCTTTAAAAAGTAATTTCTTAGTGTCAGTATCACTTTAAGTTTGAGAAGTCAAAGTTTCCTCAGTAAAATTGTTTGAATCATTTGAATCAAATGATTCAATAGTAGAATTCGAACAATTCGAATTCGATCAAATTGGACCTATTGGATCTAAAATGGTCAGTTTTCGATCAAAAAAAGCTTTGACTTAAATTCGATTGTCAAATTTCTGAGTATTCACTTTGAATGTTTCTCTGAGGCTTTGTAAGATTCATCATATAAAAATTGTAATAAAACAAGCCAACTAAATCCTGTGATGCTATGGAAGTCAATTAGATGTATATCTTCAGTATTCAAATATGATGTTTATCAAGTTTTTTTATAAGTTTTCAGTGTTTTTTTTCTGTTTTTAAATTTCTTTCCACAAATGTAATTGTTGCACTACAAATACTTATTGATTCAATTACAAAACATGACAAAACTTAACTGCCTGAAAAGTTGGCATTGGAGGGGTTGAATTTGATTGACTTTGGTCTTTTTTAATTTAACTATAGGGAAATGTAATGAAATATCAAAGAGCAAAACTTTGCAAATAAAAATCGTAATGTCACAAAAAATAGTTTGCGTTTGTGAAATTTTATTGCATATTCTGCGAACATTTGCAAAAGCAATTTGGTCACAATCTCTGCGAGGAAGTCTTTGAGGTATTTAATCAGTCAAAAACGGAGCAAACATGGTTGCTAACGTTTGCAAAGGTGTTTGCAAATGTTTTTTGCAGTAACGAAATATATTACATTTTCCCATATGTTCTATGTAATTATGTGTTTTGCTGTGATTATGCACATTCTTTAAACTTTTATGGGGTGATTTATCAATGTTCGAATCCAAATGTTTATCATGATTCAAATTATATTTTCAAAAACTCAAATGTTTGGTATTTATTAAGAACAAAAAAAAAACTCCAATGCAATACTTTGGCATCTAAAAGTTTGCAAGTTCATGTAGAAGTCAATGTGAGCTACTGTGCATAATTCAAGACAGTTTTTTCAGCTTAACACAAAAAATCAAGGTACTAGAGGTTTTTTCCCCCAATTGTATTCATTTGAGTCATTTATATTAAGATTTTTTTTGATAAGCAAACATTCAAGTTTTTTTTTTTATAAAGAGGTTAAACCTATTTAACCTAATTAATAAGCCCATTAAAGGATACTGTCATGGGACAAAATGTTTTTTTCCCTAAATACATCAGTTAATAGTGCTGCTCCAGCAGAATTCTGCATTGAAATCAATTTAACAGATGCCTAGTAGAGCTAAGAACAGCACTCAATAGTAAAAATCTGTGTCCCACTGCATTCTATTCAGTTACATTGAAAGAAAAAACAACAGCCTGCCAGAAAGCAGTTCCCTCCTAATAAAGTAATGGCACAAGTCACATGACCAGGGGCAATTGACAAAATGGCTAGCACCATGTCAGATTTCAAAACTGAATATAAAAAAATCTGTTTGCTCTTTTAAGAAATGGATTTCAGTGCAGAAGTCTACTGGAGTAGCAAACTGATGTGTCTTGAAAAAAACATGACAGTATACATTTAAGTTAGAAATGAAAAAAAATACTCCTTTTAATAACTTTCATGATAAAGGAAGAGAGTATTAAATAGTTTAAAATAGAATAATTAGTATTCAAATACTAAATACTTTTGCAAAAATTGATTTGCCGTCATCTAATCAAATGGAAATCTGAATATTCATATCAAAGATACATATACATATCAATATAGTAACATATTTACTGTTTTTGAATTCAAGGGAAAATGTATCCATTTGTCCTTCAAAAAAAAAAAAATATGTGCATCACAGTGGTTAGTGGTGAGCCCATATAGTAGCCTTTATCAAATAACTAAACATCGGGAAATACCTAAAAATGTCTAATTTTTTTCTTAAAACATTTTAAGACAAAACTTCCAATTCCAAATTTTTCAATAAATTAACGTGAAAAAATCTTGTGCAGGAATAGACTCAATCAAACCGTCATATTTGACGGCCAAAAAGATTTTTTAATATTAGCAAAATGATTTAATTAATTTGATTATTGTATGAAACCCAAGCCTTTGACTTCTACATGACCTCAGCAGGTTTGTGTATTTTTTATTCAGACCATTGGAAGCCTACGGAGTTTAATAAATCACCTTTTTTTTCAGAAAAAATTGTGTTTTCCCATTTAAAACTCAGACCAGAAAAAATGGACTGTAATAAATAACCCCCCAAATGTCTAAAAACAGAGATGTTAAAAAGCAAAACACACAAAATAATGAAAACAGTGATTCTCTCCACAGTCAGACACTATATTTGTACAGACACCAAGGTAATGCAAGTACAGTATGGGGTCCGTTATCCAAAAATCTGTTATCCAGAAATTTCTGAGTTAGGGAAAGCTTGTCTCCCATATACCCAAATCCTGAGCATTCTGGATTACAGGTTCCATACCTGTAATATAATATTTAAGATGGGTTTCCTATGTTTGTCCCTTGTGGTCTGGTCTATCCCATCCAAGCTTTGAAATCTGGACATATTTTTACCATGCATCTAGCCTGCCATGTCCATGTTGAATTCCACATTATATCCCTCCCCATTTTTAGGTCCTCACAGAATAATTAGGAGTTGTAATGATTCCTTTTCCTGTAGGTCAGGAGAGAAACACAGCAATTAATGGGATCAAATGGGATCCAGTGGAACCTCTTCAAAGAGACCTTATAAGGGTAACAAACCTGTGATTCTCTGACCACTAGATGAATGTAAAGGCATGGTCATCAGCAAGGGGATGTAATGCATTTCTCACCATCATGTTTCCAGTAGGGAGGGATAAACATAAGAAAAATAAAAGTTATCACCTCTAGGACAGTAAGGGGTTTGGTTCAAGAACAAGATTTTATGTTGATATTTGGCTGTGCACCTTACTCAGCAGGGATCTGTTTATCACATTCTAAAGCAAAGTAAGGAGATCATCAGTGTCTACATGACCAAACACCCATTTTGCTGTCAAAGGAGAAGTGGGATAAAAATTACTTCTGCTCCTAATTTTGTGGATGGTGTAAGGTTTCCCCAAGGATTACAACCCTCTCATGTTGTTAACTTCTACCAAGCTCTGACTGGGTATAATTCCTCTCTCACAAAATATGGGAGATCACAGGCTGTTTTGAAGACACTCTGAGGGTTATTTCTTAAGCTCTGAATTTTTCTAATTGAACTTTAGGGGGAAAAATCCAATTTTTTTCGATGACGTTAAAGTTCGATGACGTTAAAAGTCTGATGAAAAAAGTACTCAACTCAGACCTGCTGAGAACAAGTCAATGGCAGATGTCCCATTAACATTTGGAAGATTTTCGGAGTTGGGTTTCCGGAAAAAACATAGCTTTCGGGTGATTTGAAAAAAATTGTAGGATTTGAACGCTAAATCAGAAAAACACACAGCGGGATTCTAATTTTTAATGTGCCTAAATGATAGTCAGAGGTGCACCATGCAATCAATGCTTCTTTTATAGTTGTTTAGGTTTGTAAAAGTAGGTGTTAATAATGTTAAATCAAGTTCACGTTTTTTATATATTCACTAGATGCATTTTCACAATCAGCTTTAAAAACGATATATACTTCATTTCTGCA